>CAUZLF010000238.1:56253-244021 GCA_963580285.1 Lucinisca nassula | reverse complement strand
CAAAAGGTGATCACAAAAGCTCACCTTGAGCTTAACTCAGGTGAGCTAAAAATTGCAGAGACGATCATTCTGAACAATTTTGATGAAGATTGAACCAAAACTTGCGGCCCTAGAATGTTAACAAGGTTTATCTATGATTTGACCGACTGACCTACTTTTGACCCGACATGACCCATATTCGTCCATGACCAAGATATTGTCAGTATGATCATTCTGGGGCAAGTTTCAGGATGATTGGACCAAAACTGTGGCCTCTAGAGTTTTAACAAGGTTTTTCTATGATTTGACCTACTGATCTACTTGTTGACCCGAAATGACCCCTATTCAAACTTGACCCAGATATTGTCAGGATGATCATTCTGAGCAAATTTGAGGATGATTGGACCAAAAGTGTGGCCTCTAGAGTGTTAACAAGATTTTTCTACGGTTTAACCTACTGACCTACTGTCATCACACATGACCCATATTCGAACTTGATCGAGATATTGTCAGGATGATCATTCTGGGCCAGTTTGAGGATGATTGGACCAAAACTGTGGCCTCTAGAGCATGAACAAGGTTTTTATATGATTTGACATGCTGACCTACTTTTTGACCTGACATGACCCATATTCGAACTTGACCGAGATATTATCAGGATGATCATTCTGTGCTAGTTTCAGGATGATTGGACAAAAACTGTGGCCTCTAGAGTCTTAACAATGTTTTTATATGATTTGACCTACTTTTTGACCCGACATGACCCATATTCGAACTTGACCGAAATATTGTAAAGATCATCATTCTAAGCAAGTTTCAGGTTGATTGGACTAAAACTGGGGCCTCTAGAGTCTTAACAAGGTTTTTCTATGATTTGACCTACTGACCTACTTTTTGACCCGAAATGACCCGTATTGGAACTTGACCGAAATATTGTCAGGATGATCTGAGCAAATTTGAGGATTATTGAACCAAAAGTGTGGCCTCTAGAGTCTTAACAAGGTTTTTCTATGGTTTGACCTACTGACCTAATTTTTCATCACACATGACCCATCTTCGAACTTGACCGACATATTGTCAGGATGAGCATTCTGAGCCATTTTGAGGATGATTGGACCAAAACTGTAGCCTCTAGAGCGTTAACAAGGTTTTTCTATGATTTGACCTGCTGACCTCCTCTTTGAACAGACATGACCCATATTCGATCTTGACCGAGATATTGTCAGGATGATAATTCTGAGCAAGCTTCAGGATCATTGGACCAAAATTGTGGCCCCTTGAGACTTAACAAGGTTTTTCTATGATTTGACCTACTGACTTACTTTTTGATCCGACATGACCCATATTCGAGCTTGACCGAGATATTGTCAGGTAGATCATTCCGAGCAAGTTTCAGGATGATTGGACCAAAACTGTGGCATCTAGAGGCTGTACAAGGTTTTTCTATGATTTGACCTACTGACCTACTTATTGACCTGACATAACCCATATTCGAACTTGACCAAGATATAATCAAGACAAACATTCTGGTAAAGTTTCATGAAGACTGAAGCAAAACTGTGGTCTCTATAATCTTAACAAGGTAAATGTTGACGACGCACGTCGCAAGATGCACGTCGAACGACGCACGTACGACGGACAAAATGTGATCACAGAAGCTCACCTTGAGCTTTGCCCAGGTGAGCTAATAAAATTCTAAGCATTACGATAACACAGCCGTGAAACATAGTGCATTTTTTCACATCTCCAAAATGGCTGCTTTTCTGATGAAAATTGATATTTTTCTTATTTGTACTGCAAACTTAGGTTGTGGATGCTCGTAAGAACCGCCTCAATTAACGGGTTCCCACAACATATGTCTTGGAGTAGAAACAAGGAAAAATCATTTATACCCCCGTAAACCCCAGTTTTCTCTATATAAATTGGGGTTTAGGGGTATTAAAAAAATGCGACTTACCGACCCAAACTCGTATTATGTATGTTAGCTGCAACTACGGAACCCGGGAAGGGACAGGAATTTTTTCTAATATGTTGTGCGAACAAGATATTAAGTTTTGCGAACAAGATATTATCTTGTGCGGACAAGATATCATATTGTGCGGACTATATAATTTATCTTGTGCGGACAACATATTATCTTGTGCGCACAAGATAATATCTTGTTCGCACAGCTTAATATCTTATGCGATAAAGATATTATCTTGTTCACACAACATATTATCTTGTTTGCACAACATAGATCTTAGGAAGTTGTGAAAACAATATATTATCTTGTGCGGACAAGATAATATGTTGTGCGCACAAGATATCACATTGTGCGGACAATATAATTTATCTTGTGCGTTAAACATATTATCTTGTGTGCACAAGATAATATCTTGTTCGCACAACTTAATATCTTGTGCGCAAAAGATATTATCTTGTTCGCACAACATATTATCTTGTTTGCACAACATAGATCTTAGGAAGTTTTGTGAACAAGATATTATCTTGTGCGGACAAGATATTATCTTGTTCGCACAACATATTATCTTGTGCGCCCAAGATAATAACTTATTTACACATCTGAATATCTTGTGCGTACAAGATATTATCTTGTTCGCACAATATATTATCTTATTTGCACAACACAGATGTTAGGAAGTTGTGCGAACAAGATATTATCTTATTCGCACAACATATTATATTAAAATAATAATATTAATAATAATGTCCTCAAAAGATAGTAAGTTGTGAGCAAGATATTATCTTGTGCGGACAAGATAATATGTTGTGCGCACAAGATATCATAATATGCGGACAATATCATTTATCTTGTGTGCACAACATATCTTGTTCACACAACTTAATATCTTGTGCGCACAAGATATTATCTTGTTCGCACAATATATTATCTTATTTGTACAACACAGATCTTAGGAAGTTGTGCGAACAAGATATTATCTTGCGTGGACAAGATATTATCTTGTTCGCACAACATATTATATTGTGTCTTGTGCGGACAAGATAATATCTTGTGCGCACAAGATATTAAATTTCGCGAACAAGTTAATATCTTGTGCGCACAAGATCTATGTTGTGCAGACAAGATATTATCTTGTGCGGACAAGATAATATCTCGTTCGCACAACTTAATATCTTGTGCGCACAAGAAAATATCTTGTCTGCAAAAAATAATATGTTGTCCAAACAAGATAATATCTTGTGCGCACAATATAATATGATGTCTGAACAAGATTATATGTTGTCTGGACAAGATAATATCTTGTGCGCACAGGATAATGCTAGTCCGAACAAGATATTATCTTGTCCGCACAAAATATAATGTTGTGCGCACAACTTATAAAATAAAAAAAAACATGCCCCTTCCCGGGTTCCGTAGGAAACCCAGCTGTTTTTTTAAACATGAATAGCACTGCTTTCAAAAGTAATGTGAAGGTAACGAATGAAGGAAAATGGGTGAACTCAAAACTACGCAACCCGGGAACGGACATCATTTTTGATTTTTTATAAGTTGTGCGCACTAGATGCGGACAAGATATTATATTGTTCGGACAACATATTATCTTGTGCGGACAAGATATTATCTTGTTCGCACAACATATTATCGTGTGAGCAGAAGATATTATCTTGTTCAGACAACATAATATCTTGTTTGCACAACAAATTATCTTGTGTGAACAAGATATTAAGTTGTGCGAACAAGATATTATCTTTTCCGTACAAGATAATATCTTGTCCGCACAGCATAGATCTTGTGCAGACAAAATAATATCTTGTCCGCACAAGATATTATCATGTTCGCACAATTTAATATCTTGTCTGCACAAGATAGTATCTTGTCCGCACAAGATATCTTGTCCGCACAAGATAATATCTTCTCCGCACAAGATAATATGTTTTGCAAACAGCATAATATCTTGTCCGCACAAGATAATATTTTGTTCGCACAACTTCCCAATATCTATGTTGTGCAAAATATATTATCTTGTTCCGACACCATATTATCTTGTGTTGACAAGATATTATCTTGTTCGCACAACATATTACCTTGTGAGCACAAGATATTATCTAGTTCGGGCAACATAATATCTTGTTCGCACAACATTTTATCTTGTGCGAAAATGATATTATCTTGTCCGCAGAAGATAATATCTTGTCCGCACAACATAGATCTTGTGCAAATAAGATCATATCTTGTCTGCACAATATATTATCTTGTTCGTACAACGTAATATCTTGTCCTCACAAGATATTATCTTGTCCGCAAAAGATAATATATTGTCCGCACAAGATAAATGTTGTGCGAACAACATAATATCTTTTCCGAACAAGATATATTGTTTTCACAACTTCCTAATATCTGTGTTGTGCAAACCAGATAATATCTTGTGCGAACAACATACTATCTTGTCCGCACAAGATAATATTTTGTTCACACAGCTTCCCAATATCTATGTTGTGCAAACAAGACAATATCTTGTGCGAACAAGATAATATCTTATGCGCACAAGATGTTTAAAAGTTGTGCGAACAAGATATTATCTTGTGTGCACAAGATAGTATGTTGTCCGCATAAGATAAATTATGTTGTCTGCACAAGATATCTTGTTCGCACAACTCAATATCTTGTGTTCCACTGATTCCAATACAACGCGGTAATGGGCATTTTTCATCAATGTTCTTGTCTCCAGTTTGCAGTAACCAGAGTTTTGCCAATGTACTCACCCACACTGCTTGATAGGACATCTATCTACGCCCATTTCGCGCTATGTCGCCAACACCCGCACCTCACCGTTTGGCCGGGTCCAGGAAAACCTACCCACCCCCAAGCCTCACGCACACTCCTTTTCCATACCCATTTTCCAGGAAACACGAGTTTTCCCGGAGTAGCCAGCTAGTGGGTCTGCTAAAGCCCCTTCAGCCACACATGCCCCACGTACTCACTAGCTTCCGCACTCCGCCGTTTCGCAAGCAGAACCAGCAGGAACTCGTGTTCCACTGATTCCGAAACAACGTGGCAATGGGCAATGTTCACCAATTTTCTTGTCTCAAGTTTTCAGTAATCAGAGTTTAGCGAGTATACTCACCCATACTGCTGGATAGGACATCTATCCATGTCCGAGTCGCGCTACGTCGCCAACTCCCGCACCTCACCGTTTGGCCGGGTTCGGGAAAACCTACCCACCACCCCAAGCCGGCCACATACTCCTTTTCCGCACCCATTTTCCAGGAAACACGAGTTTTCCCGGAGTAGCCAGCTAGTGGGTCTGCTAAAGCCCCTTCAGCCACACATGCCCCACGTACTCACTAGCTCCCGCACTCCGCCGTTACGCTAGCAGAACCAGCATGAACTCGTGTTCCACTGATTCCGATACAACGCGGTAATGGACATTTTTAACCAATTTTCTTGTCTCCAGTTTTCAATAACTAGATTGTTGCGAGTATACTCACCCATACTGCTGGATAGGACATCTATCCATGTCCAAGTCGCGCTACGTCGCCAACTCCCGCACTTCTCCGTTTGGTCGGGTTCGGGAAAACCTACCCACCACCCCAAGCCGGCCACATACTACTTTTCCGCACCCATTTTCAAGGAAACACGAGTTTTCCTGGAGTAGCCAGCCAGTGGGTCTGCTAAAGCCCTTTCAGCCACTCATGTCCCACGTACTCGCTAGCTCCCGCACTCCGCCGTTACGCTAGCAGAACCAGCAGGAACTCGTGTTCCACTGATTCCAATACAACGCGGTAATCGGCATTTTTCATCAATGTTCTTGTCTCCAGTTTGCAGTAACCAGAGTTTTGCCAATGTACTCACCCACACTGCTTGATAGGACATCTATCTACGCCCATTTCGCGCTATGTCGCCAACACCCGCACCTCACCGTTTGGCCGGGTCCAGGAAAACCTACCCACCCCAAGCCTCACGCACACTCCTTTTCCGCACCCATTTTCCAGGAAACACGAGTTTTCCCGGAGTAGCCAGCTAGTTGGTCTGCTAAAGCCCCTTCAGCCACACATGCCCCACGTACTCACTAGCTCCCGCACTCCGCCGTTACGCCAGCAGAACCAGCAGGAACTCGTGTTCCACTGATTCCGATACAACGCGCTAATGGGCATTTTTAACCAATTTTCTTGTCTCAAGTTTTCAATAACTAGAGTTTTGCGAGTATACTCACCAATACTGCTGGATAGGACATCTATCCATGTTCAAGTCGCGCTACGTCGCCAACTCCCGCACTTCTCCGTTTGGCCGGGTTCGGGAAAACCTACCCACCACCCCAAGCCGGCCACATACTACTTTTCCGCACCCATTTTCAAGGAAACACGAGTTTTCCTGGAGTAGCCAGCCAGTGGGTCTGCTAAAGCCCTTTCAGCCACTCATGTCCCACGTACTCGCTAGCTCCCGCACTCCGCCGTTACGCTAGCAGAACCAGCAGGAACTCGTGTTCCACTGATTCCAATACAACGCGGTAATGGGCATTTTTCATCAATGTTCTTGTCTCCAGTTTGCAGTAACCAGAGTTTTGCCAATGTACTCACCCACACTGCTTGATAGGACATCTATCTACGCCCATTTCGCGCTATGTCGCCAACACCCGCACCTAACCGTTTGGCCGGGTCCAGGAAAACCTACCCACCCCCAAGCCTCACGCACACTCCTTTTCCGCACCCATTTTCCAGGAAACACGAGTTTTCCCGGAGTAGCCAGCTAGTGGGTCTGCTAAAGCCCCTTCAGCCACACATGCCCCACGTACTCACTAGCTCCCGCACTCCATCGCTACGCTAGCAGAACCAGCAGGACCTCGTGTTCCACTGAATCCGATACAACGCGCTAATGGGCATTTTTAACCAATTTTCTTGTCTCCAGTTTTCAATAACTAGAGTTTTGCGAGTATACTCACCCATACTGCTGGATAGGACATCTATCCATGTTGAAGTCGCGCTACGTCGCCAACTCCCGCACTTCTCCGTTTGGCCGGGTTCGGGAAAACCTACCCACCACCCCAAGCCGGCCACATACTACTTTTCCGCACCCATTTTCAAGGAAACACGAGTTTTCCTGGAGTAGCCAGCCAGTGGGTCTGCTAAAGCCCTTTCAGCCACTCATGTCCCACGTACTCGCTAGCTCCCGCACTCCGCCGTTACGCTAGCAGAACCAGCAGGAACTCGTGTTCCACTGATTCCAATACAACGCGGTAATGGGCATTTTTCATCAATGTTCTTGTCTCCAGTTTGCAGTAACCAGAGTTTTGCCAATGTACTCACCCACACTGCTTGACAGGACAACTATCTACGCCCATTTCGCGCTATGTCGCCAACACCCGCACCTCACCGTTTGGCCGGGTCCAGGAAAACCTACCCACCCCCAAGCCTCACGCACACTCCTTTTCCGCACCCATTTTCCAGGAAACACGAGTTTTCCCGGAGTAGCCAGCTAGTGGGTCTGCTGAAGCCCCTTCAGGCACACATGCCCCACGTACTCACTAGCTCCCGCACTCCGCCGTTACGCTAGCAGAACCAGCAGGAACTCGTGTTCCACTGATTCCGATACAACGCGGTAATGGGCATTTTTAACCAATTTTCTTGTCTCCAGTTTTCAATAACTAGAGTTTTGCGAGTATACTCATCCATACTGCTTGATAGGACATCTATCCATGTTCAAGTCGCGCTACGTCGCCAACTCCCGCACTTCTCCGTTTGGCCGGGTTCGGGAAAACCTACCCACCACCCCAAGCCGGCCACATACTACTTTTCCGCACCCATTTTCAAGGAAACACGAGTTTTCCTGGAGTAGCCAGCCAGTGGGTCTGCTAAAGCCCTTTCAGCCACTCATGTCCCACGTACTCGCTAGCTCCCGCACTCCGCCGTTACGCTAGCAGAACCAGCAGGAACTCGTGTTCCACTGATTCCAATACAACGCGGTAATGGGCATTTTTCATCAATGTTCTTGTCTCCAGTTTGCAGTAACCAGAGTTTTGCCAATGTACTCACCCACACTGCTTGATAGGACATCTATCTACGCCCATTTCGCGCTATGTCGCCAACACCCGCACCTAACCGTTTGGCCGGGTCCAGGAAAACCTACCCACCCCCAAGCCTCACGCACACTCCTTTTCCGCACCCATTTTCCAGGAAACACGAGTTTTCCCGGAGTAGCCAGCTAGTGGGTCTGCTAAAGCCCCTTCAGCCACACATGCCCCACGTACTCACTAGCTCCCGCACTCCATCGCTACGCTAGCAGAACCAGCAGGACCTCGTGTTCCACTGAATCCGATACAACGCGCTAATGGGCATTTTTAACCAATTTTCTTGTCTCCAGTTTTCAATAACTAGAGTTTTGCGAGTATACTCACCCATACTGCTGGATAGGACATCTATCCATGTTGAAGTCGCGCTACGTCGCCAACTCCCGCACTTCTCCGTTTGGCCGGGTTCGGGAAAACCTACCCACCACCCCAAGCCGGCCACATACTACTTTTCCGCACCCATTTTCAAGGAAACACGAGTTTTCCTGGAGTAGCCAGCCAGTGGGTCTGCTAAAGCCCTTTCAGCCACTCATGTCCCACGTACTCGCTAGCTCCCGCACTCCGCCGTTACGCTAGCAGAACCAGCAGGAACTCGTGTTCCACTGATTCCAATACAACGCGGTAATCGGCATTTTTCATCAATGTTCTTGTCTCCAGTTTGCAGTAACCAGAGTTTTGCCAATGTACTCACCCACACTGCTTGATAGGACAACTATCTACGCCCATTTCGCGCTATGTCGCCAACACCCGCACCTCACCGTTTGGCCGGGTCCAGGAAAACCTACCCACCCCCAAGCCTCACGCACACTCCTTTTCCGCACCCATTTTCCAGGAAACACGAGTTTTCCCGGAGTAGCCAGCTAGTGGGTCTGCTAAAGCCCCTTCAGGCACACATGCCCCACGTACTCACTAGCTCCCGCACTCCGCCGTTACGCTAGCAGAACCAGCAGGAACTCGTGTTCCACTGATTCCGATACAACGCGGTAATGGGCATTTTTAACCAATTTTCTTGTCTCCAGTTTTCAATAACTAGAGTTTTGCGAGTATACTCACCCATACTGCTTGATAGGACATCTATCCATGTTCAAGTCGCGCTACGTCGCCAACTCCCGCACTTCTCCGTTTGGCCGGGTTCGGGAAAACCTACCCACCACCCCAAGCCGGCCACATACTACTTTTCCGCACCCATTTTCAAGGAAACACGAGTTTTCCTGGAGTAGCCAGCCAGTGGGTCTGCTAAAGCCCTTTCAGCCACTCATGTCCCACGTACTCGCTAGCTCCCGCACTCCGCCGTTACGCTAGCAGAACCAGCAGGAACTCGTGTTCCACTGATTACAATACAACGCGGTAATGGGCATTTTTCATCAATGTTCTTGTCTCCAGTTTGCAGTAACCAGAGTTTTGCCAATGTACTCACCCACACTGCTTGATAGGACATCTATCTACGCCCATTTCGTGCTATGTCGCCAACACCCGCACCTCACCGTTTGGCCGGGTCCAGGAAAACCTACCCACCCCCAAGCCTCACGCACACTCCTTTTCCATACCCATTTTCCAGGAAACACGAGTTTTCCCGGAGTAGCCAGCTAGTGGGTCTGCTAAAGCCCCTTCAGCCACACATGCCCCACGTACTCACTAGCTTCCGCACTCCGCCGTTTCGCTAGCAGAACCAGCAGGAACTCGTGTTCCACTGATTCCGAAACAACGTGGCAATGGGCAATGTTCACCAATTTTCTTGTCTCAAGTTTTCAGTAATCAGAGTTTAGCGAGTATACTCACCCATACTGCTGGATAGGACATCTATCCATGTCCGAGTCGCGCTACGTCGCCAACTCCCGCACCTCACCGTTTGGCCGGGTTCGGGAAAACCTACCCACCACCCCAAGCCGGCCACATACTCCTTTTCCGCACCCATTTTCCAGGAAACACGAGTTTTCCCGGAGTAGCCAGCTAGTGGGTCTGCTAAAGCCCCTTCAGCCACACATGCCCCACGTACTCACTAGCTCCCGCACTCCGCCGTTACGCCAGCAGAACCAGCAGGAACTCGTGTTCCACTGATTCCGATACAACGCGCTAATGGGCATTTTTAACCAATTTTCTTGTCTCAAGTTTTCAATAACTAGAGTTTTGCGAGTATACTCACCCATACTGCTGGATAGGACATCTATCCATGTTCAAGTCGCGCTACGTCGCCAACTCCCGCACTTCTCCGTTTGGCCGGGTTCGGGAAAACCTACCCACCACCCCAAGCCGGCCACATACTACTTTTCCGCACCCATTTTCAAGGAAACACGAGTTTTCCTGGAGTAGCCAGCCAGTGGGTCTGCTAAAGCCCTTTCAGCCACTCATGTCCCACGTACTCGCTAGCTCCCGCACTCCGCCGTTACGCTAGCAGAACCAGCAGGAACTCGTGTTCCACTGATTCCAATACAACGCGGTAATCGGCATTTTTCATCAATGTTCTTGTCTCCAGTTTGCAGTAACCAGAGTTTTGCCAATGTACTCACCCACACTGCTTGATAGGACATCTATCTACGCCCATTTCGCGCTATGTCGCCAACACCCGCACCTAACCGTTTGGCCGGGTCCAGGAAAACCTACCCACCCCCAAGCCTCACGCACACTCCTTTTCCGCACCCATTTTCCAGGAAACACGAGTTTTCCCGGAGTAGCCAGCTAGTGGGTCTGCTAAAGCCCCTTCAGCCACACATGCCCCACGTACTCACTAGCTCCCGCACTCCATCGCTACGCTAGCAGAACCAGCAGGAACTCGTGTTCCACTGAATCCGGTACAACGCGCTAATGGGCATTTTTAACCAATTTTCTTGTCTCCAGTTTTCAATAACTAGAGTTTTGCGAGTATACTCACCCATACTGCTGGATAGGACATCTATCCATGTTGAAGTCGCGCTACGTCGCCAACTCCCGCACTTCTCCGTTTGGCCGGGTTCGGGAAAACCTACCCACCACCCCAAGCCGGCCACATACTACTTTTCCGCACCCATTTTCAAGGAAACACGAGTTTTCCTGGAGTAGCCAGCCAGTGGGTCTGCTAAAGCCCTTTCAGCCACTCATGTCCCACGTACTCGCTAGCTCCCGCACTCCGCCGTTACGCTAGCAGAACCAGCAGGAACTCGTGTTCCACTGATTCCAATACAACGCGGTAATGGGCATTTTTCATCAATGTTCTTGTCTCCAGTTTGCAGTAACCAGAGTTTTGCCAATGTACTCACCCACACTGCTTGATAGGACAACTATCTACGCCCATTTCGCGCTATGTCGCCAACACCCGCACCTCACCGTTTGGCCGGGTCCAGGAAAACCTACCCACCCCCAAGCCTCACGCACACTCCTTTTCCGCACCCATTTTCCAGGAAACACGAGTTTTCCCGGAGTAGCCAGCTAGTGAGTCTGCTAAAGCCCCTTCAGCCACACATGCCCCACGTACTCACTAGCTCCCGCACTCCGCCGTTACGCTAGCAGAACCAGCAGGAACTCGTGTTCCACTGATTCCGATACAACGCGGTAATGGGCATTTTTAACCAATTTTCTTGTCTCCAGTTTTCAATAACTAGAGTTTTGCGAGTATACTCACCCATACTGCTGGATAGGACATCTATCCATGTTCAAGTCGCGCTACGTCGCCAACACCCGCACTTCTCCGTTTGGCCGGGTTCGGGAAAACCTACCCACCACCCCAAGCCGGCCACATACTACTTTTCCGCACCCATTTTCAAGGAAACACGAGTTTTCCTGGAGTAGCCAGCCAGTGGGTCTGCTAAAGCCCTTTCAGCCACTCATGTCCCACGTACTCGCTAGCTCCCGCACTCCGCCGTTACGCTAGCAGAACCAGCAGGAACTCGTGTTCCACTGATTACAATACAACGCGGTAATGGGCATTTTTCATCAATGTTCTTGTCTCCAGTTTGCAGTAACCAGAGTTTTGCCAATGTACTCACCCACACTGCTTGATAGGACATCTATCTACGCCCATTTCGCGCTATGTCGCCAACACCCGCACCTCACCGTTTGGCCGGGTCCAGGAAAACCTACCCACCCCCAAGCCTCACGCACACTCCTTTTCCGCACCCATTTTCCAGGAAACACGAGTTTTCACGGAGTAGCCAGCTAGTGGGTCTGCTAAAGCCCCTTCAGCCACACATACCCCACGTACTCACTAGCTCCCGCACTCCGCCGTTTCGCTAGCAGAACCAGCAGGAACTTGTGTTCCACTGATTCCGAAACAACGTGGCAATGGGCAATATTCACCAAATTTCTTGTCTCAAGTTTTCAGTAACCAGAGTTTAGCGAGTATACTCACCCATACTGCTGGATAGGACATCTATCCATGTCCGAGTCGCGCTAGGTCGCCAACTCCCGCACCTCACCGTTTGGCCGGGTTCGGGAAAACCTACCTACCACCCCAAGCCGGCAACATACTACTTTTACGAACCCATTTTCAAGGAAACACGAATTTTCCCGGAGTAGCCAGCTAGTGGGTCTGCTAAAGCCCCTTCAGCCACCCATGTCCCATGTACACGCTAGCTCCCGCACTCCGTCGTTACGCTTGCAGAACCAGCAGGAACTCGTGTTCCACTGATTCCGATACAACGCGGTAATGGGCATTTTTAACCAATTTTCTTGTCTCCAGTTTTCAATAACTAGAGTTTTGCGAGTATACTCGACCATACTGCTGGATAGGACATCTATCCATGTTCAAGTCGCGCTACGTCGCCAACTCCCGCACTTCTCCGTTTGGCCGGGTTCGGGAAAACCTACCCACCACCCCAAGCCGGCCACATACTACTTTTCCGCACCCATTTTCAAGGAAACACGAGTTTTCCTGGAGTAGCCAGCCAGTGGGTCTGCTAAAGCCCTTTCAGCCACTCATGTCCCACGTACTCGCTAGCTCCCGCACTCCGCCGTTACGCTAGCAGAACCAGCAGGAACTCGTGTTCCACTGATTCCAATACAACGCGGTAATCGGCATTTTTCATCAATGTTCTTGTCTCCAGTTTGCAGTAACCAGAGTTTTGCCAATGTACTCACCCACACTGCTTGATAGGACATCTATCTACGCCCATTTCGCGCTATGTCGCCAACACCCGCACTTAACCGTTTGACCGGGTCCAGGAAAACCTACCCACCCCCAAGCCTCACGCACACTCCTTTTCCGCACCCATTTTCCAGGAAACACGAGTTTTCCCGGAGTAGCCAGCTAGTGGGTCTGCTAAAGCCCCTTCAGCCACACATGCCCCACGTACTCACTAGCTCCCGCACTCCATCGCTACGCTAGCAGAACCAGCAGGAACTCGTGTTCCACTGAATCCGGTACAACGCGCTAATGGGCATTTTTAACCAATTTTCTTGTCTCCAGTTTTCAATAACTAGAGTTTTGCGAGTATACTCACCCATACTGCTGGATAGGACATCTATCCATGTTGAAGTCGCGCTACGTCGCCAACTCCCGCACTTCTCCGTTTGGCCGGGTTCGGGAAAACCTACCCACCACCCCAAGCCGGCCACATACTACTTTTCCGCACCCATTTTCAAGGAAACACGAGTTTTCCTGGAGTAGCCAGCCAGTGGGTCTGCTAAAGCCCTTTCAGCCACTCATGTCCCACGTACTCGCTAGCTCCCGCACTCCGCCGTTACGCTAGCAGAACCAGCAGGAACTCGTGTTCCACTGATTCCAATACAACGCGGTAATGGGCATTTTTCATCAATGTTCTTGTCTCCAGTTTGCAGTAACCAGAGTTTTGCCAATGTACTCACCCACACTGCTTGATAGGACAACTATCTACGCCCATTTCGCGCTATGTCGCCAACACCCGCACCTCACCGTTTGGCCGGGTCCAGGAAAACCTACCCACCCCCAAGCCTCACGCACACTCCTTTTCCGCACCCATTTTCCAGGAAACACGAGTTTTCCCGGAGTAGCCAGCTAGTGAGTCTGCTAAAGCCCCTTCAGCCACACATGCCCCACGTACTCACTAGCTCCCGCACTCCGCCGTTACGCTAGCAGAACCAGCAGGAACTCGTGTTCCACTGATTCCGATACAACGCGGTAATGGGCATTTTTAACCAATTTTCTTGTCTCCAGTTTTCAATAACTAGAGTTTTGCGAGTATACTCACCCATACTGCTGGATAGGACATCTATCCATGTTCAAGTCGCGCTACGTCGCCAACACCCGCACTTCTCCGTTTGGCCGGGTTCGGGAAAACCTACCCACCACCCCAAGCCGGCCACATACTACTTTTCCGCACCCATTTTCAAGGAAACACGAGTTTTCCTGGAGTAGCCAGCCAGTGGGTCTGCTAAAGCCCTTTCAGCCACTCATGTCCCACGTACTCGCTAGCTCCCGCACTCCGCCGTTACGCTAGCAGAACCAGCAGGAACTCGTGTTCCACTGATTACAATACAACGCGGTAATGGGCATTTTTCATCAATGTTCTTGTCTCCAGTTTGCAGTAACCAGAGTTTTGCCAATGTACTCACCCACACTGCTTGATAGGACATCTATCTACGCCCATTTCGCGCTATGTCGCCAACACCCGCACCTCACCGTTTGGCCGGGTCCAGGAAAACCTACCCACCCCCAAGCCTCACGCACACTCCTTTTCCGCACCCATTTTCCAGGAAACACGAGTTTTCACGGAGTAGCCAGCTAGTGGGTCTGCTAAAGCCCCTTCAGCCACACATACCCCACGTACTCACTAGCTCCCGCACTCCGCCGTTTCGCTAGCAGAACCAGCAGGAACTTGTGTTCCACTGATTCCGAAACAACGTGGCAATGGGCAATATTCACCAAATTTCTTGTCTCAAGTTTTCAGTAACCAGAGTTTAGCGAGTATACTCACCCATACTGCTGGATAGGACATCTATCCATGTCCGAGTCGCGCTAGGTCGCCAACTCCCGCACCTCACCGTTTGGCCGGGTTCGGGAAAACCTACCTACCACCCCAAGCCGGCAACATACTACTTTTACGAACCCATTTTCAAGGAAACACGAATTTTCCCGGAGTAGCCAGCTAGTGGGTCTGCTAAAGCCCCTTCAGCCACCCATGTCCCATGTACACGCTAGCTCCCGCACTCCGTCGTTACGCTTGCAGAACCAGCAGGAACTCGTGTTCCACTGATTCCGATACAACGCGGTAATGGGCATTTTTAACCAATTTTCTTGTCTCCAGTTTTCAATAACTAGAGTTTTGCGAGTATACTCGACCATACTGCTGGATAGGACATCTATCCATGTTCAAGTCGCGCTACGTCGCCAACTCCCGCACTTCTCCGTTTGGCCGGGTTCGGGAAAACCTACCCACCACCCCAAGCCGGCCACATACTACTTTTCCGCACCCATTTTCAAGGAAACACGAGTTTTCCTGGAGTAGCCACCAGTGGGTCTGCTAAAGCCCTTTCAGCCACTCATGTCCCACGTACTCGCTAGCTCCCGCACTCCGCCGTTACGCTAGCAGAACCAGCAGGAACTCGTGTTCCACTGATTCTCATACAACGCGGTAATGGGCATTTTTCATCAATGTTCTTGTCTCCAGTTTGCAGTAACCAGAGTTTTGCCAATGTACTCACCCACACTGCTTGATAGGACATCTATCTACGCCCATTTCGCGCTATGTCGCCAACAACCGCACCTCACCGTTTGGCCGGGTCCAGGAAAACCTACCCATCCCCAAGCCTCACGCACACTCCTTTTCCGCACCCATTTTCCAGGAAACACGAGTTTTCCCGGAGTAGCCAGCTAGTGGGTCTGCTAAAGCCCCTTCAGCCACACATGCCCCACGTACTCATTAGCTCCCGCACTCCGCCGCTACGCTAGCAGAACCAGCAGGAACTCGTGTTCCACTGATTCCGATACAACGCGCTAATGGGCATTTTAACCAATTTTCTTGTCTCCAGTTTTCAATAACTAGAGTTTTGCGAGTATACTCACCCATACTGCTGGATAGGACATCTATCCATGTTCAAGTCGCGCTACGTCGCCAACACCCGCACTTCTCCGTTTGGCCGGGTTCGGGAAAACCTACCCACCACCCCAAGCCGGCCACATACTACTTTTCCGCACCCATTTTCAAGGAAACACGAGTTTTCCTGGAGTAGCCAGCCAGTGGGTCTGCTAAAGCCCTTTCAGCCACTCATGTCCCACGTACTCGCTAGCTCCCGCACTCCGCCGTTACGCTAGCAGAACCAGCAGGAACTCGTGTTCCACTGATTACAATACAACGCGGTAATGGGCATTTTTCATCAATGTTCTTGTCTCCAGTTTGCAGTAACCAGAGTTTTGCCAATGTACTCACCCACACTGCTTGATAGGACATCTATCTACGCCCATTTCGCGCTATGTCGCCAACACCCGCACCTCACCGTTTGGCCGGGTCCAGGAAAACCTACCCACCCCCAAGCCTCACGCACACTCCTTTTCCGCACCCATTTTCCAGGAAACACGAGTTTTCACGGAGTAGCCAGCTAGTGGGTCTGCTAAAGCCCCTTCAGCCACACATACCCCACGTACTCACTAGCTCCCGCACTCCGCCGTTTCGCTAGCAGAACCAGCAGGAACTTGTGTTCCACTGATTCCGAAACAACGTGGCAATGGGCAATATTCACCAAATTTCTTGTCTCAAGTTTTCAGTAACCAGAGTTTAGCGAGTATACTCACCCATACTGCTGGATAGGACATCTATCCATGTCCGAGTCGCGCTAGGTCGCCAACTCCCGCACCTCACCGTTTGGCCGGGTTCGGGAAAACCTACCTACCACCCCAAGCCGGCAACATACTACTTTTACGAACCCATTTTCAAGGAAACACGAATTTTCCCGGAGTAGCCAGCTAGTGGGTCTGCTAAAGCCCCTTCAGCCACCCATGTCCCATGTACACGCTAGCTCCCGCACTCCGTCGTTACGCTTGCAGAACCAGCAGGAACTCGTGTTCCACTGATTCCGATACAACGCGGTAATGGGCATTTTTAACCAATTTTCTTGTCTCCAGTTTTCAATAACTAGAGTTTTGCGAGTATACTCGACCATACTGCTGGATAGGACATCTATCCATGTTCAAGTCGCGCTACGTCGCCAACTCCCGCACTTCTCCGTTTGGCCGGGTTCGGGAAAACCTTCCCACCACCCCTAGCCGGCCACATACTACTTTTCCGCACCCATTTTCAAGGAAACACGAGTTTTCCTGGAGTAGCCACCAGTGGGTCTGCTAAAGCCCTTTCAGCCACTCATGTCCCACGTACTCGCTAGCTCCCGCACTCCGCCGTTACGCTAGCAGAACCAGCAGGAACTCGTGTTCCACTGATTCTCATACAACGCGGTAATGGGCATTTTTCATCAATGTTCTTGTCTCCAGTTTGCAGTAACCAGAGTTTTGCCAATGTACTCACCCACACTGCTTGATAGGACATCTATCTACGCCCATTTCGCGCTATGTCGCCAACAACCGCACCTCACCGTTTGGCCGGGTCCAGGAAAACCTACCCACCCCCAAGCCTCACGCACACTCCTTTTCCGCACCCATTTTCCAGGAAACACGAGTTTTCCCGGAGTAGCCAGCTAGTGGGTCTGCTAAAGCCCCTTCAGCCACACATGCCCCACGTACTCATTAGCTCCCGCACTCCGCCGCTACGCTAGCAGAACCAGCAGGAACTCGTGTTCCACTGATTCCGATACAACGCGCTAATGGGCATTTTAACCAATTTTCTTGTCTCCAGTTTTCAATAACTAGAGTTTTGCGAGTATACTCACCCATACTACTGGATAGGACATCTATCCATGTCCAAGTCGCGCTACGTCGCCAACTCCCGCACTTCTCCGTTTGGCCGTGTTCGGGAAAACCTACCCACCACCCTAAGTCGGCCACATAGTACATTTCCGCACCCATTTTCAAGGAAACACGAGTTTTCCTGGAGTAGCCAGCCAGTGGGTCTGCTAAAGCCCTTTCAGCCACTCATGTCCCACGTACTCGCAAGCTCCCGCACTCCGCCGTTACGCTAGCAGAACCAGCAGGAACTCGTGTTCCACTGATTCCAATACAACGCGGTAATGGGCATTTTTCATCAATGTATTTGTCTCCAGTTTGCAGTAACCAGAGTTTTGCCAATGTACTCACCCACACTGCTTGATAGGACATCTATCTACGCCCATTTGGCGCTATGTCGCCAACACCCGCACCTCACCGTTTGGCCGGGTCCAGGAAAACCTACCCACCCCCAAGCCTCACGCACACTCCTTTTCCGCACCCATTTTCCAGGAAACACGAGTTTTCCCGGAGTAGCCAGCTAGTGGGTCTGCTAAAGCCCCTTCAGCCACACATGCCCCACGTACTCACTAGCTCCCGCACTCCATCGCTGCGCTAGCAGAACCAGCAGGAACTCGTGTTCCACTGATTCCGATACAACGCGGTAATGGGCATTTTAACCAATTTTCTTGTCTCCAGTTTTCAATAACTAGAGTTTTGCGAGTATACTCACCCATACTGCTGGATAGGACATCTATCCATGTTGAAGTCGCGCTACGTCGCCAACTCCCGCACTTCTCCGTTTGGCCGGGTTCGGGAAAACCTACCCACCACCCCAAGCCGGCCACATACTACTTTTCCGCACCCATTTTCAAGGAAACACGAGTTTTCCTGGAGTAGCCAGACAGTGGGTCTGCTAAAGCCCTTTCAGCCACTCATGTCCCACGTACTCGCTAGCTCCCGCACTCCGCCGTTACGCTAGCAGAACCAGCAGGAACTCGTGTTCCACTGATTCCAATACAACGCGGTAATGGGCATTTTTCATCAATGTTCTTGTCTCCAGTTTGCAGTAACCAGAGTTTTGCCAATGTACTCACCCACACTGCTTGATAGGGCAACTATCTACGCCCTTTTCGCGCTATGTCGCCAACACCCGCACCTCACCGTTTGGCCGGGTCCAGGAAAACCTACCCACCCCCAAGCCTCACGAACACTCCTTTTTCGCACCCATTTTCCAGGAAACACGAGTTTTCCCGGAGTAGCCAGCTAGTGGGTCTGCTAAAGCCCCTTCAGCCACACATGCCCCACGTACTCACTAGCTCCCGCACTCCGCCGTTACGCTAGCAGAACCAGCAGGAACTCGTGTTCCACTGATTCCGATACAACGCGGTAATGGGCATTTTTAACCAATTTTCTTGTCTCCAGTTTTCAATAACTAGAGTTTTGCGAGTATACTCACCCATACTGCTGGATAGGACATCTATCCATGTTCAAGTCGCGCTACGTCGCCAACTCCCGCACTTCTCCGTTTGGCCTGGTTCGGGAAAACCTACCCACCACCCCAAGCCGGCCACATACTACTTTTCCGCACCCATTTTCAAGGAAACACGAGTTTTCCTGGAGTAGCCAGCCAGTGGGTCTGCTAAAGCCCTTTCAGCCACTCATGTCCCACGTACTCGCTAGCTCCCGCACTCCGCCGTTACGCTAGCAGAACCAGCAGGAACTCGTGTTCCACTGATTCCAATACAACGCGGTAATGGGCATTATTCATCAATGTTCTTGTCTCCAGTTTGCAGTAACCAGAGTTTTGCCAATGTACTCACCCACACTGCTTGATAGGACATCTATCTACGCCCATTTCGCGCTATGTCGCCAACACCCGCACCTCACCGTTTGGCCGGGTCCAGGAAAACCTACCCACCCCCAAGCCGCACGCACACTCCTTTTCCGCACCCATTTTCCAGGAAACACGAGTTTTCACGGAGTAGCCAGCTAGTGGGTCTGCTAAAGCCCCTTCAGCCACACATACCCCACGTACTCACTAGCTCCCGCACTCCGCCGCTTCGCTAGCAGAACCAGCAGGAACTCGTGTTCCACTGATTCCGAAACAACGTGGCAATGGGCAATGTTCACCAACTTTCTTGTCTCAAGTTTTCAGTAACCAGAGTTTAGCGAGTATACTCACCCATACTGCTGGATAGGACATCTATCCATGTCCGAGTCGCGCTAGGTCGCCAACTCCCGCACCTCACCGTTTGGCCGGGTTCGGGAAAACCTACCTACCACCCCAAGCCGGCAAAATACTACTTTTACGAACCCATTTTCAAGGAAACACGAATTTTCCCGGAGTAGCCAGCTAGTGGGTCTGCTAAAGCCCCTTCAGCCACCCATGTCCCATGTACACGCTAGCTCCCGCACTCCGTCGTTACGCTTGCAGAACCAGCAGGAACTCGTGTTCCACTGATTCCGATACAACGTGCTAATGGGCATTTTTAACCAATTTTCTTGTCTCCAGTTTTCAATAACTAGAGTTTTGCGAGTATACTCACCCATACTGCTGGATAGGACATCTATCCATGTTCAAGTCGCGCTACGTCGCCAACTCCCGCACTTCTCCGTTTGGCCGGGTTCGGGAAAACCTACCCACCACCCCAAGCCGGCCACATACTACTTTTCCGCACCCATTTTCAAGGAAACACGAGTTTTCCTGGAGTAGCCAGCCAGTGGGTCTGCTAAAGCCCCTTCAGCCACACATACCCCACGTACTCACTAGCTCCCGCACTCCGCCGTTTCGCTAGCAGAACCAGCAGGAACTCGTGTTCCACTGATTCCGAAACAACGTGGCAATGGGCAATGTTCACCAACTTTCTTGTCTCAAGTTTTCAGTAACCAGAGTTTAGCGAGTATACTCACCCATACTGCTGGATAGGACATCTATCTATGTCCGAGTCGCGCTAGGTCGCCAACTCCCGCACCTCACCGTTTGGCCGGGTTCGGGAAAACCTACCTACCACCCCAAGCCGGCAACATACTACTTTTACGAACCCATTTTCCAGGAAACACGAGTTTTCCCGGAGTAGCCAGCTAGTGGGTCTGCTAAATCCCCTTCAGCCACACATGCCCCACGTACTCACTAGCTCCCGCACTCCGCCGTTTCGCTAGCAGAACCAGCAGGAACTCGTGTTCCACTGATTCCGAAACAACGTGGCAATGGGCAATGTTCACCAATTTTCTTGTCTCAAGTTTTCAGTAACCAGAGTTTAGCGAGTATACTCACCCATACTGCTGGATAGGACATCTATCCATGTCCGAGTCCCGCTACGTCGCCAACTCCCGCACCTCACCGTTTGGCCGGGTTCGGGAAAACCTACCTACCACCCCAAGCCCGCAACATATTACTTTTACGAACCCATTTTCAAGGAAACACGAATTTTCCCGGAGTAGCCAGCTAGTGGGTCTGCTAAAGCCCCTTCAGCCACACATACCCCACGTACTCACTAGCTCCCGCACTCCGCCGTTTCGCTAGCAGAACCAGCAGGAACTCGTGTTCCACTGATTCCGAAACAACGTGGCAATGGGCAATGTTCACCAACTTTCTTGTCTCAAGTTTTCGGTAACCAGAGTTTAGCGAGTATACTCACCCATACTGCTGGATAGGACATCTATCCATGTCCGAGTCGCGCTACGTCGCCAACTCCCGCACCTCACCGTTTGGCCGGGTTCGGGAAAACCTACCTACCACCCCAAGCCGGCAACATACTACTTTTACGAACCCATTTTCAAGGAAACACGAATTTTCCCGGAGTAGCCAGCTAGTGGGTCTGCTAAAGCCCCTTCAGCCACCCATGTCCCATGTACACGCTAGCTCCCGCACTCCGTCGTTACGCTTGCAGAACTAGCAGGAACTCGTGTTCCACTGATTCCGATACAACGCGCTAATGGGCATTTTTAACCAATTTTCTTGTCTCCAGTTTTCAATAACTAGAGTTTTGCGAGTATACTCACCCATACTGCTGGATAGGACATCTATCCATGTTCAAGTCGCGCTACGTCGCCAACTCCCGCACTTCTCCGTTTGGCCGGGTTCGGGAAAACCTACCCACCACCCCAAGCCGGCCACATACTACTTTTCCGCACCCATTTTCAAGGAAACACGAGTTTTCCTGGAGTAGCCAGCCAGTGGGTCTGCTAAAGCCCTTTCAGCCACTCATGTCCCACGTACTCGCTAGCTCCCGCACTCCGCCGTTACGCTAGCAGAACCAGCAGGAACTCGTGTTCCACTGATTCTCATACAACGCGGTAATGGACATTTTTCATCAATGTTCTTGTCTCCAGTTTGCAGTAACCAGAGTTTTGCCAATGTACTCACCCACACTGCTTGATAGGACATCTATCTACGCCCATTTCGCGCTATGTCGCCAACACCCGCACCTCACCGTTTGGCCGGGATCAGGAAAACCTACCCACCCCCAAGCCTCACGCACACTCCTTTTCCGCACCCATTTTCCAGGAAACACGAGTTTTCCCGGAGTAGCCAGCTAGTGGGTCTGCTAAAGCCCCTTCAGCCACACATGCCCCACGTACTCATTAGCTCCCGCACTCCGCAGCTACGCTAGCAGAACCAGCAGGAACTCGTGTTCCACTGATTCCGATACAACGCGCTAATGGGCATTTTAACCAATTTTCTTGTCTCCAGTTTTCAATTACTAGAGTTTTGCGAGTATACTCACCCATACTACTGGATAGGACATCTATCCATGTCCAAGTCGCGCTACGTCGCCAACTCCCGCACTTCTCCGTTTGGCCGTGTTCGGGAAAACCTACCCACCACCCCAAGTCGGCCACATAGTACATTTCCGCACCCATTATCAAGGAAACACGAGTTTTCCTGGAGTAGCCAGCCAGTGGGTCTGCTAAAGCCCTTTCAGCCACTCATGTCCCACGTACTCGCTAGCTCCCGCACTCCGCCGTTACGCTAGCAGAACCAGCAGGAACTCGTGTTCCACTGATTCCAATACAACGCGGTAATGGGCATTTTTCATCAATGTATTTGTCTCCAGTTTGCAGTAACCAGAGTTTTGCCAATGTACTCACCCACACTGCTTGATAGGACATCTATCTACGCCCATTTGGCGCTATGTCGCCAACACCCGCACCTCACCGTTTGGCCGGGTCCAGGAAAACCTACCCACCCCCAAGCCTCACGCACACTCCTTTTCCGCACCCATTTTCCAGGAAACACGAGTTTTCCCGGAGTAGCCAGCTAGTGGGTCTGCTACAGCCCCTTCAGCCACACATGCCCCACGTACTCACTAGCTCCCGCACTCCATCGCTGCGCTAGCAGAACCAGCAGGAACTCGTGTTCCACTGATTCCGATACAACGCGCTAATGGGCATTTTAACCAATTTTCTTGTCTCCAGTTTTCAATAACTAGAGTTTTGCGAGTATACTCACCCATACTGCTGGATAGGACATCTATCCATGTTCAAGTCGCGCTACGTCGCCAACTCCCGCACTTCTCCGTTTGGCCGGGTTCGGGAAAACCTACCCACCACCCAAGCCGGCCACATACTACTTTTCCGCACCCATTTTCAAGGAAACACGAGTTTTCCTGGAGTAGCCAGCCAGTGGGTCTGCTAAAGCCCCTTCAGCCACACATACCCCACGTACTCACTAGCTCCCGCACTCCGCCGTTTCGCTAGCAGAACCAGCAGGAACTCGTGTTCCACTGATTCCGAAACAACGTGGCAATGGGCAATGTTCACCAACTTTCTTGTCTCAAGTTTTCAGTAACCAGAGTTTAGCGAGTATACTCACCCATACTGCTGGATAGGACATCTATCCATGTCCGAGTCGCGCTAGGTCGCCAACTCCCGCACCTCACCGTTTGGCCGGGTTCGGGAAAACCTACCTACCACCCCAAGCCGGCAACATACTACTTTTACGAACCCATTTTCAAGGAAACACGAATTTTCCCGGAGTAGCCAGCTAGTGGGTCTGCTAAAGCCCCTTCAGCCACCCATGTCCCATGTACACGCTAGCTCCCGCACTCCGTCGTTACGCTTGCAGAACCAGCAGGAACTCGTGTTCCACTGATTCCGATACAACGCGCTAATGGGCATTTTTAACCAATTTTCTTGTCTCCAGTTTTCAATAACTAGAGTTTTGCGAGTATACTCACCCATACTGCTGGATAGGACATCTATCCATGTTCAAGTCGCGCTACGTCGCCAACTCCCGCACTTCTCCGTTTGGCCGGGTTCGGGAAAACCTACCCACCACCCCAAGCCGGCCACATACTACTTTTCCGCACCCATTTTCAAGGAAACACGAGTTTTCCTGGAGTAGCCAGCCAGTGGGTCTGCTAAAGCCCTTTCAGCCACTCATGTCCCACGTACTCGCTAGCTCCCGCACTCCGCCGTTACGCTAGCAGAACCAGCAGGAACTCGTGTTCCACTGATTCTCATACAACGCGGTAATGGGCATTTTTCATCAATGTTCTTGTCTCCAGTTTGCAGTAACCAGAGTTTTGCCAATGTACTCACCCACACTGCTTGATAGGACATCTATCTACGCCCATTTCGCGCTATGTCGCCAACACCCGCACCTCACCGTTTGGCCGGGTCCAGGAAAACCTACCCACCCCCAAGCCTCACGCACACTCCTTTTCCGCACCCATTTTCCAGGAAACACGAGTTTTCCCGGAGTAGCCAGCTAGTGGGTCTGCTAAAGCCCCTTCAGCCACACATGCCCCACGTACTCATTAGCTCCCGCACTCCGCCGCTACGCTAGCAGAACCAGCAGGAACTCGTGTTCCACTGATTCCGATACAACGCGCTAATGGGCATTTTAACCAATTTTCTTGTCTCCAGTTTTCAATAACTAGAGTTTTGCGAGTATACTCACCCATACTGCTGGATAGGACATCTATCCATGTCCAAGTCGCGCTACGTCGCCAACTCCCGCACTTCTCCGTTTGGCCGTGTTCGGGAAAACCTACCCACCACCCCAAGTCGGCCACATAGTACATTTCCGCACCCATTTTCAAGGAAACACGAGTTTTCCTGGAGTAGCCAGCCAGTGGGTCTGCTAAAGCCCTTTCAGCCACTCATGTCCCACGTACTCGCTAGCTCCCGCACTCCGCCGTTACGCTAGCAGAACCAGCAGGAACTCGTGTTCCACTGATTCCAATACAACGCGGTAATGGGCATTTTTCATCAATGTATTTGTCTCCAGTTTGCAGTAACCAGAGTTTTGCCAATGTACTCACCCACACTGCTTGATAGGACATCTATCTACGCCCATTTGGCGCTGTGTCGCTAACACCCGCACCTCACCGTTTGGCCGGGTCCAGGAAAACCTACCCACCCCCAAGCCTCACGCACACTCCTTTTCCGCACCCATTTTCCAGGAAACACGAGTTTTCCCGGAGTAGCCAGCTAGTGGGTCTGCTAAATCCCCTTCAGCCACACATGCCCCACGTACTCACTAGCTCCCGCACTCCATCGCTGCGCTAGCAGAACCAGCAGGAACTCGTGTTCCACTGATTCCGATACAACGCGGTAATGGGCATTTTAACCAATTTTCTTGTCTCCAGTTTTCAATAACTAGAGTTTTGCGAGTATACTCACCCATACTGCTGGATAGGACATCTATCCATGTTCAAGTCGCGCTACGTCGCCAACTCCCGCACTTCTCCGTTTGGCCGGGTTCGGGAAAACCTACCCACCACCCCAAGCCGGCCACATACTACTTTTCCGCACCCATTTTCAAGGAAACACGAGTTTTCCTGGAGTAGCCAGCCAGTGGGTCTGCTAAAGCCCTTTCAGCCACTCATGTCCCACGTACTCGCTAGCTCCCGCACTCCGCCGTTACGCTAGCAGAACCAGCAGGAACTCGTGTTCCACTGATTCCAATACAACGCGGTAATGGGCATTTTTCATCAATGTTCTTGTCTCCAGTTTGCAGTAACCAGAGTTTTGCCAATGTACTCACCCACACTGCTTGATAGGACAACTATCTACGCCCATTTCGCGCTATGTCGCCAACACCCGCACCTCACCGTTTGGCCGGGTCCAGGAAAACCTACCCACCCCCAAGCCTCACGCACACTCCTTTTCCGCACCCATTTTCCAGGAAACACGAGTTTTCCCGGAGTAGCCAGCTAGTGGGTCTGCTAAAGCCCCTTCAGCCACACATGCCCCACGTACTCACTAGCTCCCGCACTCCGCCGTTACGCTAGCAGAACCAGCAGGAACTCGTGTTCCACTGATTCCGATACAACGCGGTAATGGGCATTTTTAACCAATTTTCTTGTTTCCAGTTTTCAATAACTAGAGTTTTGCGAGTATACTCACCCATACTGCTGGATAGGACATCTATCCATGTTCAAGTCGCGCTACGTCGCCAACTCCCGCACTTCTCCGTTTGGCCGGGTTCGGGAAAACCTACCCACCACCCCAAGCCGGCCACATACTACTTTTCCGCACCCATTTTCAAGGAAACACGAGTTTTCCTGGAGTAGCAAGCCAGTGGGTCTGCTGAAGCCCTTTCAGCCACTCATGTCCCACGTACTCGCTAGCTCCCGCACTCCGCCGTTACGCTAGCAGAACCAGCAGGAACTCGTGTTCCACTGATTCCAATACAACGCGGTAATGGGCATTTTTCATCAATGTTCTTGTCTCCAGTTTGCAGTAACCAGAGTTTTGCCAATGTACTCACCCACACTGCTTCATAGGACATCTATCTATGCCCATTTCGCGCTATGTCGCCAACACCCGCACCTCACCGTTTGGCCGGGTCCAGGAAAACCTACCCACCCCCAAGCCTCACGCACACTCCTTTTCCGCACCCATTTTCCAGGAAACACGAGTTTTCCCGGAGTAGCCAGCTAGTGGGTCTGCTAAAGCCCCTTCAGCCACACATGCCCCACGTACTCACTAGCTCTCGCACTCCGCCGTTACGCTAGCAGAACCAGCAGGAACTCGTGTTCCACTGATTCCGATACAACGCGCTAATGGGCATTTTTAACCAATTTTCTTGTCTCCAGTTTTCAATAACTAGAGTTTTGCGAGTATAGTCACCCATACTGCTGGATAGGACATCTATCCATGTTCAAGTCGCGCTACGTCGCCAACTCCCGCACTTCTCCGTTTGGCCGTGTTCGGGAAAACCTACCCACCACCCCAAGCCGGCCACATACTACTTTTCCGCACCCATTTTCAAGGAAACACGAGTTTTCCTGGAGTAGCCAGCCAGTGGGTCTGCTAAAGCCCTTTCAGCCACTCATGTCCCACGTACTCGCTAGCTCCCGCACTCCGCCGTTACGCTAGCAGAACCAGCAGGAACTCGTGTTCCACTGATTCCAACACAACGCGGTAATGGGCATTTTTCATCAATGTTCTTGTCTCCAGTTTGCAGTAACCAGAGTTTTGCCAATGTACTCACCCACACTGCTTGATAGGACATCTATCTACGCCCATTTCGCGCTATGTCGCCAACACCCGCACCTCACCGTTTGGCCGGGTCCAGGAAAACCTACCCACCCCCAAGCCTCACGCACACTCCTTTTCCGCACCCATTTTCCAGGAAACACGAGTTTTCCCGGAGTAGCCAGCTAGTGGGTCTGCTAAAGCCCCTTCAGCCACACATGCCCCACGTACTCACTAGCTTCCGCACTCCATCGCTACGCTAGCAGAACCAGCAGGAACTCGTGTTCCACTGATTCCGATACAACGCGGTAATGGGCATTTTTAACCAATTTTCTTGTCTCCAGTTTTCAATAACTAGAGTTTTGCGAGTATACTCACCCATACTGCTGGATAGGACATCTATCCATGTTGAAGTCGCGCTACGTCGCCAACTCCCGCACTTCTCCGTTTGGCCGGGTTCGGGAAAACCTACCCACCACCCCAAGCCGGCCACATACTACTTTTCCGCACCCATTTTCAAGGAAACACGAGTTTTCCTGGAGTAGCCAGCCAGTGGGTCTGCTAAAGCCCTTTCAGCCACTCATGTCCCACGTACTCGCTAGCTCCCGCACTCCGCCGTTACGCTAGCAGAACCAGCAGGAACTCGTGTTCCACTGATTCCAATTCAACGCGGTAATGGGCATTTTTCATCAATGTTCTTGTCTCCAGTTTGCAGTAACCAGAGTTTTGCCAATGTACTCACCCACACTGCTTGATAGGACAAATATCTACGCCCATTTCGCGCTATGTCGCCAACACCCGCACCTCACCGTTTGGCCGGGTCCAGGAAAACCTACCCACCCCCAAGCCTCACGCACACTCCTTTTCCGCACCCATTTTCCAGGAAACACGAGTTTTCCCGGAGTAGCCAGCTAGTGGGTCTGCTAAAGCCCCTTCAGCCACACATGCCCCACGTACTCACTAGCTCCCGCACTCCGCCGTTTCGCTAGCAGAACCAGCAGGAACTCGTGTTCCACTGATTCCGATACAACGCGGTAATGGGCATTTTTAACCAATTTTCTTGTCTCCAGTTTTCAATAACTAGAGTTTTGCGAGTATACTCACCCATACTGCTGGATAGGACATCTATCCATGTTCAAGTCGCGCTACGTCGCCAACACCCGCACTTCTCCGTTTGGCCGTGTTCGGGAAAACCTACCCACCACCCCAAGCCGGCCACATACTACTTTTCCGCACCCATTTTCAAGGAAACACGAGTTTTCCTGGAGTAGCCAGCCAGTGGGTCTGCTGAAGCCCTTTCAGCCACTCATGTCCCACGTACTCGCTAGCTCCCGCACTCCACCGTTACGCTAGCAGAACCAGCAGGAACTCGTGTTCCACTGATTCCAATACAACGCGGTAATGGGCATTTTTCATCAATGTTCTTGTCTCCAGTTTGCAGTAACCAGAGTTTTGCCAATGTACTCACCCACACTGCTTGATAGGACATCTATCTACGCCCATTTCGCGCTATGTCGCCAACACCCGCACCTCACCGTTTGGCCGGGTCCAGGAAAACCTACCCACCCCCAAGCCTCACGCACACTCCTTTTCCGCACCCATTTTCCAGGAAACACGAGTTTTCCCGGAGTAGCCAGCTAGTGGGTCTGCTAAAACCCCTTCAGCCACACATACCCCACGTACTCACTAGCTCCCGCACTCCGCCGTTTCGCTAGCAGAACCAGCAGGAACTCGTGTTCCACTGATTCCGAAACAAAGTGGCAATGGGCAATGTTCACCAATTTTCTTGTCTCAAGTTTTCAGTAACCAGAGTTTAGCGAGTATACTCACCCATACTGCTGGATAGGACATCTATCCATGTCCGAGTCGCGCTACGTCGCCAACTCCCGCACCTCACCGTTTGGTCGGGTTCGGGAAAACCTACCTACCACCCCAACCCGGCAACATACTACTTTTACGAACCCATTTTCAAGGAAACACGAATTTTCCCGGAGTAGCCAGCTAGTGGGTCTGCTAAAGCCCCTTCAGCCACCCATGTCCCATGTACACGCTAGCTCCCGCACTCCGTCGTTACGCTAGCAGAACCAGCAGGAACTCGTGTTCCACTGATTCCAATTCAACGCGGTAATGGGCATTTTTCATCCATGTTCTTGTCTCCAGTTTGCAGTAACCAGAGTTTTGCCAATGTACTCACCCACACTGCTTGATAGGACATCTATCTACGCCCATTTCGCGCTATGTCGCCAACAAACGCACCTCACCGTTTGGCCGGGTCCAGGAAAACCTACCCACCCCCAAGCCTCACGCACACTCCTTTTCCGCAATCATTTTCCAGGAAACACGAGTTTTCCCGGAGTAGCCAGCTAGTGGGTCTGCTAAAGCCCCTTCAGCCACACATGCCCCACGTACTCACTAGCTCCCGCACTCCGCCGTTACGCTAGCAGAACCAGCAGGAACTCGTGTTCCACTGATTCCGATACAACGCGGTAATGGGCATTTTTAACCAATATTCTTGTCTCCAGTTTTCAATAACTAGAGTTTTGCGAGTATACTCACCCATACTGCTGGATAGGACATCTATCCATGTCCAAGTCGCGCTACGTCGCCAACTCCCGCACTTCTCCGTTTGGCCGGGTTCGGGAAAACCTACCCACCACCCCAAGCCGGCAACATACTACTTTTCCGCACCCATTTTCAAGGAAACACGAGTTTTTCTGGAATAGCCAGCTAGTGGGTCTGCTAAAGCCCTTTCAGCCACTCATGTCCCACGTACTCGCTAGCTCCCGCACTCCGCCGTTACGCTAGCAGAACCAGCAGGAACTCGTGTTCCACTGATTCCAATACAACGCGGTAATGGACATTTTTCATAAATGTTCTTGTCTCCAGTTTGCAGTAACCAGAGTTTTGCCAATGTACTCACCCACACTGCTTGATAGGACATCTATCTACGCCCATTTCGCGCTATGTCGCCAACACCCGCACCTCACCGTTTGGCCGGGTCCAGGAAAACCTACCCACCCCCAAGCCTCACGCACACTCCTTTTCCGCACCCATTTTCCAGGAAACACGAGTTTTCCCGGAGTAGCCAGCTAGTGGGTCTGCTAAAGCCTCTTCAGCCACACATGCCCCTCGTACTCACTAGCTCCCGCACTCCGCCGTTTCGCTAGCAGAACCAGCAGGAACTCGTGTTCCACTGATTCCGAAACAACGTGGCAATGGGCAATGTTCACCAATTTTCTTGTCTCAAGTTTTCAGTAACCAGAGTTTAGCGAGTATACTCACCCATACTGCTGGATAGGACATCTATCCATGTCCGAGTCGCGCTACGTCGCCAACTCCCGCACCTCACCGTTTGGCCGGGTTCGGGAAAACCTACCTACCACCCCAAGCCCGCAACATACTACATTTACGAACCCAATTTCAAGGAAACACGAATTTTCCCGGAGTAGCCAGCTAGTTGGTCTGCTAAAGCCCCTTCAGCCACCCATGTCCCATGTACACGCTAGCTCCCGCACTCCGTCGTTACGCTAGCAGAACCAGCAGGAACTCGTGTTCCACTGATTCCAATACAACGCGGTAATTGGCATTTTTCATCCATGTTCTTGTCTCCAGTTTGCAGTAACCAGAGTTTTGCCAATGTGCTCACCTACACTGCTTGATAGGACATCTATCTACGCCCATTTGGCGCTATGTCGCCAACACCCGCACCTCACCGTTTGGCCGGGTCCAGGAAAACCTACCCACCCCAAGCCTCACGCACACTCCTTTTCCATACCCATTTTCCAGGAAACACGAGTTTTCCCGGAGTAGCCAGCTAGTGGGTCTGCTAAAGCCCCTTCAGCCACACATGCCCCACGTACTCACTAGCTCCCGCACTCCGCCGTTACTCTAGCAGAACCAGCAGGAACTCGTGTTCCACTGATTCCGATATAACGCGGTAATGGGCATTTTTAACCAATTTTCTTGTCTCCAGTTTTCAATAACTAGAGTTTTGCGAGTATACTCACCCATACTGCTGAATAGGACATCTATCCATGTTGCAGTCGCGCTACGTCGCCAACTCCCGCACTTCTCCGTTTGGCCGGGTTCGGGAAAACCTACCCACCACCCCAAGCCGGCCACATACTACTTTTCCGCACCCATTTTCAAGGAAACACGAGTTTTCCTGGAGTAGCCAGCCAGTGGGTCTGCTAAAGCCCTTTCAGCCACTCATGTCCCACGTACTCGCTAGCTTCCGCACTCCGCCGTTACGCTAGCAGAACCAGCAGGAACTCGTGTTCCACTGATTCCAATTCAACGCGGTAATGGGCATTTTTCATCAATGTTCTTGTCTCCAGTTTGCAGTAACCAGAGTTTTGCCAATGTACTCACCCACACTGCTTGATAGGACAAATATCTACGCCCATTTCGCGCTATGTCGCCAACACCCGCACCTCACCGTTTGGCCGGGTCCAGGAAAACCTACCCACCCCCAAGCCTCACGCACACTCCTTTTCCGCACCCATTTTCCAGGAAACACGAGTTTTCCCGGAGTAGCCAGCTAGTGGGTCTGCTAAAGCCCCTTCAGCCACACATGCCCCACGTACTCACTAGCTCCCGCACTCCGCCGTTTCGCTAGCAGAACCAGCAGGAACTCGTGTTCCACTGATTCCGATACAAAGCGGTAATGGGCATTTTTAACCAATTTTCTTGTCTCCAGTTTTCAATAACTAGAGTTTTGCGAGTATACTCACCCATACTGCTGGATAGGACATCTATCCATGTTCAAGTCGCGCTACGTCGCCAACACCCGCACTTCTCCGTTTGGCCGTGTTCGGGAAAACCTACCCACCACCCCAAGCCGGCCACATACTACTTTTCCGCACCCATTTTCAAGGAAACACGAGTTTTCCTGGAGTAGCCAGCCAGTGGGTCTGCTAAAGCCCTTTCAGCCACTCATGTCCCACGTACTCGCTAGCTCCCGCACTCCACCGTTACGCTAGCAGAACCAGCAGGAACTCGTGTTCCACTGATTCCAATACAACGCGGTAATGGGCATTTTTCATCAATGTTCTTGTCTCCAGTTTGCAGTAACCAGAGTTTTGCCAATGTACTCACCCACACTGCTTGATAGGACATCTATCTACGCCCATTTCGCGCTATGTCGCCAACACCCGCACCTCACCGTTTGGCCGGGTCCAGGAAAACCTACCCACCCCCAAGCCTCACGCACACTCCTTTTCCGCACCCATTTTCCAGGAAACACGAGTTTTCCCGGAGTAGCCAGCTAGTGGGTCTGCTAAAACCCCTTCAGCCACACATACCCCACGTACTCACTAGCTCCCGCACTCCGCCGTTTCGCTAGCAGAACCAGCAGGAACTCGTGTTCCACTGATTCCGAAACAAAGTGGCAATGGGCAATGTTCACCAATTTTCTTGTCTCAAGTTTTCAGTAACCAGAGTTTAGCGAGTATACTCACCCATACTGCTGGATAGGACATCTATCCATGTCCGAGTCGCGCTACGTCGCCAACTCCCGCACCTCACCGTTTGGTCGGGTTCGGGAAAACCTACCTACCACCCCAACCCGGCAACATACTACTTTTACGAACCCATTTTCAAGGAAACACGAATTTTCCCGGAGTAGCCAGCTAGTGGGTCTGCTAAAGCCCCTTCAGCCACCCATGTCCCATGTACACGCTAGCTCCCGCACTCCGTCGTTACGCTAGCAGAACCAGCAGGAACTCGTGTTCCACTGATTCCAATTCAACGCGGTAATGGGCATTTTTCATCAATGTTCTTGTCTCCAGTTTGCAGTAACCAGAGTTTTGCCAATGTACTCACCCACACTGCTTGATAGGACATCTATCTACGCCCATTTCGCGCTATGTCGCCAACACCCGCACCTCACCGTTTGGCCGGGTCCAGGAAAACCTACCCACCCCCAAGCCTCACGCACACTCCTTTTCCGCAATCATTTTCCAGGAAACACGAGTTTTCCCGGAGTAGCCAGCTAGTGGGTCTGCTAAAGCCCCTTCAGCCACACATGCCCCACGTACTCACTAGCTCCCGCACTCCGCCGTTACGCTAGCAGAACCAGCAGGAACTCGTGTTCCACTGATTCCGATACAACGCGGTAATGGGCATTTTTAACCAATATTCTTGTCTCCAGTTTTCAATAACTAGAGTTTTGCGAGTATACTCACCCATACTGCTGGATAGGACATCTATCCATGTCTAAGTCGCGCTACATCGCCAACTCCCGCACTTCTCCGTTTGGCCGGGTTCGGGAAAACCTACCCACCACCCCAAGCCGGCCACATACTACTTTTCCGCACCCATTTTCAAGGAAACACGAGTTTTTCTGGAATAGCCAGCTAGTGGGTCTGCTAAAGCCCTTTCAGCCACTCATGTCCCACGTACTCGCTAGCTCCCGCACTCCGCCGTTACGCTAGCAGAACCAGCAGGAACTCGTGTTCCACTGATTCCAATACAACGCGGTAATGGACATTTTTCATAAATGTTCTTGTCTCCAGTTTGCAGTAACCAGAGTTTTGCCAATGTACTCACCCACACTGCTTGATAGGACATCTATCTACGCCCATTTCGCGCTATGTCGCCAACACCCGCACCTCACCGTTTGGCCGGGTCCAGGAAAACCTACCCACCCCCAAGCCTCACGCACACTCCTTTTCCGCACCCATTTTCCAGGAAACACGAGTTTTCCCGGAGTAGCCAGCTAGTGGGTCTGCTAAAGCCTCTTCAGCCACACATGCCCCACGTACTCACTAGCTCCCGCACTCCGCCGTTTCGCTAGCAGAACCAGCAGGAACTCGTGTTCCACTGATTCCGAAACAACGTGGCAATGGGCAATGTTCACCAATTTTCTTGTCTCAAGTTTTCAGTAACCAGAGTTTAGCGAGTATACTCACCCATACTGCTGGATAGGACATCTATCCATGTCCGAGTCGCGCTACGTCGCCAACTCCCGCACCTCACCGTTTGGCCGGGTTCGGGAAAACCTACCTACCACCCCAAGCCCGCAACATACTACATTTACGAACCCAATTTCAAGGAAACACGAATTTTCCCGGAGTAGCCAGCTAGTTGGTCTGCTAAAGCCCCTTCAGCCACCCATGTCCCATGTACACGCTAGCTCCCGCACTCCGTCGTTACGCTAGCAGAACCAGCAGGAACTCGTGTTCCACTGATTCCAATACAACGCGGTAATTGGCATTTTTCATCCATGTTCTTGTCTCCAGTTTGCAGTAACCAGAGTTTTGCCAATGTGCTCACCTGCTTGATAGGACATCTATCTACGCCCATTTGGCGCTATGTCGCCAACACCCGCACCTCACCGTTTGGCCGGGTCCAGGAAAACCTACCCACCCCAAGCCTCACGCACACTCCTTTTCCATACCCATTTTCCAGGAAACACGAGTTTTCCCGGAGTAGCCAGCTAGTGGGTCTGCTAAAGCCCCTTCAGCCACACATGCCCCACGTACTCACTAGCTCCCGCACTCCGCCGTTACTCTAGCAGAACCAGCAGGAACTCGTGTTCCACTGATTCCGATATAACGCGGTAATGGGCATTTTTAACCAATTTTCTTGTCTCCAGTTTTCAATAACTAGAGTTTTGCGAGTATACTCACCCATACTGCTGGATAGGACATCTATCCATGTCCAAGTCGCGCTACGTCGCCAACTCCCGCACTTCTCCGTTTGGCCGGGTTCGGGAAAACCTACCCACCACCCCAAGCCGGCCACATACTACTTTTCCGCACCCATTTTCAAGGAAAGACGAGTTTTCCTGGAGTAGCCAGCTAGTGGGTCTGCTAAAGCCCTTTCAGCCACTCATGTCCCACGTACTCGCTAGCTCCCGCACTCCGCCGTTACGCTAGCAGAACCAGCAGGAACTCGTGTTCCACTGATTCCAATACAACGCGGTAATGGTTATTTTTCATCAATGTTCTTGTCTCCAGTTTGCAGTAACCAGAGTTTTGCCAATGTACTCACCCACACTGCTTGATAGGACATCTATCTACGCCCATTTCGCGCTATGTCGCCAACACCCGCACCTCACCGTTTGGCCGGGTCCAGGAAAACCTACACACCCCCAAGCCTCACGCACACTCCTTTTCCATACCCATTTTCCAGGAAACACGAGTTTTCCCGGAGTAGCCAGCTAGTGGGTCTGCTAAAGCCCCTTCAGCCACACATGCCCCACGTACTCACTAGCTCCCGCACTCCGCCGTTTCGCTAGCAGAACCAGCAGGAACTCGTGTTCCACTGATTCCGAAACAACGTGGCAATGGGCAATGTTCACCAATTTTCTTGTCTCAAGTTTTCAGTAACCAGAGTTTAGCGAGTATACTCACCCATACTGCTAGATAGGACATCTATCCATGTCCGAGTCGCGCTACGTCGCCAACTCCCGCACCTCACCGTTTGGCCGGGTTCGGGAAAACCTACCTACCACCTCAAGCCCGCAACATACTACTTTTACGAACCCAATTTCAAGGAAACACGAATTTTCCCGGAGTAGCCAGCTAGTGGGTCTGCTAAAGCCCCTTCAGCCACCCATGTCCCATGTACACGCTAGCTCCCGCACTCCGTCGTTACGCTAGCAGAACCAGCAGGAACTCGTGTTCCACTGATTCCAATACAACGCGGTAATGGGCATTTTTCATCAATGTTCTTGTCTCCAGTTTGCAGTAACCAGAGTTTTGCCAATGTGCTCACCTACACTGCTTGATAGGACATCTATCTACGCCCATTTCGCGCTATGTCGCCAACACCCGCACCTCACCGTTTGGCCGGGTCCAGGAAAACCTACCCACCCCCAAGCCTCACGCACACTCCTTTTCCATACCCATTTTCCAGGAAACACGAGTTTTCTCGGAGTAGCCAGCTTGTGGGTCTGCTAAAGCCCCTTCAGCCACACATGCCCCACGTACTCACTAGCTCCCGCACTCCGCCGTTACTCTAGCAGAACCAGCAGGAACTCGTGTTCCACTGATTCCGATATAACGCGGTAATGGGCATTTTTAACCAATTTTCTTGTCTCCAGTTTTCAATAACTAGAGTTTTACGAGTATACTCACCCATACTGCTGGATAGGACATCTATCCATGTCCAAGTCGCGCTACGTCGCCAACTCCCGCACTTCTCCGTTTGGCCGGGTTCGGGAAAACCTACCCACCACCCCAAGCCGGCCACATACTACTTTTCCGCACCCATTTTCAAGGAAACACGAGTTTTCCTGGAGTAGCCAGCTAGTGGGTCTGCTAAAGCCCTTTCAGCCACTCATGTCCCACGTACTCGCTAGCTCCCGCACTCCGCCGTTACGCTAGCAGAACCAGCAGGAACTCGTGTTCCACTGATTCCAATACAACGCGGTAATGGTTATTTTTCATCAATGTTCTTGTCTCCAGTTTGCAGCAACCAGAGTTTTGCCAATGTACTCACCCACACTGCTTGATAGGACATATATCTACGCCCATTTCGCGCTATGTCGCCAACACCCGCACCTCACCGTTTGGCCGGGTCCAGGAAAACCTACACACCCCCAAGCCTCACGCACACTCCTTTTCCATACCCATTTTCAAGGAAACACGAGTTTTCCCGGAGTAGCCAGCTAGTGGGTCTGCTAAAGCCCCTTCAGCCACACATGCCCCACGTACTCACTAGCTCCCGCACTCCGCCGTTACGCTAGCAGAACCAGCAGGAACTCGTGTTCCACTGATTCCGATACAACGCGGTAATGGGCAATGTTCACCAATTTTCTTGTCTCAAGTTTTCAGTAACCAGAGTTTAGCGAGTATACTCACCCATACTGCTGGATAGGACATATATCCATGTCCGAGTCGCGCTACGTCGCCAACTCCCGCACCTCACCGTTTGGCCGGGTTCGGGAAAACCTACCTACCACCCCAAGCCGGCCACATACTACTTTTCCGCACCCATTTTCAAGGAAACACGAGTTTTCCTGGAGTAGCCAGCTAGTGGGTCTGCTAAAGCCCTTTCAGCCACTCATGTCCCACGTACTCGCTAGCTCCCGCACTCCGCCGTTACGCTAGCAGAACCAGCAGGAACTCGTGTTCCACTGATTCCAATACAACGCGGTAATGGGCATTTTTCATCAATGTTCTTGGTTCCAGTTTGCAGTAACCAGAGTTTTGCCAATGTACTCACCCACACTGCTTGTTAGGACATTTATCTACGCCCATTTCTCGCTATGTCGCCAACACCCGCACCTCACCGTTTGGCCGGGTCCAGGAAAACCTACACACCCCCAAGCCTCACGCACACTCCTTTTCCATACCCATTTTCCAGGAAACACGAGTTTTCCCGGAGTAGCCAGCTAGTGGGTCTGCTAAAGCCCCTTCAGCCACACATGCCCCACGTACTCACTAGCTCCCGCACTCCGCCGTTACGCTAGCAGAACCAGCAGGAACTCGTGTTCCACTGATTCCGATACAACGCGGTAATAGGCATTTTTAACCAATTTTCTTGTCTCCAGTTTTCAATAACTAGAGTTTTGCGAGTATACTCACCCATACTGCTGGATAGGACATCTATCCATGTCCAAGTCGCGCTACGTCGCCAACTCCCGCACTTCCCCGTTTGGCCGGGTTCGGGAAAACCTACCCACCACCCCAAGCCGGCCACATACTACTTTTCCGCACCCATTTTCAAGGAAACACGATTTTTCCTGGAGTAGCCAGCTAGTGGGTCTGCTAAAGCCCTTTCAGCCACTCATGTCCCACGTACTCGCTAGCTCCCGCACTCCGCCGTTACGCTAGCAGAACCAGCAGGAACTCGTGTTCCATTGATTCCGATACAACGCGGTAATGTGCATTTTTCACCAATGTTCTTGTCTCCAGTTTGCAGTAACCAGAGTTTTGCCAATGTACTCACACACACTGCTTGATGGGACATCTATCTACGCCCATTTCGCGCTATGTCGCCAACACCCGCACCTCACCGTTTGGCCGGGTCCAGGAAAACCTACCTACCCCAAGCCTCACGCGCACTCCTTTTCCGCACCCATTTTCCAGGAAACACGAGTTTTCCCGGAGTAGCCAGCTAGTGGGTCTGCTAAAGCCCCTTCAGCCACACATGCCCCACGTACTCACTAGCTCCCGCACTCCGCCGTTACGCTAGCAGATCCAGCAGGAACTCGTGTTCCACTGATTCCGATACAACGCGGTAATGGGCATTTTTTACCAATTTTCTTGTCTCCAGTTTTCAATAACTAGAGTTTTGCGAGTATACTCACCCATACTGCTGGATAGGACATCTATCCATGTCCAAGTCGCGCTACGTCGCCAACTCCCGCACTTCTCCGTTTGGCCGGGTTCGGGAAAACCTACCCACCACCCCAATCCGGCCACATACTACTTTTCCGCACCCATTTTCAAGGAAACACGAGTTTTCCTGGAGTAGCCAGCCAGTGGGTCTGCTAAAGCCCTTTCAGCCACTCATGTCCCACGTACTCGCTAGCTCCCGCACTCCGCCGTTACGCTAGCAGAACCAGCAGGAACTCGTGTTCTACTGATTCCAATACAACGCGGTAATGGGCATTTTTCATCAATGTTCTTGTCTCCAGTTTACAGTAACCAGAGTTTTGCCAATGTACTCACCCACACTGCTTGATAGGACATCTATCTACGCCCATTTCTCGCTATGTCGTCAACACCCGCACCTCACCGTTTGGCCGGGTCCAGGAAAACCTACCCACCCCCAAGCCTCACGCACACTCCTTTTCCGCACCCATTTTCCAGGAAACACGAGTTTTCCCGGAGTAGCCAGCTAGTGGGTCTGCTAAAGCCCTTTCAGCCACACATGCCCCACGTACTCACTAGCTCCCGCACTCCGCCGTTTCGCTAGCAGAACCAGCAGGAACTCGTGTTCCACTGATTCCGAAACAACGTGGCAATGGGCAATGTTCACCAATTTTCTTGTCTCAAGTTTTCAGTAACCAGAGTTTAGCGAGTATACTCACCCATACTGCTGGATAGGACATCTATCCATGTCCGAGTCGCGCTACGTCGCCAACTCCCGCACCTCACCGTTTGGCCGGGTTCGGGAAAACCTACCTACCACCCCAAGCCCGCAACATACTACTTTTACGAACCCATTTTCAAGGAAACACGAATTTTCCCGGAGTAGCCAGCTAGTGGGTCTGCTAAAGCCCCTTCAGCCACCCATGTCCCATGTACACGCTAGCTCCCGCACTCCGTCGTTACGCTAGCAGAACCAGCAGGAATTCGTGTTGCACTGATTCCAATACAACGCGGTAATGGGCATTTTTCATCAATGTTCTTGTCTCCAGTTTGCAGTAACCAGAGTTTTGCCAATGTACTCACACACACTGCTTGATAGGACATCTATCTACGCCCATTTCGCGCTATGTCGCCAACACCCGCACCTCACCGTTTGGCCGGGTCCAGGAAAACCTACCCACTCCCAAGCCTCACGCACACTCCTTTTCCATACCCATTTTCCAGGAAACACGAGTTTTCCCGGAATATCCAGCTAGTGGGTCTGCTGAAACCCCATTCAGCCACACATGCCCCACGTACTCACTAGCTCCCGCACTCCGCCGTTACGCTAGCAGAACCAGCAGGAACTCGTGTTCCACTGATTCCGATACAACGCGGTAATGGGCATTTTTAACCAATTTTCTTGTCTCCAGTTTTCAATAACTAGAGTTTTGCGAGTATACTCACCCATACTGCTGGATAGGACATCTATCCATGTCCAAGCCGCGCTACGTCGCCAACTCCCGCACTTCTCCGTTTGGCCGGGTTCGGGAAAACATTCCCACCCCCCCAAGCCGGCCACATACTACTTTTCCGCACCCATTTTCAAGGAAACAAGAGTTTTCCTGGAGTAGCCAGCTAGTGGGTCTGCTAAAGCCCGTTCAGCCACTCATGTCCCACGTACTCGCTAGCTCGCGCACTCTGCCGTTACGCTAGCAGAACCAGCAGGAACTCGTGTTCCACTGATTCCGATACAACGCGGTAATGGGCATTATTCATCAATGCTCTTGTCTCCAGTTTGCAGTAACCAGAGTTTTGCCAATGTACTCACCCACACTGCTTGATAGGACATCTATCTACGCCCATTTCGCGCTATGTCGCCAACACCCGCACCTCACCGTTTGGCCGGGTCCAGGAAAACCTACCCACCCCCAAGCCTCACGCACACTCCTTTTCCGCACACATTTTCCAGGAAACACGAGTTTTCCCGGAGTAGCCAGCTAGTGGGTCTGCTAAAGCCCCTTCAGCCACACATGCCCCACGTACTCACTAGCTCCCGCACTCCGCCGTTACGCTAGCAGAACCAGCAGGAACTCGTGTTCCACTGATTCCGATACAACGCGGTAATGGGCATTTTTAACCAATTTTCTTGACTCCAGTTTTCAATAACTAGAGTTTTGCGAGTATACTCACCCATACTGCTGGATAGGACATCTATCCATGTCCAAGTCGCGCTACGTCGCCAACTCCCGCACTTCTCCGTTTGGCCGGGTTCGGGAAAACCTACCCACCACCCCAAGCCGGCCACATACTACTTTTCCGCACCCATTTTCAAGGAAACACGAGTTTTCCTGGAGTAGCCAGCTAGTGGGTCTGCTAAAGCCCTTTCAGCAACTCATGTCCCACGTACTCGCTAGCTCCCGCACTCCGCCGTTACGCTAGCAGAACCAGCAGGAACTCGTGTTCCACTGATTCCAATACAACGCGGTAATGGGCATTTTTCATCAATGTTCTTGTCTCCAGTTTGCAGGAACCAGAGTTTTGCCAATGTACTCACCCACACTGCTTGATAGGAGATCTATCTACGCCCAGTTCGGGCTATGTCGCCAACACCCGCACCTCACCGTTTGGCCAGGTCCAGGAAAACCTACCCACCCCCAAGCCTCACGCACACTCCTTTTCCGCACCCATTTTCCAGGAAACACGAGTTTTCCCGGAGTAGCCAGCTAGTGGGTCTGCTAAAGCCCCTTCAGCCACACAAGCCCCACGTACTCACTAACTACCGCACTCCGCCGTTTCGCTAGCAGAACCAGCAGGAACTCGTGTTCCACTGATTCCGAAACAACGTGGCAATGGGCAATGTTCACCAATTTTCTTGTCTCAAGTTTTCAGTAACCAGAGTTTAGCAAGTATACTCACCCATACTGCTGGATAGGACATCTATCCATGTCCGAGTCGTGCTACGTCGCCAACTCCCGCACTTCACCGTTTGGCCGGGTTCGGGAAAACCTACCTACCACCCCAAGCCGGCAACATACTACTTTTACGAACCCATTTTCAAGGAAACACGAATTTTCCCGGAGTAGCCAGCTAGTGGGTCTGCTAAAGCCCTTTCAGCCACTCATGTCCCACGTACTCACTAGCTCCCGCACTCCGCCGTTACGCTAGCAGAACCAGCAGGAACTAGTGTTCCACTGATTCCAATACAACGCGGTAATGGGCATTTTTCATCAATGTTCTTGTCTCCAGTTTGCAGGAACCAGAGTTTTGCCAATGTACTCACACACACTGCTTGATAGGACATCTATCTACGCCCATTTCGCGCTATGTCGCCAACACCCGCACCTCACCGTTTGGCCGGGTCCAGGAAAACCTACCCACCCCCAAGCCTCACGCACACTCCTTTTCCATACCCATTTTCCAGGAAACAAGATTTTTCCCGGAGTAGCCAGCTAGTGGGTCTGCTAAAGCCCCTTCAGCCACACATGCCCCACGTACTCACTAGCTCCCGCACTCCATCGCTGCGCTAGCAGAACCAGCAGGAACTCGTGTTCCACTGATTCCGATACAACGCGGTAATGGGCATTTTAACCAATTTTCTTGTCTCCAGTTTTCAATAACTAGAGTTTTGCGAGTATACTCACCCATACTGCTGGATAGGACATCTATCCATGTCCAAGTCGCGCTACGTTGCCAACTCCCGCACTTCCCTGTTTGGCCGGGTTCGGGAAAACTTACCCACCACCCCAAGCCGGCCACATACTACTTTTCCGCACCCATTTTCAAGGAAACACGAGTTTTCCTGGAGTAGCCAGCTAGTGGGTCTGCTAAAGCCCTTTCAGCCACTCATGTCCCACGTACTCGCTAGCTCCCGCACTCCGCCGTTACGCTAGTAGAACCAGCAGGAACTCGTGTTCCATTGATTCCGATACAACGCGGTAATGTGCATTTTTCACCAATGTTCTTGTCTCCAGTTTGCAGTAACCAGAGTTTTGCCAATGTACTCACCCACACTGCTTGATAGGACATCTATCTACGCCCATTTCGCCAACACCCGCACCTCACCGTTTGGCCGGGTCCAGGAAAACCTACCCACCCCCAAGCCTCAAGCACACTCCTTTTCCATACCCATTTTCCAGGAAACACGAGTTTTCCCGGAGTAGCCAGCTAGTGGGTCTGCTAAAGCCCCTTCAGCCACACATGCCCCGCGTACTCACTAGCTCCCGCACTCCGCCGTTACGCTAGCAGAACCAGCAGGAACTCGTGTTCCACTGATTCCGAAACAACGTGGCAATGGGCAATGTTCACCAATTTAATTGTCTCAAGTTTTCAGTAACCAGAGTTTAGCGAGTATACTCTACCATACTGCTGGATAGGACATCTATCCATGTCCGAGTCGCGCTACGTCGCCAACTCCCGCACTTCTCCGTTTGGCCGGGTTCGGGAAAACCTACATACCACCCCAAGCAGGCAACATACTACATTTTCGCACCCATTTTCAAGGAAACACGAATTTTCCTGGAGTAGCCAGCTAGTGGGTCTGCTAAAGCCCTTTCAGCCACTCATGTCCCACGTACTCACTAGCTCCCGCACTCCGCCGTTACGCTAGCAGAACCAGCAGGAACTAGTGTTCCACTGATTCCAATACAACGCGGTAATGGGCATTTTTCATCACTGTTCTTGTCTCCAGTTTGCAGTAACCAGAGTTTTGCCAATGTACTCACCCACACTGCTTGATAGGACATCTATCTACGCCCATTTCTCGCTATGTCGCCAACACCCGCACCTCACCGTTTGGCCGGGTCCAGGAAAACCTACACACCCCCAAGCCTCACGCACACTCCTTTTCCGCACCCATTTTCCAGGAAACACGATTTTTCCCGAGTAGCCAGCTAGTGGGTCTGCTAAAGCCCCTTCAGCAACACATGCCCCACGTACTCACTAGCTCCCGCACTCCGCCGTTTCTCTAGCAGAACCAGCAGGAACTCGTGTTCCACTGATTCCGATACAACGCGGTAATGGGCATTTTTAACCAATTTTCTTGTCTCCAGTTTTCAATAACTAGACTTTTGCGAGTATAGTCACCCATATTGCTGGATAGGACATCTATCCATGTCCAAATCGCGCTACGTCGCCAACTCCCGCACTTCTCCGTTTGGCCGGGTTCGGGAAAACCTACCCACCGCCCCAGCCGTCCACATACTACTTTTCCGCACCCATTTTCAAGGAAACACGAGTTTTCCTGGAGTAGCCAGCTAGTTGGTCTGCTAAAGCCCTTACAGCCACTCATGTCCCACGTACTCGCTAGCTCGCGCACTCCGCCGTTACGCTAGCAGAATCAGCAGGAACTCGTGTTCCACTGATTCCGATACAACGCGTAAATCGGCATTTTTCATCAATGTTCTTGTCTCCAGTTTGCAGTAACCAGAGTTTTGCCAATGTACTCACCCACACTGCTTGATAGGACATCTATGTACGCCCATTTCGCGCTATGTCGCCAACACCCGCACCTCACCGTTTGGCCGGGTCCAGGAAAACCTTCCCACCCCCAAGCCTCACGCACACTCCTTTTCCGCACTCATTTTCCAGGAAACACGAGTTTTCCCGGAGTAGCCAGCTAGTGGGTCTGCTAAAGCCCCATCAGGCACACATGCCCCACGTACTCACTAGCTCCCGCACTCCGCCGTTACGCTAGCAGAACCAGCAGGAACTCGTGTTCCACTGATTCCGATACAACGCGGTAATGTGCATTTTTAACCAATTTTCTTGTCTCCAGTTTTCAGTAACCAGAGTTTTGCGAGTATTCTCACCCATACTGCTGGATAGGACATCTATCCATGTCCAAGTCGCGCTATTTCGCCAACTCCCGCACCTCTCCGTTTGGCCGGGTTCGGGAGAACCTTCCCACCACCCCAAGCCGGCCACATACTACTTTTCCGCACCCATTTTCAAGGAAACACGAGTTTTCCTGGAGTAGCCAGCTAGTGGGTCTGCTAGAGCCCCTTCAGCCACCCATGCCCCACGTACTTGCTAGCACCCGCACTCCGCCGTTACGCTAGCAGAACCAGCAGGAACTCGTGTTCCACTGATTCCGAAACAACGTGGCAATGGGCAATGTTCACCAATTTTCTTGTCTCAAGTTTTCAGTAACCAGAGTTTTGCGAGTATACTCACCCATACTGCTGGATAGGACATCTATACATGTCCAAGTCGCGCTACGTCGCCAACTCCCGCACCTCACCGTTTGACCGGGTTCGGGAAAATCTACCCACCACCCCAAGCCGGCCACATACTACTTTTCCGCACCCATTTTCAAGAAAACACGAATTTTCCCGGAGTAGCCAGCTAGTGGGTCTGTTGAAGCCCCTTTAGCCACTCATGCCCCACGTTCTCGCTAGCTCCAGCACTCCGTTGTTACGCTAGCAGAACCAGAAGGAACTCGTGTTCCACTGATTCCGATACAACGCCGTGCGTGCGTGCGTGCGTGCGCGCGTTTTAATTATCCATCTGCAATACCGGTCGAAATGTGTTCACAAAACGTTTGGTATGTTACAAGGTTGACCCTGTTGGATAGTTCCTGCTAGCAGGAGATTTGACTCCGGCCGGAACTGGAATGTTCCGGCTGGTCCTGCCAGCAGGAGATTGAGTTCCGGCTGGAACTGCTCTCCTGCTAACTTCACGCACCTAAGTAACTGTCCTTTTTGGCTTTCCGCCTGTGACATTTTCATTAGAATGAACTTATTATATGTTCAGGTTTGTTTCGCTTCGGTGTCTTCGATGGGAGATGTAGGGTAATTGTATCGATTCCTGGTCATTGCCTTCACTTCTATTTTACCAAGAATCTATGTTTATGACGGAAATAAGAAAACTACATGCACGACATCTTTTCATTACAAATGTCACTTTAGCAACAAAAATAAAAGCAATATCGCATATCTGTGTTTTTCTCTAGTTTCAATGTGTGTAGGGTTGTTTTGTCTTCATCCTTGCGTGACTCTCCTATGTGTTTCGTAATATAATATTACGTGGGTGTGTGGGGTGGATGCTGAAAAATCCGTCCCGCGGGTCACTGTCAGGCATCACGAGGCTTGCAGAGTGATGCCGGACAGTGATTCCGATGGACGGATTTTTTTTTATCCACCCCTCACACCCATGTAGAATTCTTTTTCTTTCTTGGACTTTTAATACTGCAATCAGTTCGGTTACCGACGTCCGTCATATTGTGATGATACTACAGTGATGTTTAGTGAAGTCGCGTAACGTGCTGTGGCATCAACCTTAACGACGGCGCATATGAGTTCATATTCAACCAGTGCATTTATCACACGCGCGAGAATATTCGATTTTCGGTAAGAACACCAGGGTTAGAAAAGAATTTCTCTCCGTAGCTAAAAGTATGGATTTCCTTGTCTGGTCTGCAAGAATAACATTTCTTAGGCATTTTCATGTGTGATACGTGACCATAAAATAGAAGTGAAGGCAATGATCAGGATGTGGTTGGTTGATTTGAAGTTAAACGTCCCCGTACACACTGTAAAGGTCATTTTGGAGACGTTGCTTCCAATTTTGTGGGACTTCTACCCGACATTGAGATGAAATGACATCTCAAGCCCTGTCGCCCAATGAAACCAATAGGGTTTATTGGCATGGACGGTCCGCCTCGAACCGCGGTTCCTGGACGGGTTTAGATCCTCTAAGCGGTTTACCAGTACTAGTGTGCGGGCCGGATTCAGCTCTGCGTGGAAGCATCATGCAGCCGATATATTTCTTCAAGCCCCTATGGGCGGGTGCCTCGATACGATTAACCCACAGCTCCTGTCTTCGGTGGTGTCGCTATCAGAGGTGAGATACAAAACGACTCAGCTTCATAGACTAGTAAGAGACATGAAAGTTTTGACAGACACACTAGAGGTACATGGTTTTTTTTTCCTATCCCTTAGTCAACAGTAAGGTGCTGATCGGGCTCCACCTATATACGTTTATTTCTCATGATAAATACAAACTACTCATACGATGACTCTAACGGCCATTACGATAACACGCCTATACAAATACAGTGTAAACTTTACCGCTGAAAAAAGGAAAATTTCAAAAAAAAAAAAAAAAAAAAAAAAAAAAAAACAAATGTGATATTTTTCTTACTTCTGCTCAAAATATAGATTGTGGGTACACGTTAGAACCGCCTCGATTCTAACGAGCACCCAATCTCTATTTTTTAGAGCAGAAATAAGAAAAAATGAGGTTTACCCCTGTAAACCCCAGTTTTACAATATACAGTGTGGTTCAAGGGGGTCAAAATTATATAGGTGCGTTTTCGTGATGGAGGGCTAATACAGCGCAATGTAGATTCCGCTCCAGACACGTCGATATTTATTCGTGTGGACGCATGTTACCTTCTTCATGCCACAATGCCTTTTACGTAATCTTTCGGTGTGTTCGCAGCTTTTTCATTGCTTATTTACCTACAACTACACATAATGCAATCGAATTTGTCACTGGAATTTTACTTGAAACGTGACGCCCCCACACATCGGGGCTAGGAGAAAACGATTTGGCTGCACGGTGCTTCTATGCAGAGCTGAAACCGACTGCATATGAGTACTGGTAAACCGCTAAGAAGGTCTAAGCCTGCCGAGGCACAGTGGTGCGAGTTGGATCGTCCCTGTATATAAACCTTACTGGTTTGTATTGGATGCTATTTCATCTCAATGTCGGGTAAAAGTCCCAATAATTGAAAGCAACGTCTCCAAGGTGATCTAAATAGTGTTGTTGGGGACGTAAAACCTCGGTTCAAGTAAACAAAACAAAAAACCTGAAACGCGAGTTCACGCAATTTATGGCACTTATTCATACATGTACTAAATAGTTACTAAATCTAAATTGTTACTAAAAACCATACATTTATTCTTATCTGATTATTATCAAGAGAAAATACAATTCAATGTAGATGTACCATACGTTTTCTGAACACAAGCACACAAAACATTTCAAGGTTAAACATATGCAAATATTCTCGCTGAACATCATGCAAACGAGTTGTTGTAACGAGTACCCCGATAAATGAAGACATCATGTAATTGCGTCTGTATGATTCTGCACACACCCCCCCCCCACACACACGTGCATTACGAAAACACGCCTATCAAAATATATTGAAAATTTTACCTCCAAAAATGAAAATTTTCTGATGAAAAATTGCGATATTTTTCTTATTTCTGATCGAAACATAGATTGTGGGCAATCATTAGAACCGCCTCAGCGGTTCTAACGAGTACCCACAATCTATGTTTTTGCGAAGAAATAAGAAAAATAATGTATACCCCTGTTAACCCCAGATTTACTATATATATGTGGGTTTTAAGGGGTAAAATTCATATAGGTGTGTTTTCGTGATGGAACCCCATGCTTACATAGTAAAACTGGTGTTTACATGGGTGAACCTCAATTCAAACAAAAAAATTCGGAGTTAAATGTTTTTCTCGTGGTTGTTGGCTGAAAACTGCATTATTCAATCAAATGCATGCATATGTTCATATTATAGCGCATAACATTCAACGAAAACTAAACCCGAACACCAAAGCATGAAGATGATTAAAGCACATGCTTCACCTTTTAAATCGACGTGTAAAAATAAAAAGATTGTAATAAGAAACTTTAGTTCGCTAGCGTGCTATCTCTTGCCGCCATTGAATATTCATGTTTGGAGATGATGAAATGACGACACTTTTGTTTATCTTTAAGTGTGTATCGCCTAACTTTTTTGTTTTTGATAGCCAGTTGGCCATTTTGTTGGAAAGTAACTGTCCTTTTGGCTTTCAGCTATTGATGTTTCCATTAGGATCTAGTTATTCCATGTTTGTGTTTCTTTCCCTTCGGTGTCTCTGATGGGAGCTGTGTGTACATTATATCTATTCCTGATCATTCCCTGCACTTATATTTTACAGTATAGCTTTAAGAGAGAGAGAGAGAGAGAGAGAGAGAGAGAGAGAGAGAGAGAGAGAGAGAGAGAGAGGACTGTCTTTTCAAATGTGTTTAATACCAGGTTTTGGATAGGAATTGGCCATTCTGTGGGACACTATCTGTCCTTTTGGCTTTCCGCTATTGATGTTATCATTAGTGTCTAGTTATTCCATGTGTGTGTTTCTTTCCCTTTGGTTCTCTGATGGGAGCTGTGGGTATATCGTATCGATTCCTGGTCATTCCCTGCACTTATATTTTACAGTACAGCACGAGGAGAGAGAGAGAGAGAGAGAGAGAGAGAGAGAGAGAGAGAGAGAGAGACAGAGAGAGAGAGAGAGAGAGAGAGAGAGAGAGAGAGAGAGAGAGAGAGACAGAGAGAGAGAGAGAGATGTGTTTAATACACAGATTTTACTTTTTTTATGCAGCAGAAATCAACCTTTGTTGTCCTTCTTTCTCTTCAAGCTCTCCATGTTTGGCTTAAATAACATATTTAATTACACTCTATGGGAGATGTCTATTTAATGCCTTGAGTTTTAAGGTTGTCGCTCCGCCTATCTTAGGGCCAATGCCAATGTCCGGGTTTGCTTGGTTGTAAGCGGCGAGGGTCCAGTGACCTTGACCCCTTTGACCCTCCAATATAGTTTTTTTTTGTTTTTTTTTTTGTTTCTTTGTTTGTTTGTTTTTTGCTAAAACTATAGCAACAGGGTTCTTGTTCGAACAGCCTTCTAACGAATACCTCGTTGGAAGGCAGTTCAAACAACACCTTTGACCAAGGTACAATATGCAATCTCAAATTGGTATCGGGAAACTGGCAATCCTTAAGAAAACATGCCTGTACAAATACACTGTAAACTCTACCGCCGACAAAACGAACAATTTTAGATGAAAACATTTGATATTTTTTCTTATTTCTACTCAAAATATAGATTGTCGGTACTCGTTATCAAGGCGGTTCTAAGGAATACCCTATCTATATGTGTGATATTTTTCTTATTTCTGCTCAAAAATATAGATTGTGGGTACTCGTAAGAACCGCCTCATCGAGGCGTGTTCGCCTTATCGAGGCGGTTCTAACGAGTACCCACAATCTATATTATTTTAGAGCAGGAATAAGACAAATAAGGTTTAGGAGGCCTTATTGCGGACTGAACAAATTATTTAAGGGCGAGACTTGTGGCCATTAAAAATCGATTAAAGCCACCCCCCCCCCCCCCTCCAAGTGGAATTCGTTACCGCTGACCGATCCAAGGCGTTTCTTCTGTCGCGGCTTATTTTTGTTATGGTGTTTCTTTGGGTGTTTGTGTCGCTTATGTTATTTCATTTTGGATAGCCTATTGGCCATTTTGTGGGAAAGTAACTGTCCTTTTGGCTTTCCGCTGTTGGTGTTCCCATTAGGGTCTGTTGTTTCATGTTTGTGTGTCTTTCCCTATGGTGTCTCTGATTGGAGCTTTGGGTTGATTGTATCGATTCCTGATCATTGCCTCCACTTCTTTTTTACCTCTATAAACCCCAGTTTTACTGTATAAAATTGGGGTTCAAGTAAATTAGAGAGATAATGTTGGTTGGTGCCTGATGCTCTGTCTCTGGTCTGGCTCATCGGAGTCTAACTGTTGGTTTTCTTTTGCTCCAGCATTTCAGTGGTTTCTTGCTGTCGAGTCCTCACCGTTGTCTCACCTCTTTAGTTCTTTGATTTTTGTGTTCACGGAGATGTTGCACTGATGAGTTAGGAGGCCTTCATGCGAGCTGAACAAATTATTTGTCTAAATCGCGACGGAAGTAAGGGCGAGGATTGTGGCCACGTAAAATCGATTTAAGCCCCCCAGTGGAAATCTTCCACTGACCGTTCCAAGGCGGCTCTTTTGTGGCGATTTATTTATGTTGTTGTTTGTTACTTACTGTGTGTATCACTTGTGTCTTTTGGTTTTGGGTGGCCATATGGCTATTTTGTGGGAAAGTAACTGTCCTTATGGCCTTCCTTTGTTTAGGTTTCCATTTTGGTCTGGTCGCTTAATGTTTGTATTTCTTTCCCTTTGGTGTTTTTTATGGGTGGAGTAAGTTAATTGTATCAATTCCTGATCTTTGTTTTACTTCTACTTATCTATATAGTCGTATTGTCGTGATGGAAGAACTGGATTATTTCACATCGATTAATGATTGAGCTGTGAGATTGGGCAACTCTTAAAGAAAAGAAAGGAATGGCAGACTCCTAGTTTTAGGAAAACGTTTGGAAGAATGGAAACAAGAAGTTCCCACGTCATTTCAGAAAATCGTCGGTTGAATTCATTTGCTTTAAATCACCGTTTACAATTATGCTGGTAAACATTTGCCTTGCTTATATCTGATACTGAATCGTTATGTGATAAAAGGTTCGTTATACAGCGTCAGCAACACAATACTTATGTCCGTTATTCTTGGTGACACTTCTGTATTTTCCTGCCTTTATTGTGCTAGTCGTTGGTTCAAGTACAAACTACGGATACGAAGCTCCGTCGCTGGCATAAGTGCCATCCCTCAATTCATCATCACCAACACCTGGTTCACAGGCGAATGAATAGTCGCTATCATTGCTTTCCGTCTGTTCAATTGTTTTTGAAGACACAATGTCGGGTGTGACGGTATCTTGTCCTCGAAAAATCTGCTCCATTCTAGTAGCACCACCGTCGCTTGTTGTCTTTGTTGTGCTAGTCGTTGGTTCCAGGATAAAATACGGATACGGCGAACCGTCGCTGACATAAGTGCCATCCCTCAATCCACCATCATCAACACTTAGTTCATGAGCAAAGGAATAGTCGTTACCAATGCTTTCCGTTTGTCCAGCGGTTTTGGAAAGTACAATGTCGGGTGTGACGGTATCTTGTACTCGAACAATGGTTTCCATTGTATTAGCTCCACCTTTCGTAGAAGCCAGATGAGAGTAGTAAGGGTCTAGATCGTCTGCCATTTCTTTCGGGTTTTCAGTCATAAAGCCTAGATGGTCATAAGATGAATCCTCAACAAGTTTGCCCTCGATGTTTTGATTTCCATTATTTTTATGTTTATCACGATCCGTGCTAGTTTCGACCTTTGGTTGCATAACATGTGAATAAGTTTGGATATCTGGCCGTTGTATTCCTGTCACGTGATCATATTCCTTGTTTTCTATTCGACCTTTCTGTTGTATGTGGCCATATGTGCCATCGAAATTTACGGGCTTTGTCTTAAAATAAATTTTATTGTACTCATCATCAACACTATTTTCAATTACATTATATAGTTCATCAGCTTGTAAATCAGAGCAGCAACCTGTAGGTACATCAGGCAATCCATTTTCATAAGAGTATGTTTTAAGTTCGGGAGGAACCGGAATAATGCTGTTGTCTTCCAAGGCATTTGTATAAACCGGGTTGGCGATAGCATGGCTTTCTTCTTTGGGACCTCTCCGTCGTCTTCTATGCAACCAAACAAAATATAAAACTTTATTATTTACACATACATATATGATACACAAGCTAAAGAGCACTTCAGTCCCTTAGCTAGTTTAAAGGGATAAGTAAATAGTGTAAATACATATTCATCTCTGTGTCGCCTCTACAATGCCCTATATAGTGTTGAGGTGGGCGTAAACGAACAAATACTCCATATTTCTTGATAAAAGATACGCTGAGTGAGCGTATCTGTCAGAATCGCCTCTATAAGGAGATTTTAACAATTATCCATTACATATTTTTATGGAAAATATAATTCAAGATAGTGTGCAGTAACGAAGAAAATTAAGGAATATTTTCCATATTTCTTGTGCAAAATATATATGTAGATGGTACTTGTCATAACTGCCTCCGAGAGGCATTTCTGACGAGTACTTACAACATGTGTTGTGACGATATAAAATAACAAATCTCCAAATTATTCTGGTTACTTAATTGCAATGACTTCAGTACCCGATTTCATAAAATCATTCTTCGATATAAAAAGATTGGATACAACATAAATGTTATACGACAGACTGCATGCGGGGTAGTTAACACAATCACGGTTGACAACTTTTCTTCCCTCTTTAATTGCACGCCGGTGGGTCAGGCCTCAGATTCTATGACGGTTCCAGCGTAAAGTAGAAGTAAAACAAAGATCAGGAATTGATACAATTAACTTACTCCACCCATAAAAGACACCAAAGGGAAAGAAATACAAACATTAAGCGACAAGACCATAATGGAAACCTTAACAAAGGAAGGCCATAAGGACAGTTACTTTCCCACAAAATGGCCGTATGGTCATCCAAAATAAAAAGACAAAAGTGATACACACAGTAAGTAACAAACAACAACATAAATAAATCGCCACAGAACACAGGTGCTTGGCCCGTTGATTTGTCCGAAAAACATGTGGAATGTGTTTAAAGTCAAAATATGAGTAAAAAAAATTTTTTTTTTTCATACTCGTATAGAAAGCTAGACAAGGTTCACAACAAACCAGCCCAATTTTCTCGGTACACATTAAATGACAATTGGCACAGGCACATTTTTTGACACAGGAAGGTATATTTTGTATGAAGTTCAACCTATGGCATGCAGAATTTCAACAAAATAATGCGGAACACCTGGATCAAGCCCCATTGTGATCTACACGTCAAATTACCCCGGGTAGACTTTAGTAGGACAACTAACTGTCACACCAACTTCATGGTTTTTCACAGTTTCCCTTCGATTTTCTGTTGAAATCCTAAAATATCAGCACAAAAGCCAACACACCTTGGAATATCAATGAATATGCTCTCACCTAATGCAAAAGTTTTCGCCAGTTAACCATTATTACCAGCAATTTTCGCCTTTTTGTGTGCTAGGAGACATTTCTTGTTGCAATATTGTTTTCATTCTATATCTTGAAGCTGATGTAATCCGAGCGCTGATTGGTCGAAATCGCTGGAGTTCCCAAATTTCGACCAATCAGCTCACAGATTACATCATCTTCAAGATACAGAATGAAAACAAAATTGGAATGAGAAATGCCTGCTCGCACGAAAAAAGGTGAAATTTGCTGGTAATAACGGTTATCTGGAGAAAACTTTTGCGTAAGGTGAGAACATATTCATTGATATTTATAAAAATGTTGGCTTTTTTGCAGACATTATCGGATTTCCGCAGGAAATCACAGGGAAACAGTGAAAAACCATTGAGTGGGTGTGACAGTTAGTTGTCCTACTAAGGTCTATCCGGGGTAATTTGACGTTTAGACTAAGATGGGGCTTGAACCAGGAGTTCTGCATTATTTTGATGAAATTCTGCATGTCTTAGGTTGAAGTTCATGCAAAATGTACCTTCCTATGTCAAGAAATATGCCTGTGCCAATTGTCATTTTATATGTACCGAGAAAATGGCACTGTTTTGTTGAGAACCTTGTCTAGCTTTCTATACCAGTATGAAAAAAATCTGGATTTTTTTTTTTTTTTTACTAATGACATTTTTTTCGGACAAATCAACGGGCCAAGTGCCTGTGCCACAGAAGAGCCGCCTTGGAACGGTTAGTGGAAGGCTTTAATCGATTTTACGTGGCCACAATCCTCGCCCTTACTTCCGTCGCGATTTAGACAAATAATTTGTTCAGTCCGCATGAAGGCCTCCTAACTCATCAGTGCAACATCTCCGTGAACACAAAAATCAAAGAACCACAGAGATGAAACAACGGTGAGGACTCGACAGCAAGAAACCACTGAAATGCTGGAGCAAAAGAAAACCATCAGTTAGACTCCGATGGGCCCGACCAGAGACAGAGCATCAGGCACCAACCAACATTACCTTGAATTAGATCTCTCTAATTCTCAATAAGCCTTTACGTTGGAGCCGTCATAGAATCTGAGTCCTGACCCACCGGCGTGCAATTAAAGAGGGAAGCAAAGTTGCCAACTGTGATTGGGTTAACTACCATGCATGCAGTCTGTCGTATAATATCCATGTTGTACCCAATCTTTTTATATCGAAGAATGATTTTACGAAATTGGGTGCTGAAGTCATTGCGGTTATATATTTTTCTGAATTTATATACTAAGTCACCATAAAATTCGGGTTCCGATAGACCTTGTTGCAGAAGAGATTTAAGTCCAATATTAAATTTTGAAATTAAATCAGAATGGCGTCTATAAAATCCATTAGCGTCTGTTGTTTCATGTTTATGTTTCTTTCCCTTTGGTGTCTCTGATTGGTGCTGTGGGTTGATTGTATCGATTCCTGATCATTGCCCCCACTTCTATTTTACTGAGAATTAGAGAAAATCTAGTTTTATGTAATTTTGGTTGGTGCCTGATGCTTTGTCTCTGGTTGGGCCCATCGGAGTCTAACTGTTTGTTTTCTTTTGCTCTAGCATTTCAGTGGTTTCTTGCTGCCGAGTCCTCACCGTTGTTTCATCTCTGTGGCTGATTGATTTTTGTTTTGTTCACGGAGATGCTGCACTGATTAGGTAGGAGGCCTTCATGCGGACTGAACAAATTATTTGTCTTAATCGCGACGGAAGTAAGGGCGAGGATTGTGGCCGCGTAAAATCGATTTAAGTCCCCTCCTTCCCCTAGTGGAATACGTTTCACTGACCGTTCCAAGGTGGTTCTTCCGTCTTGGTTTATTTTTGTTATGGCTTGTCTTTGAGTGTGTGTATCGCTTATATTAATTTGCTTTTCATAGCCAATTGACCATTTTGTGGGAAAGTACCTGTCCTTTTGGCTTTCCACTAGTGATGTTTCCATAAGGGTCTAGTTGTTTCATGTTTGTGTTTCTTTCCCTTGGTGTCCCTAATTGCGGCTGTGGGTTAATTGTATCCAATCCTGATCATTGCCTTCACTTCTATTTCTACTTGTTGTGATATATTATTTAACCAATTAACATTCTCGGTGTATTTTACAGAAAACCACTATAGGTACAGATAACCTTGCGAAGAAATTTACAGCGAAAGCGCAGTTGTCTCGCATATGTTATGTGAGATACGCACTCGCAGGTAACGCATCTCGATTGCGAAACCAATTTTAGCCAATTAATTTCCTTAACAAAAACACGATACTGCGCAAAAAGCGCGATTGAATATCAACCATTCAAAATAGAGATGAAGGCAATGATCAGGGATCAATACCAGTAACCAACATCACCAATCAGAGACATCAAAGAGAAAGATGATGATGATGATGATGATAATGTTTTCGAGTTTAACGACGCACCAACCCTCTTTGTGGGTCATAAGCGTCAATCGGTTAATGATCAAAAACTATGTAGAATAATGAGAATATTAATTGTTAAAAAAGTCAGAATGATAATGTATAAAATCAAAGAGAAAAAAAAAACACAAACATTAAATATATAGACCCTAATGGAAACATCAATAGCGGAAAGCCAAAGAGACAGTTACTTTCACCAAAATGGCCAATTGGCTAGCCAAAACAAAATATATAAGAGATAAACACATTCAAAGACAAAACAAAACAAAAATATACCCCGACAGAAGAACCGCCATGGAACGGTCAGTGAAAAGAATTTCAATGGAGGGCTTAAATCGATTTTCGCGGCCGCAATCCTCGCGCTTGATTTAATCAGGAATCGATACAATTAACCCACAAGTCCCATCATAGATACCAAAGGGAAAGTAGCACCAACATTAAATTACTAGACCCTAACGGAAACACCAACGGCGGAATATAAATGAACAGCCACTTCCCACAGAATGGCCAATTTGCTATCTAAATCGAAAGACACACTCAAAGACAAACTATAAAATTAAACCTCGACAGAAGAACCGCCTTATAACGGTCAGTGAAAAGAATCCCAGCCGGGTGGGGGTTGAGGGGGGGGGGGGAGCGGGGGGCTTCAATCAATTTTACGCGGCCGCAATCCCCGCCCTTACTTCCGTCACGATTTGGACAAATAATGTGTGCAGTCCGCATGAAGGCCTCCTAACTCGTCAGTGCACAAAATTAAAACAACCAAGAGATGAAACTGCGATAAGGACTCGACAGCAAGAAACCACAGAAATGTTGGAGCAAAAGGATACCAACAGTTAGACTCCGATGGCCCGATGAAAATTTACAATCTCAAAATCAAAATCATCGCGTATATCACACATTTTGCAGAAATAAATCCATCTAAAAACTTTATCTAAATTTTGCAAGAAACAAATCCATCTAAAAACTAAGAAATCAAGCCTCTTATAATGAAAGATATTTTGATGTAATGACGTTTGTGATTAATTTCCGAATCGACGAAAGGACGAAGAGCATGCTGAGTATAACCTCTAGTCAAAAGAGCAGCTTTATATAACGGATTAGAACTATCGTAGAATTTATTCTCCCCGGAGTCAAGAAAACGTAATACAGAAATATGCAATGAACTTATAAATGCAATCATTGAGTGGCTTCCATAATTCAATAATGTTATGGATAGTCACTTCCGCTTGATATCGTTTCTTTTAAAAACGCGTAATATAGTTTATAGCTGGCACTTTTTCGGGTACCTTGTGATCTAGTTTTACGCTTTCGACAGTCCAGAAACGAGAAAATATTAACATCTGGCATTTTTTAAATATAACCTCATATTAAAGCCGATGGAAAAGGTGTCTGTAATAATTAATCCACTTTAATTCAGTTTTGTATAATGTTAAACTAGCTGAACAATTTATACCATAGTATTTTTTTCCACGGGTTGTATAGGAATATCATTTACAGAATGACCTGTACGTTTAAAATGACGGTACAAGAAAGTGTCAGTTTGTAAAGTAGAAGTAAAACAAAGATCAGGAATTGATACAATTAACTTACTCCACCCATAAAAGACACCAAAGGGAAAGAAATACAAACATTAAGCGACCAGACCATAATGGAAACCTAAACAAAGGAAGGCCATAAGAACAGTTACTTTCCCACAAAATGGCCATATGGCCATCCGAAACCAAAAGACACAAGTGATACACACAGTAAGTAACAAACAACAACATAAATAAATCGCCACAGAAGAGCCGCCTTGGAACGGTCAGTGGAAGATTTCCACTGGGGGGCTTAAATCGATTTTACGTGGCCACAATCCTCGCCCCTTACTTCCGTCGCGATTTAGACAAATAATTTGTTCAGTCCGCATGAAGGCCTCCTAACTCATCAGTGCAACATCTCCGTGAACACAAAAATCAAAGAACCACAGAGGTGAGACAACGGTGAGGACTCGACAGCAAGAAACCACTGAAATGCTGGAGCAAAAGAAAACCAACAGTTAGACTCCGATGAGCCCGACCAGAGACAGAGCATCAGGCACCAACCGACATTATCTCTCTAATTTTCAATAAGCCTTTACGTTGGAGCCGTCATAGAATCTGAGGCCTGACCCACCGGCGTGCAATTAAAGAGGGAAGCAAAGTTGCCAACCGTGATTGGGTTAACTACCATGCATGCAGTCTGTCGTATAATATCCATGTTGTACCAATCTTTTTATATCGCAGAACGATTTTACGAAATTGGGTGCTGAAGTCATTGCGGTTATATATTTTTCTGAATTTATATACTAAGTCACCATAAAATTCGGGTTCCGATAGACCTTGTTGCAGAAGAGATTTAAGTCCAATATTGAATTTTGAAATTAAATCAGAATGGCGTCTATAAAATTTTGAAAAGGCTTTGCGTAGTTTATGGTACCGATAACCCTGATTAAGGAGTTTAGCCGTTAATAATTTATTACGAGTGTTGAAGTCAGTTACATGACTACACACTCTAGCAAATCGAATTAATTGCGAAATATAAACGCCATAGAATGGCGCACGAGGAACATCACCATCCAAAAAAGGAAAATTTACAATCTCAAAATCAAAGTCATCGCGTTTATCATAAATTTTGCACGAAACAAATCCATCTACAATAGATAGATGTAAATCCAAAACGGGGCCTCGGTATCAGAAGAATTTGCTTTATTTAACTGAAGTTCTAGGGGGTAAATCTGACTGATCAAACCATCAAAATAGGTATTATCAATATTTAATAAATCATCTAAATATCTAGATGTAGAGCTAAAAGCTTCAATAATTTCAGATTGGTTATCAATGGAAAGCGACAAAATGAAGTCTCTTTCATAACAATACAAGAACAGATCAGCCACAAGAGGTGCGCAATTAGTACCCATCGGAATACCCACAATTTGTCTAAATAACTTAGTACCGAATCTATCAAACAAGCAGTTGTTATACAACGAGGAACGAACATCGGTTTAATAATGACCTTCAACAGGTATCTAAAGGATGTCAATTGATGGAACAGTGAAAAGCAATTGTATAAGCAATCCCTGAGGATTGGAAAAATAAGAGCATTAAATAGTAAGGCTGACTCATTCTACGATGGTGTTCGTATAATCTTGTTTTTCACATGCGATTAGTTTCCCCGTCGTTTTTAACATGCGATTAGTTTGCCCGCTAGTAATTTTCCATTAGGGTTTAGTTGTTTCATGTTTGTGTTTCCTTCCCTTTGGTGTCACTAATAGGAAATGTGGTTAATTGTATCGACTCCTGATCATTGACTTCACTTCTATTTCTATTTCCCTCTTTAATTGCACGCCGGTGGGTCAGGCCTCAGATTCTATGACGGTTCCAGCGTAAAGACTTACTGAGAATGAGAGAGAGTCTAATTTTATGTAATGTTGGTTGGGGCCTGATGCTTTGTCTCTTGTTGGGCCCATCGGAGTCTAACTGTGTGTTTTCGTTTGCTCCAGCATTTCAGTGGTTTCTTGCTGCCGAGTCCTCACCGTTGTTTCATCGCTGTGGTTGTTTGATTATTTGTGTTCACGGAGATGTTGCACTGATGAGTTAGGAGGCCTTCATGCGGAACTGAACAAATTATTTGTCTAAATCGCGACGGAAGTAAGGGCGAGGATTGTGGCCACGTAAAATCGATTTAAGTATACCCCCCCCCCCCCCCCCCCCCAGTGGAATTCGTTTCAATGACTGTCCCAAGGTGGTTCTTCCGTCTTGGTTTATTTCTGTTATGGCTGTCTTTTGAGTGTATGTATCGCTTATATTATTTTGTTTTGGATAGCCAATTGGCAATTTCGTGGGAAAATAACTGTCCTTTTGGCTTTCCGCTATTGGTGTTTCTATCAGTGTCTAGTTATTTCATGTTTATTTTTCTTTCACTTTGGTGTTACTGATGGAGCGGTTGTTAATTATATCGATTCATGATCATTGCCTTCACTTCTATTTTAAATCAAGAAACAGAATCAAGGGCGAGGATTGTGTCCACGTGGAATCGATTCGGGATCCGTGGTAATATCATTTTTATTATGGATAGCCGTTTGGTCCTTTTATGGTGCGTTAGTGATATTTTCATTACGGTGAATTTGTATTTTTGCTTGTGTTTCTTTCCTTTTGGTGTCTTGGCTGGGAGGTGATTCTTAAGAAGTTGCCTCACATGATCGCTTCTTCCATTAAATCTCTAGTGTCCGGCATTATTTCAGCTTGCAAGGTAGCTATATACGTGTTTCATCGAAAAATAAAATCAAAAATGAGTTCCTTTAAGAGCACCTTTAAGTTCCTTTAAGTTCACTCACAAGAACAAAGTCAGTGAAGCCTAACGACCTCATTTCAAGTATTCTAGTAAATATGAACACCTCTTGTGGCTGATCTGTTCTTGTATTGTTATGAAAGAGACTTCATTTTGTCGCTTTCCATTGATAACCAATCTGAAATTATTGAAGCTTTTAGCTCTACTTCTAGATATTTAGATGATTTATTAAATATTGATAATACCTATTTTGATGGTTTGATCAGTCAGATTTACCCCCTAGAACTTCAGTTAAATAAAGCAAATTCTTCTGATACCGAGGCCCCGTTTTTGGATTTACATCTATCTATGTAGATGGATTTGTTTCGTGCAAAATTTATGATAAACGCGATGACTTTGATTTTGAGATTGTAAATTTTCCTCTTTTGGATGGTGATGTTCCTCGTGCGCCATCCTATGGCGTTTATATTTCGCAATTAATTCGATTTGCTAGAGTGTGTAGTCATGTAACTGACTTCAACTCTCGTAATAAATTATTAACGGCTAAACTTCTTAATCAGGGTTATCGGTACCATAAACTACGCAAAGCCTTTTCAAAATTTAATAGACGCCATTCTGATTTAATTTCAAAATTCAATATTGGACTTGAATCTCTTCTGCAACAAGGTCTATCGGTACCCGAATTTTATGGTGACTTAGTATATAAATTCAGAAAAATATATAACCGCAATGACTTCAGCACCCAATTTCGTAAAATCATTCTTCGATATAAAAAGATTGGGTACAACATGGATATAATACGACAGACTGCATGCATGGTAGTTAACCCAATCACGGTTGGCAACTTTGCTTCCCTCTTTAATTGCACGCCGGTGGGTCAGGCCTCAGATTCTATGACGGCTCCAACGTAAAGGCTTATTGAAAATTAAAGAGATAATGTTGGTTGGTGCCTGATGCTCTGTCTCTGGTCGGGCTCATCGGAGTCTAACTGTTGGTTTTCTTTTGCTCCAGCATTTCAGTGGTTTCTTGCTATCGAGTCCTCACCGTTGTCTCACCTCTGTGGTTCTTTGTTTTCTGTGTTCACGGAGATGTTGCACTGATGAGTTAGGAGGCCTTCATGCGGACTGAACAAATTATTTGTCTAAATCGCGACGGAAGTAAGGGCGAGGATTGTGGCCACGTAAAATCGATTTAAGCTCCCCAGTGGAAATCTTCCACTGACCGTTCCAAGGCGGCTCTTCTGTGGCGATTTATTTATGTTGTTGTTTGTTACTTACTGTGTGTATCACTTGTGTCTTTTAATTTTGGATGGCCATATGGCCATTTTGTGGGAAAGTAACTGTCCATATGGCCTTCCTTTGTTTAGGTTTCCATTATGGTCTGGTCGCTTAATGTTTGTATTTCTTTCCCTTTGGTGTCTTTTATGGATGGAGTAAGTTAATTGTATCAATTCCTGATCTTTGTTTTACTTCTACTTTACTAAATGTGAGTAGCTCACAATTTTTCAGCAAAACATATAAGTATGTTTAACATATTAAATGATCAGTTTGAAATATTCCCTAATGACATCGTTGGTTTTGACCAATTGGTACATGATCTAGATGTTAACAGTACACGCATAGTATATGGTAGAATAACTACTATATATTATAATGACAGTACACTGCGACGTTTGCGATCAGCACAGACCCTCGCCCATATGTGCAACCAATCATATTGATCCGTGCCGTTGCCGTTCGTATGAGATTTCTATAGACCATGGCCATGCTGACCTAATGCCCGGAATGAGTCGAGTCTTCGATGTTCGCAAATGACTTTTTGTTTGTTTTGTCACGTTCGAACTCAATTATGTGGGGTGATACAGATGCACCAAGTATCTTTGGACTTGTGCAACCAGTGAAGACGCTGAACAGATTGCGCATCGGCACAATCTGATCAGCGTATTCTCTGGACGCTACATGGATAGTTACTGATCAAGACTGACTCTCGTTTGATTGCCTCGGCTCATATATAATTATATATAACTTACTTCCGGTATATTACTATAACAACAATAACTGCTGACCCTGCAAGTACTACAACAACTACTGGTACTACTACACTGGCAACTTGGAATGGGTCTCCATCAGATGTGCCTGCAAAACAGTTAACTATATGTATTTATACACGAAAACATCTAGTCGTGCGATGTGCAATCTTCGATGCCGATTTGTTTATGAAATATGGAAATCACAAGGGTATATATTTTCTTCTCATTTCTGTTCCAAACATGAATTCTTAGTGCTCCTTAGAACCACACTAGTGATTGGTGCGAAAAAAAACCCGGAAGCATTTGATTCAAGAATGGCAGTTTTTCAATGTCAGTATCTGTAGAAAGAATGTGTATAGCACTGGTTATAAACCTATGTATTAACCTGCAAAGGATACGAGTGGTTAGCCGCACTAACCAACCCAACATGACCTTCATAGTGTTGACTCGTTCGGTACATTCCGTTACCCTTAGAAACAACAAACCACAAGCAATATACCACCCCCATCCATATTTGAAAAAAATAAAAAAACACGAATATGGCCCCGGGGCCAATGTCATTTTATTAAATAAAATAGAAGTGGAAGCAATGATCACGAATCGATACAATTAACCCACATCTCCGATCAAAGACACCAAAGGGAAAGAAACACAAACTTGAAACAATAGTTCCTAATGGAAACATCAATAGCGGAAAGCCAAAAAAAACAAAACAAAAAAACAGTTACTTTCCCATAAAATGGCCAATAGGCTATCCAAAATAAAATAATAAAAGCGACACAAACACCAAAAGACAAACCATAACACAAATAAATCGCGACAGAAGAACCGCCCTGGAACGGTCAGCGGAAAGAAGTGGAGGCAATGATCAGGAATCGATACAATTAACACAAAGTAGAAGTAAAACAAAGATCAGGAATTGATACAATTAACTTACTCCATCCATAAAAGACACCAAAGGGAAAGAAATACAAACACCAAGCGACCAGACCACAACGGAAACCCAAACAAAGGAAGGCCATATGGACAGCCACTCTCCCACAAAATGGCCATATGGCCACCCAAAACCAAAAGACACAAGCGACACACACAGCAAGCAACAAACAACAACATAAATAAATCGCCACAGAAGAGCCGCCTTGGAACGGTCAGTGGAAGATTTCCACCGGGGGGCCCAAATCAATTTTGCGTGGCCACAATCCTCGCCCTTACTTCCGCCGCGATTTAGACAAATAACTTGTCAGTGCAACACCTCCGTGAACACAAAAATCAAAGAACCACAGAGGTGAGACAACGGTGAGGACTCGACAGCAAGAAACCACTGAAATGCTGGAGCAAAAGAAAACCAACAGCCAGACCCCGACGAGCCCGACCAGAGACAGAGCACCAGGCACCAACCAACACTATCTCTCCAACTTTCAACAAGCCCCCACGTTGGAGCCGTCATAAAATCCGAGGCCTGACCCATCGGCGTGCAATTAAAGAGGGAAGCAAAGCAGAAGCAAAACAAAGACCAGGAACCGACACAACCAACCCACTCCACCCACAAAAGACACCAAAGGGAAAGAAACACAAACATTAAGCGACCAGACCACAATGGAAACCCAAACAAAGGAAGGCCACAAGGACAGCCACCTGCCCACAAAATGGCCATATGGCCATCCAAAACCAAAAGACACAAGCGACACACACAGCAAGTAACAAACAACAACACAAACAAACCACCACAGAAGAGCCGCCTTGGAACGGCCAGTGGAAGATTTCCACCGGGGGGGGGGGGGGCCAAATCGACCCGACGCGGCCACAATCCCCGCCCCCACCCCCGCCGCGACCCAGACAAACAACCTGCCCAGCCCGCACGAAGGCCCCCCAACCCACCAGCGCAACACCCCCGCGAACACAGAAACCAAAGAACCACAGAGGCGAGACAACGGCGAGGACCCGACAGCAAGAAACCACCGAAACGCTGGAGCAAAAGAAAACCAACAGTCAGACTCCGACGAGCCCGACCAGAGACAGAGCACCAGGCACCAACCAACACTATCTCCCCAACCTTCAACAAGCCCCCACGCCGGAGCCGCCACAGAACCCGAGGCCCGACCCACCGGCGCGCAACCAAAGAGGGAAGCAAAGCCGCCAACCGCGACCGGGCCAACCACCATGCACGCAGCCCGCCGCACAACACCCACGCCGCACCCAATCTCCCTACATCGAAGAACGACCCCACGAAACCGGGCGCCGAAGCCACCGCGGCCACACACCCTTCCGAACCTACATACTAAGTCACCATAAAATTCGGGCTCCGAAAGACCCTGCCGCAGAAGAGATCCAAGTCCAACACTGAATTCCGAAACCAAATCAGAACGGCGCCCACAAAACCTTGAAAAGGCTTTGCGCAGTCCATGGCACCGACAACCCCGATTAAGGAGTCCAGCCGTTAATAATTTATTACGAGTGCCGAAGCCAGCCACACGACTACACACTCTAGCAAATCGAATTAACTGTGAAACACAAACGCCACAGGACGGCGCACGAGGAACACCACCATCCAAAAAAGGAAAACCTACAATCTCAAAACCAAAGCCACCGCGCCTATCACAAATCCCGCACGAAATAAATCCATCCACAACAGACAGACGCAAACCCAAAAACGGGGCCTCGGTATCAGAAGAATTTGCCCTACTCAACCGAAGCTCTAGGGGGTAAATCTGACTGATCAAACCATCAAAACAGGTATTATCAACACTTAATAAATCATCTAAATATCTAGAAGTAGAGCTAAAAGCTTCAATAATTTCAGATCGGCCACCAACGGAAAGCGACAAAACGAAGCCTCCCCCACAACAACACAAGAACAGATCAGCCACAAGAGGTGCGCAATTAGTACCCATCGGAATACCCACAATTTGTCTAAATAACTTAGTACCGAATCTAATACAAATACCGTCAAGCAGAAAGGCGAGGGCACCACACACCCCCCGACACGACCAAAGTGTATAATTCTTATGCTCTTTAGAAGTGAAAAATGCATTTCTGACATTACATGCAAGATAGAGAGAATCTTCTCTGTGAAAAGCCCATTCAATTAAATCATTAAGCTTTTCTTTTATAAGATTATGAGGAAGTGTAGTGTAAAGAGTGGAAAAATCGTAGGTAGACAGACTAGAAGCACGAAACTGTCTAGATTTCAATTTATTTAAAACCTCATTCGAATTTTTTATAGACCAAAACAGATTTCTTCCTGATCTTTCAAATACTTTATCACAATATTTAATTACATGCGTTTTAATAGCAGTAAGACAGGAAGTTAATAATTTAGAAAGTTCAGTGGTAGTGCAAGAACTAGAATTTGCAATAAACCGTGCTTTGTAAGGTTTTTTATGAAGTTTTGGTAACCAGTATAGCGTAGGAAGCTTGTCTTGGCCTTCGTTAACACACACAGCAAACTTGGTGGCTGAAAGACAAATATGTTTATCTACTATAGCTCTCTCTTCAGCCAAAGGCTGAAGTTCATGGGCCAAAACAAACTTCTTATGAAATTCTTGAATACCTAGTTTAAGATGACGTAAAGACGTCTTGGGCTTAGGAGGGAATAAGTTAGCATTTTGAGAATAGAAAGAAATGCGTCCATCCACCAGTCCCAAAATGCTAAGTTTCCAGTCCTTTAGGGCTTTACACTCAACATACTCTCGCTTACACCATCGATCACTGAACCCACCCAAGGAAGCAGCGATCCCATCCCCACATCCACTGAAATCAATTTTAGAAGGAAACCGATATTTCGGTCCTTTAGAAATTATATTCCTTATCCTAGAATCAGGAATAATTTTCAAATTGCCAGTAATTACATGACCAGCAGCAGGATAGCAATACTTTGAGTTTTTACAATCACATGAATCAGGAGCATTAGTATCAATATCAAGATCTGAAACAAGTTTATTGAAATTAAAAACGACAGATCTAACAGGTTTGTTATATTTATAGCAAATTATAGGTGCCCCAGTATTTTGAAAATAAGCAGGAATGGAAGAAAGCACCGATCTCTCTCGGAAGATACTGGGCAAATCTATAAAATCCATACCCTTATTAATGAAGGATATTTTGAAGAAATGACGTTTATGATCAACTTCAGAATCAATGTAAGGACGGAGAGCATGCCGAGTACAGCCCCCAGCCAATAGAGCCGCACCATATAATTGACGAGAACCATCGCAGAACCCACCCGCCCCGGCGTCCAGAAGACGCAAAACAGAAACGGGTAATGAACTTAAAAATTGAAAGCATAGAGTGGCGTCCATGATTTAATAATATAATTGACAGTCACCCCAGTCTAGTATTGTTTCGTTTAAACGCACGTGATTTACGTTTAAAGTTACCATTTTTCCTGGTGCCGTGAGATCCAGCTCCGCGCCCTCGACACTCCAGGAGCGAGAAAATATCAAAGTCCGGCATTCTGGAAATATTACCCTCATGATAAATGTTGTCATTAAATCCCAGTGGAAAAGGGGTCTGTAAAAATTTAATCCATTTCAGTTCAGCTTCATGTCTTTTGATTATTTTGAATCTAGATGTAGAATTTGCATCAGAGACACCAAAAGGAAAGAAACATAAACATGAAACAACAGACCCTAATGGAAACATCAGTAGCGGTAAGCCAAAAGGACAGTTACTTTCCCACAAAATGGCCAATAGGCTATCCAAAATAAAATAATATAAGCGACACAAACACCCAAAGACAAACCATAACAAAAATAAACCGCGACAGAAGAACCGCCTTGGAACGGTCAGCGGAAACGAATTCCACAGAATATGTGATAAGCAGATCATAGGTCAAGGTCAAAATTTGAATGGGAAGCCAATGTCACAATGAACCAACATAACAAAAATGAAGGCTCTATCTGAAACGGTTTAAAAGATATTATCAATGTAATTCTTTATTTAAAGTACGTGGCAAGTCAAGGTCAAGTTCACAGGTCAAAATACAATGTATCTGTAAGAATGGGAAGCCCTTATCACAAGAAAACTACGTGTCAAATATGAAGGCTCTATCGGAAACGATTCAAAAGTTATGATCAATGTTAACTTTATATTTTAAGTAGGTCACTAGTCACGGTCAAGGTAACAGGTCAAAACTGATGTATTAGTTGGAAGTCCTTGTCACGAAAAACCTACTCGCCAAATATAAATATGTTCTATAAAAGGGTTATCCTTTGGAAGACTGTATCTGGAACGGTTCGAAAGCTGTGTCCACTGTTAAAAGTGGCATACCAACAAACCAACAAACAGACAGGGCATGATTTTTTTAAATAAGATTACAGGTCAGTGCCACAGGTCGAAATTGTTTATATGAGTGGGACGCCCTTGTTAACAGAACAAACACGCCAAATATGAAGGCTCCATCTAAACAAACAGGGCTTAAACAATAAAGGGTTGAGCATAAAGCCCTTAAGGACTGGAAACTTAGCATATTAAAACTAGTGAATAAACACATTTCTTTCAATTCTCAAAATACTAACTTATTACCTCCTAAGCCTAAGACGTCTTTACGTCATCTTAAACTAGGTATTCAAGAATTTCATAAGAAGTTTGTTTTGGCCACTGCAGACAAGGCCGCTCACAACGTCGTCGTTGTGTGACGGCTCCACTGTGTTAACACGCTTAAGCAGGAGCTTGGTGGTACTAAGGCCTATGAATTTCAGTCTTTAGCTGAAGAGCTATAGTAGATGAACATATTTGTCATTCAGCCACCAAGTTCGCTGTGTGTGTTACAGAAGGCCAGGACAAGCTACCAAAACTTCATAAAAGACCTTACAAAGCACGGTTTATTGCACATTCTAGCTCTTATACTTTCACTGAACTTTCTAAATTATTAACTTCCTATCTTACTGCTATTAAAACGCAATTGATTAAATATTGTGATAAAGTCTTTGAAAGATCAGGAAGAAATCTGGTTTGGTTATAAAAATTCGAATGAGGTTTTAAATGAATTAAAATCCAGACGTTTTCGTGCTTCAAGTCTGTCTACTTACGATTTTTCCACTCTTTACACTACACTTCCTCATAATCTTATGAAAGAAAAGCTTAATGATTTAATTGAATGGATTTTTCACAGAGAAGATTCTCTTTATCTTGCATGTAATGTCAGAAATGCATTTTTCACTTCTATAGAGCACAAGAATTATACACTTTGGTCATGTCAGAAAGTGTGTGATGCCCTCACCTTTCTACTTGACAATATTTATATTAGATTCGGTACTAAGTTGTTGACAAAAATTGTGGGTATTCCGATGGGTACGAATTGCGCACCTCTTGTGGCTGATCTGTTCTTGTATTGTTATGAAAGAGACTTCCGGTTGTCGCTTTCCATTGATAACCAATCTGAAATTATTGAAGCTTTTAGTTCTACTTCTAGATATTTAGATGATTTATTAAATATTGACAATACTTACTTTGATAGTTTGATCAGTCAGATTTATCCCCTAGAACTTCAGTTAAACAAGGCAAATTCCTCTGATACCGAGGCCCCCTTTTTGGATTTACATTTATCTATTGCAGATTGATTTGTTTCTTGCAAAATTTATGATAAACGTGATGACTTATTTCGAGATTTTAAATTTTCCTTTTTTGGACGGTGATGTTCCTCGTGCGACATCGTACGGGGTTTATATTTCGCAGTTAATTCGATTCGCTAGAGTGTCTAGCCATGTATCCGACTTCAACACTCGCAATAAATTATTAACCGCTAAACTTCTTAAACAGGGGAATCGGTATCATAAACTGCGTAAAGCCATTTCTAAGTTTTATAGACGTCATTCTGATTTGGTTTCAAAATTCAATGTTGGACTTAAAACACTTCTGCAACATGACCTACCGGAACCCGAATTCTATGGTGACTTAGTATATAAATTTAGAAAAATACATGCCTGTAATGACTTTAGTACCCAATTTCGAAAAAATAGTTCGTCGATATATAAAGATTGGGTACAACATAAATGTAACAAAACAGACTGCATGCATGGCGGTTAACCCAATCAACGTTGGCAACTTAGCTTCCCTCTTTGATTGTACACCGGTGGGTCGGGCTTAAGATTATATGACGGTTCCAGCGTAAAAACATAAATGGAAATTTATTTTATTTTAGTATTCTTTATGTTGGTTGCCGCCTGATGCTCCGTCTTTGGTCGGACCCCTCAGAGTTTTACTGTTGGTTTTCTTTTGCTCCAGCAATTCTGTTGTTGTATGCTGTAGAGTCCTCAACCTTGTTTCATCTCTGTAGTTTTTTATTTGTATGTTCTCGGAGATGTTACACTGATGAGTTAGGAAGCCTTCATGCGGACTAAACAAAAGTTTGTGTATACCGCGACAGAGGTAAGGGCGAGGATTATGGCCATGTAAAATCGATTTAAGCCCCCCAGTGGAATTCTTTCCACTGACCGTTCCAAGGCGGTTCTTCTGTGGCGGTTTATTTATGTTGTTGTTTGTTACTTACTGTGTGTATCACTTGTGACTAATCCTTTTATAGAACATATTTTTATTTTGGATGGCCATTTTGTGGATAAGTAACTGTCCTTATGGCCTTCCTTTGTTTAGGTTTCCATTATGGTCTGGTCGATTCATGTTTGTTTTTCTTTCCCTTTGGTGTCTTTGATGGGTGGAGTAAGTTAATTGTATCGATTCCTGATCGTTGTTTTACTACTACTGTCCGCTATGTTGCTATCGGGGACATAAAAATAGCCATAACGTTAAATAATAATTTTAATAATTGGCGGATTAAACCATAGATCGAACTTGACCTATATTTTAGGATTATATTCATGTGTATAAAATTTGAATTAAATGCACTAATTCAATAACAACATGAAGATGAAGGGAAACCATGTTTGTACGGCGGATGGACAGCGATGATACTATTGAAAATGGCGGGGGCATAAAAATCATTCCTCTGAATCACAGTGACCCTCTGGACGGATTTTTGTTAAGGTATCTTATCAGAATGTCTTCCCTGACACTTCATTTGCGCACGGCCTCTAGCCCATCAGAGACACGGATCCTGCCAAACTGGTTCCACTAAGAGATGGCGATCTTAATTGTGTTGCACAATGAGTCGTAGAGCACTTTAGGGTGATTTAAGAGGCAAGGGGCTAATGGCCAGGGGTCGACAAAAAATACAGGAATGGGAGGAGAGACCAAGAAAGCGGCGCAGCCATTGGCGAAGTTGCTGAAGTGGAAAAGGTCCTCAAGCGGGCGATTGTCTTGAGTTATGTTGCTGTCGAAAACGTATATGGCAGGGGGAAATACTTGGGTTGGAACAAACCAATAGAGCTCATTCTCCACAATGGCCTTGCCTGGTCTAGGGACCTCCACTTCCCAGAGTCCAGGCAGGTCCGCATTCATGAGGGTGATGTCTGGTATGCAATCCGGTACGCGACCCTCAGCGAGCCTTTGGCGGTGTGGCTATTGGGCGGCCAAGATCGCCAGCTATCGGTCGACCTTCTTCGGGACGGCCGCACTTATAGGACACGGGATGTCCACAACAGACACTGTGTGTTTGCGGCCGCTTAGGTGATGGGTCCCTAGCAGACAGGGCATTCGGGGAAAACCACGCGGCCAGCGATATTGCGAAGAAGTGGAACGGTTGGAAGCCAACCCAGGCCGGCCTCCGCGAAGATCTTCAGACGGCCTATGTGGAGCGAGGGCACTACGGGCTACAGATCTCGATGAACTACGATACGAGAGATGTTATCAGCATCGACAGCAATGATCAGGAATCGATACAAATAAACCACCGTTCCCATCAGAAACACCAAAGCGAAAGAAACGCAAACATGAAACAAAACAGAAGTGAAACCAATGATCAGGAATCGTTACAATTAACCCACAGCTCCAATCAGTGACACCAAAGGGAAAGAAACACAAACATGAAGTAACTAGACCCTAATGGAAACATCAATTGCGGAGAGCGTAAAGGACAGTTACTTTCCTACAAAATGGCCAATTGTCTATCCAAAACAAATTACAGTAAGCGATGAACACATTAAAAGACAAACCATAACAAAATAAACCACGACAGAAGAACCGCCTTGGAACGGTCAGTGAAACGAATTTTACCGGGTGGCTTAAATCCATTTTACGCAGCTGCAATCCTCCGTCGCGAATTAGACAAATAATTTGTTCAGTCCGCATGAAGGCCTCCTATCTCGTCAGTGCAACTTCTAAGCGGACACAAAAATCAAATAACCACAGAGACGAACTAATGATGAGGACTCGACAGCAAGAAACCACTAAAATGCTGAAGCAAAAGAAAACCAACGGTTAGACCCCGATGGGCCCGACCAGAGACAGAACACCAGTGTTACCCGACGTCTTTCAAGGCGAAGTGAAGCCCTACTTCGAGCGGTTCGGACAACCGACTAACCTCATGGCCCGCGTAGCTATCAAAGGCGTTCTCCCCAAAAATAATTGCACGGGCTTCGCTGAGGCCCGGAAGTTGCAGTTCGCGGCCTGGTTTGGGAAGCTTTTCGCCGCGAAAGGCTGGGGCCCCACCCCCTACTGGCCTAGCTGGTTGAAATCGGTCCCCCGTGGATCTAATTGGTAAGAGAAGCCATTGTTGCCTTCGCGAAAAAAGTTCGGGTCTGGCTTACCAAGGACCCCAACCAGGCCTGCTCCGTCATAGGCAACTTACCCTGGGGAACAGCGCCGACCCGTGAGTGCTCGACTTCCTGGTCTGTGACACGCGTCAGAGCGGCGCCTTGGTTGGAGCCAATGAAATGTCCCCCACCCTGGGTTACATCCTCACGTACTACGACGGGTCCAAGCCCCAGTATACCCACCTGAGGGCATGTATGCTGGCCAACGCCCACATCAGCCTCCTTTCGATGCTTTCGAGGTTCGCACCGGAGATCTGCGCTGAAGAAGCTTGGCGATGTTGGGGGCTTACGTGGACATTAGCAGAAAGCGTAAAGGACAGTTACTTTCCTACAAAATGGTGCACAGCTGTTGGAAGAGTGTGTGTATACCCTGTGTCCTCAAAAGCGGGATAATCCCCCGGTCGTCCAGGCTCAATGTCGCGATAAGGACGAGACGCTCTATATGCTCCTGGAGCACGCGGCCTACATAACCGAGCCCAACCACGGTAGGAATGATGTAAAATACCTCGCCCCAGCACCGCCCCGCGCCACGAAGACCCGATCACAAGATACCAAGTCAGCTACCTGAACGGCGGCAGGGGCAGTGCCAAAACCACACGAGCGATCGAGCTCTTCCGCTAGAGGAATCCTCTCGTCCTAACATCACCCACCGGCTGGCGAAAGAAATGCGGACTAGGGGCGTCCGAGACGCCCGGAAGGATGAGAAAGAAGGCTGTTCATCGCGTGATAATCTGGGATGAGGTCTGTGCAGTGCCCCGACCCGCTCTTGAAACCTTCTTTGACTGGCTCGTGGGTCGAGATTTCCAGGTCATCTGTTGTGGCGACCAGGGGGAGCCGCCCGCAATCGCTGGAGAAATGCCGCATGACTGGCTCTGCGAGCATGCCGACAGCTATGAAGAGGTCGAGGTAGGCCAGAGTACCAAATAACCCTTTCTCAAGGACCTCAAAAAGATTATCAGACTCCAGTCAGAAAGGACCCGATGCCAAAAGATACGAAAGGCGTTCCTGGGTTGTCTCATATGGGAACGCTTCGTAGATGCCTGGACACCGTGTGACATCCTGACCTCGAGACTCAATACCCGTGACCGGACCAAGAAGATGCTGTTCGAGCGCCACGAGGAGCATTTCCCTGACACCTCCGTGCCTCAACTATACAACCCAAAGACAGTTTGGGGGGTGGGGGTGGGGGGCAAACATCATGGTCACCATCTCTAGGTCCTTGCTGGATGGCAGGCCAGTCCACCTGCCAGACCAGTAGGAGCTCGTCCTGAATTACGTCGTCGAGGTGCACTTGCAAAGCGCTCGCGAGTTCCTCGACGGCCAGTGGGGTCAGGACTGGCCTCTTGGCTATGCCTTCATAGTCCACTAAAGCCAATTTCTCACCATCGCCGAGAACCCCTCCCCCCCTCCCTCCCAAAGTCTGTATTAACGACGTTTATCTTCAATGGTCAAACCTCGCCTACCTGACAGTATCAAGAGTCGAGTATCTCAGCTTGCTCGGGCGGATAGTTTACCCCCTACCCCACTCACCGAGCAGCAGCACCGCAAAGCCATCCATACGAAGCTGGTAACCTACAAGCGACAGGACCAAGACAAAGGGCTCTGGTTTAGCCTGAAGGTTGATCATATCCTAGAACCCCAGTAGGCACAGATTAATCACTGTGCCGCTTGCAATATCGGGCTCCTATGGGCTTACCAGCCAAATGACACCAAGCAATTCAGGGCTGACCGGTTAGACAACTCCGTGGGGCACACCCTCGATAACATCAGGCTGACCTGCAACCGCAATAAAGCAAGTCGCTGCGCTCAGCGCTTGAGAACCCCATCCGGAGGAAGCTGAGTGTTCGTTGGCACAACTATGAATTCCTCGCAGACAAAGCCACGTGTCGGCCTATCTGCAAACAATACAACACAGGGTCGTCGGGCTTGGTCACCAAGCGCCCCACCTCAAGAGACCACACAGGGTGTGTAGTGCATCGACGGCCACCTTCCAGCTCGCCAGGCTGGTGAATGAAGTGAAAGCCAACTCCCGAGGGTATTTTTTTTACTGCTGGGATCCAACAGGCCGGTCAGCTGGCAGGGAGGGCTTTTGTGCAACCCTCCGAGCCCTTATCGCATCCCTGGATTTTTCCACGTCAACCGGGAGTCCTCACTTTTCAAACCTGCGACAACTGCGGGCAATCGCTTAACCCACTATGTCGACCTTTGACCCGAAGACTACTTGTTTGTGCCACAAGCGACAGTTGCATGGCGCGTAAGCGCGGAAGAAACATGAGCGCACCGCCCGTAAGACAAGCCCGAATGATCAATGGGGCCCAGTTACGGCCCGGCGTTTTGTCTGTAAGTTGTTGCGAAGTAACGGCAACGGCCGACACCTTCGACTCCGCTACCTTTGGAGGAATACTGGCAGACGTGCCGTCGCTCGTACGAAATGATTCCTTACCTCCCCGGGGCTGCTCGACCAGTCGTTCGATTTGCTTTGCCTTTCGGGTGGCGGAGCTGGCTCGCCTGGCCGCGACTTTTACTTGGGTTTTTAGACCTTGTTACACTTTCCGTCGCTGGCGGAGCCACTGGCTCCGGAGCAGGGGCTTGTGTCTCCTCCATCATGCTCGTATTCGCTGACATCGTATGAACGAACGGGATAGTAGTCCTAATCGAGCATGTTTGATTCTGATTAACGTTGTAGTGGAGCGGCGCTAACCACGTGCCAAAGCGATGACAGAGCTCGCAGGTAGAACTGCTAAGTGCTTGCCCGACGAACGGATCGTTCGCCAAATGGTGAATTAGCTCTGGTACCGGGATCGGGACATACAACCCAACCATCCCCGCATAAAGCTGGAGCGACGCAGACCACAACGTCTTCGTCATCGCCACCCAAAGCCTTGCTTCGTAGCGGGCGTACAGATTCTCGATTTCGCTTTTGTACAGAGCGTCAATCCGATCACCGGTGAATGTTTTTCCATAGACGACTAATCCATACTGCCTGGTTTGACCTCCCGCTGCCAGTGCAGCGAGCTTTTCACGATATGTTCTTGGACGGGGTCTTCCCGGCCATCGGTCGCGTCTGGCGTCACCGTCGTTCCTCCCGCCGAAGCGTACTGAGCCCCCTGCACGAAAACGCTGGTTGAAGTGTACGTTAACACACAACCGAAGAATGAACACAGGCAAAGCAAAACAAAAACAAAAAAACAGCAGTTCCAGATACGCAACAAGCACGCCAATCAGCAGTCCGTCAGTTACTTCGTACATGACTAACCACCATATAAGCAGCTGTCTGATCAGTATTTAATAAAATCTTAGCATGGTTTGTCTCAGCTAGCTGCTGCCTCGACGACGCCCGCTTTTCTCGTGTGGTGATAACGTCATTATCGCGCAGGCAGTGTTCGAATGAATCACGAACCTTGCATTTGAACAAACAGCCACAGCGCGTCTGCTCGCGCAAGTCCTTCAGGGCGGAATTGTACTTTTGGGTGAGGACCCTACGCTCAGATCGGCGTGACGGCCCGAGAAAGCTTGCTCTGACAGCATGTCTTTCTTCGTCGTCAAAGCTATCGTGGCAGAGCAGTCATCGATGGTTTATAAGATAGTTTCGCCCATAAAAACGTGATAAAACGCTCTGAGTTAATCGTGAAGGCGCTCAACGGGATCTAGAACGTAGGCCTCAGGGTCGGTCCAGATCAAGGGGCGCTGGTATGTTTTATTGTACCTTATGATGGGACAGAGTACCACGATGTGTCAAAAGAACCCCCGGTAGGGCCTTCGAGCAGACCCGGGATTAAAACGGGTTTTCCACATCCTGTCTGCCAGCATATTGTCACCGAATGAGCCGTCCGCGGCAGGAGATTAATAAGCCCCTCAGACGAACCGGCCATCTTCAATGTTAAGCCGTGCATCCATGATGACGTAGAGACTGATGTTAATTGCGTCAGCTGCTTTGCGAACTTGGAGGTCAAGAACTCCCCCGAAGATACGTCGGCGAGAGCAAGACTTTCGCGACCATGGCCACCTCGGGATGTCGTTGCAGCCGGCGATCAAGTACTTCTTTACCTCGCCCAATCCCTTGGCTAAAGAGTTGATAATCCAGAGGTATCGCTCGTGTCTTCACTGATTTTTCGGTGCCTCAGTACCCGGTCATACAGAATCACAAGGCGGGCTTTGTACTGGTTGTCGATCATTCGGGCCAGCTCTGGTGTGACCATGTCATAATCTAGACGTATGTTTTCAATGTCATATGAGGCCTGGATCACACGGTTGTAGTCGTTGAAGGTGAGCTCATGCTCGTCTTCTTGTGCGCTCTGGTAAAATGGCATGTGGCTCTCGAGCAGCTTGTAGTCCAGTGGGATGTAGAAGCGATCGCTGAAAGCATCGGCAATGGCTTTGTCCACTGCAATGGACACATCTTTATCTCCAGCATCGATTAGGATCTTTGTTGCGTTTCTGTTATCTGGCGTATCAATGTCTTGATACATATCATTTTTCCTCTGCCGTCTTCCAGTGATCGTTGAAACAGTGGTAGACGTCACTGTCGTCGATGGTGAGGACCTCGTTCCCCGAGATCTTGACTGTCGTTTTTTTCATGATGATACTATGAACTGAACCACAAACCTATATCATCGCTGAGCAGCGTGGTCGTGAACGCCAACATCACGGCCCCGGGGACAATCACATCGTTTTTGCCAAGGTTGGCGAACCGGACTAACAGCTGTTGGTTCTGGTCAATTGTGCTCGGAATGTGGGTGTTGACGATGCTTCGGCGCTCGCCCTTTACGCAACAGGGGACTCGCGGAGGCACCTACAAGGATTAAGCTTGTGTCAGAATTTGCTTGAGGCCAAAATGACGATCATAACGAAAACACATCTATTCTTATATATTGGGGTAAAATCCACCAATAATATGTTTCACATTTTTGGTCAAAGCATATATATTGTGGGTATGCGTTAGAACTGCTTCGACAATACAGTTCTAACGAGTACCCACAATCAATGTTTTGAAGTAGACATAAGTAAAAAAATGTATACCCCTGTAAACCCCAGTTTTAGTATTTTAAGTGGGGTTTAATGTGGTCAAAATTATATAGGCGTGTTTCTGTGATGTCTTTCTACCTTGTGCGACACCTTCAAATGAGAGACATGTCTGGCTATAATTTTGAAAACCCAACGTTCGACACATACATGCCTGGAATAGACGATGATTATAGTTTGACCTCCCTTACCCTATTATGGACCGCCGCCGGACCATCAGCACCGAGGACCGTATTCAGAGCATCCGGGAAGAGTTAAAACAGGCAGAGCTTGAGGCTCAGAAGAGGCGCCTCGCCGAAATAGAGTTTCTAATAGTATGTAATGTTGGTTGGTGCCGGATGCTCTGTCTCTGGTCGGGGCCACCGGAAGCTAACTGTTGGTAATCTTTTGCTCCAGCATTCAGTAGTTTCTTGCTGTCGAGTCCTCACCGTTGTTTCATCTCTGTGGCTGTTTGATTTTTGTGTTCACGGAGATGTTGCATTGATGATTTACGTGGTCTTCACGCTGACTGAACAAATTATTTGTCTAAATCGCGACGGAAGTAAGGGTGAGGATTGTGGCCACGTAAAATGGATTTAAGCGTCCCAGTGGAATTCGTTGCACTGTGGTTCTTCTGTCGCGGTTTATTTTGTTATGGTTTGTCTTTGAGTGTGTGTTTCGCTTATATTATTTTGTTTTGGATAGTCAATTGGCCATTTTGTGGGAAAGTAACTGTCATTTTTGATTTGCGCTATTAAAGTTTCCATTAGGGTCTAGTTGTTTCATGTTTGTGCTTCTTTCCCTTTGGTGTCTCTGGTGGGAGCTGTGTGTTAATTGTATCGATTTCTTCTCTTCTATTTTCTACAACGAAGTCAACCATGCCATGGGTGGCGGCCGGAAGGCAGGATCGACTATAGCCTGTTTGGGATTGATGCCGACGGCAAAATACTCTACTGGACACCTGGCGAAAAAAAAAAGATCACTGTTGCTGCGACGAGGGGAGATTCCAGTTTCTGGCCCTGTTAACACTAGACACAAGATACGGAAATAATGACGGCGATCACTGGGACTCGCTGTTTACACCGCTGGAACAGCTAGGACATAACCGCTAAGCAGCCCCACCGAGAAAGCACTCCGGCAAACAGATAAAAACCTTCCCGAGCAATATTGAGTACATTGAACTCGAGGACCTACCCTGCATAGCCAAAAGCGCACGTCTTAGTACAGAGCAAGTTGAGAACACCTTGACGACAATAAATGACCAGCCAATTGACACCGCATGGGTCACCCTGGCCAGAACGGATCTTGCTGGGCTAGAAAAATCAAAGGCGGGAGTAGAGGATGATCTGGCGAACAACCTGGCGAAGCTGTCGAAGGTCGACGAGGAAAAATCCAAGGTTGAAAAACACTTGACCAGGGAGCGTCGAAAACTGGCGGAAATGGACGACACCGAAATTAAACAAGTGATTCGAGACCGAATTAGAAAACTCAAGATTGCGCTTTCTGATACTGAAATTGAAAAACAGACGAGGCTCGAAGCCCTCTCTGGGATCAGAGCAGCCCACCGGTCCCAGATCCGTGAGACTATCAGGCAGCTCCTTCATGAAGACATCACGCTGGCTGTGCGCAATGGCACCCTGTTTTGTGAGCAAGGAATTACAATCGGATCGACTCTCACAGCAATCGGCATGGCAATCTCGACACTTATGCTTGCGCCGACGGCTGGCGGGGAAAATGCGCCCACCCTAGCGCCGGCTTCCAAGCCGTCCGACAAGTGCGGTTTGAAAGACGTGGTCAAACAAGTACTACAGACCCTAGGGCTAATTAAGCCGGCAGGTTTGCTGCGCCCCTGCCCGATATCATAGGCTCAATCGTCTTTCGGCTTCTGGGTGCAGTAGGAAAGACTGCAAATTGGCTCGATGGAATTTTATGGGCCGCAGCAATGCTCATGGGAACCCTGCTTCTCGTGGTGGCTCGGGACTTGCTTTGTCCCGTCGGGCCACGTCTGGCCGACATCCAAAGCGCCACTTGGCCGATGACTATTCCACCAGTAACGAGGGATAATTTTTCATGGGCTTTGCTTTCCTTCGTTGGTGTGGCTGTTCATCCGCAACACTCGGTTCTGGCTGTTCATCCGGAACTGGCACATGCGTATCAAACGTGGCGTGTGGCCCCTTGTGAACAGTCCCAGATGGTGGGGCGATTTTTCCTTCAAATTCCTTTTCGCCTTTGTTACTGATTTGTTTCGACTCGTTTATCACTGTGATGTGGCCAATAGCCGCGTCTGACCCAGCTGTGAAGACTCCGTTGTTATAACCATGGTTGTTTCCCGGATGGAGTGCTTGTCGCGATACTCGCCAGGATGTCGATTGGAGAGGCAATGGCATCTTCGACATTGGCCAGGAACTGCTTTTGAGCGTCGAACCCAGTCCCGGCCTTGCAAATATACAAGCGCGTCTGGGCTTGCACCCCCAGGATGGCCAAAACATACGTCCGTATACTAATTGAGGCGCGTCACGCCGTTCCAGGCTCTTAAAATGTCAGATTTGTGTCTGAGTGATTCTTTTTGGTGGAGAAGATCCTTGTGCTTTATGCTCCGTCCTATATTTACCCGATGGCTCCATATAGCTCCCATATGCTCCTTGGTCTTTGTACCCGTGATCCATCTTCTGACGCCAGTCTGTATCTGGCGACACACTGAGCTTTGTCTCCAGGAAGAGCGACAAAGACGTCTGGTCGTATAGCAGACATGGAAGCAATACAGACTAGCAAGAACGGTGTTTTCAGCTTGGAGGTGGTCCTCAAATGAAAGACCACACCCGATAGTGAAGCAACAGAGAGTGAAAGTAAGCTGGGACTGCCACCAGTCACAGTAAGTGCTTGTACAGATATGCTTAATATGTTCTATGCTAAGCCGTATTCGCCATTGCAACGTCTCCAGTGAGCGATGGGTTTTGATAGTGGGCGACGATGTCTGGGAACATGGCTTTGAAGTGACTTCCCTTTCCAAATTATTAACTTCATGTTCTACTGCCTTCAAAATGCATGTGATTAAATAACACGATACTTTGAAAGATCAGGGAGAAATCTATATTGGTTAATCAAAAATTCTAATGAAGTTTTAAATAAATTGAAATCCAGACGTTTTTGTGCTTCAAGTCTGTCTACTTATGATTTTACGACCCTTTGCACTACACTTCCTCATACCTTATAAAAGAAAAACCTTAATGATTTACATGTGTAATCGAATGGACATTTCATAGGGAACACACCCTCTATCTTGCTTGTTATGTAAGAAATGCACCAACCAACATTACCTTGAATTAGATCTCTCTTATTCTCAATAAGCCTTTACGTTGGAACCGTCATAGAATCTGAGGCCTGACCCACCGGTGTGCAATTAAAGAGGGAAGCAAAGTTGTCAACCGTGATTGGTTTAACTAACATGCATGCAGTCTGTCGTATAACATTTATGTTGTACCCAATCTTTTTATATCGAAGAACGATTTTACGAAATTGGGTGCTGAAGTCATTGCGGTTATATATTTTTTTCTGAATTTATATACTAAGTCACCATAAAATTTGGGTTCCGATAGTCTAAAAATGGTGACCGAACTCACCCAGCGGAATTTATTGGATCAGGGTTACCAATATTAACAATCATCCTCGAGATATTTCTCGGAGATAGGCCTGACGACATTGTTGATATGTCACCTGGCTTCATGCTCAAGTGGATTAATGGTCATGCTAATAACAATGTTGGAGTCCATATCATAGCAAGGAATCGCTTCATTCGCGGTTCACACTTGAAGGCATACAACATCAAGCTGGTTATCGCTTTCTGGAACTAAACAAGATTTTAACAAGTTTCTTTTAAAAGGCTTCGGTTGGTGCATTTATGAGGCCTTCATGCGGACAGAACAAATTATTTGTCTCAATCGCGATGGAAGTAAGGGCGAGGATTGTGGCCACGTAAAATGATTTAAGCCCCCCCCCCACCTCCCCCAGTGGAATTCGTTTCCGCTGACCGTTCCTAGGAGGTTCTTCTGTCGCGTTTTTTTTTTTTTTTTGTTTGTTTTTTGTTTTAGTGTTTTTTTTTTTTTTTTTTTGTTATGGTTTGTCTTTGGGTGTTTGTGTCGCTTATATTATTTTATTTTGGATAGCCTACTGGCCATTTTGTAGGAAAGTAACTGTCCTTTTGGCTTTCGGCTATTGTTATTTCTATTAGGGTCTGTTGTTTCATGTTTGTGTTCCTTTCCCTTTGGTGTCTCTTGTGGGAGCTGTGGGTTAATTGTATCTATCTCTGATTATTGCCTCCACTTCTATTTCGCTTGTTTTTAGCGTGTTACCTTCGGATATGAAAACGTTTTTTTTTTGTCTCGGGGACATAAGAGCATACCCGGGTGCAACTATTGATTATCTTCCGGACCTTATGTTGCTTTCCAATCACGATTTGTGCCCGGTAAGCTCATGTCAGATTAAACCTCCGTCAATGTTGGTCAGAAATTCCTTTTAAACTTATCTGTTGGTGGCTAATAAGGTCAGACCTTATTAGCATGATGGGCCTGGAGCCGCGACTTTAGGTCGGAGATAATCACAAACATCAGCAATTAGCCGAAGTCAAATTCCGTCTCCAAAAAGAACGAAACCTCAGAGCCTCCCTATTCAAGAAATAACGGCGCGGGGTTAATGTTGTAGACGGACGTGACAAAGCGCTTTCGGTGACTATTGTGAGCTTAGCTGCTACTTGTTTTGGGCTGTTGTCAACCATAATTGTGGTGCCTATCGCCATTGGCATTCAAGCTGGGGGGACTGTGTGTGGGATGCCGGGTTCCGGCAACCGAAAGCCAAACAACACGCTCAGATCCGTTTCCTAGTAGAGTCGAAGTTTAACTCAATCGCGGACCGCATTTAAGTCGCCCTGAATGACGACAAAATATCCAAGGACGAGTTTCGCCTGATTCTCTCTGAGGTTAATAAGTACAATCAGATACAAGCTTGTAATTCGTGGGTGTCAGAAACGGGGCGTTTACTTGTCATAGGACGAAAAAAGAGCTATTACAGCATGCGAGAGACGAAGCGATAATGACAGCCCGCATTAAGCTGTTGGATGATTTAGGCTGAATAAATATGTGTTGCTGGCAGGCGCAGGCTAGTCAGGACCCATTGAACTGATCCAATCGCAAACCCCTTACGACTTAAACAAAAGAAAAAAAAACAGTCTCCTGAATTCGAACAAAGCAAAAAAACAAAAACAAAAAAGCCCCTTTCGAGAGTCCTGGTCATTCTCGTGTTTTGATTTTTATTTCTTCGGACCTCTTCGGCTTTCCACTTGGCGTACCCCTGCATTTTTTTACCAATACCCTTTAGGATATATATCAATGAATTTCATTTCAGTAACAAGGAATTTGCCTCTACAAAAACAAATTATTAATACGGAATTACCGAACATAATATCCAAAGTGTATCGTTTATTGTCAAATTGATTTTAAAATATGTCTGTTTTGGCCGATCTTTTCTGGGGTTTCAGTTCTCGGTCCGGGCCCTTGTGCGCTTGAACACTTGTTTTGATAGCCCATGGCTGGCGAGAGTTGTGGCCGTCCCCGCGAGAGGGGCTCGGTCGGTTCTCGGGCTGGGCCCCTCACGTAGCGGAAACTACTGCAGGTCCTGCCTGATTTTCGTTCCAGAACCCCACCGTGTATACAGATTGGGGTTAGGATTAGGAGGCCTTCATGCGGACTGTACATTTAGCCGGAAATGACCCTTTGACCCACAACTAATTCCTTGAGAAATGTTATCAGCAGTTTTAGTATCAGAAAGGTGTCCTGATTTATAGAAAAAAGTCTGCAAAAAAATCCTAGGGGAAAGGGTATTTTGGGGGGTGAAAAATACGAAAAATGAAGAAAAATCACTAAAACCAGCCGTATGTTAAACAATTAATACTTGACTTCATTGAATCGTAAAAAATGAATATTTCTATCTGGGGAAAAAAAAAATTCTGAAGATAAAAGTTTTCTTTTAAATCTTGTATATTTTTGTGTGTGAAATTTCGAAAAACAAGTATTAGCTTTTATAAAAAGCTTAAGTCTATGCTAAGCACACATTAATTTGTGTAGAACTAAAATGTGCCAGTTACCACAAAGTGTAAAAAAAAGTCACATAACAAATGAGGATTTCTAAATCTTATCACCAATGTCACATAAAACAAAATTTCCGATTTTTTTTCACTAACAGTTACAACTACAATTACTACATGCCTACATTTACGGTTTCTTCCTTTAGCATTCTAGTTTAAACTTTCATTTTACATTCTAGGTTAACGTCATGAAAAAACAATCTGCCGAGATTGCCGTCTAGAAATGAAAACATTAAGAATTGGATGTGGGAAGAACTAGATAAGGGCAAATATATGTTAATTTTTGCAAGTGTGAGAGCAATCGTGCATATCCATGTGATAAACTTTAGGCAGCTTTCAGGTAATTGCTGGGTTTCAATATGCAAGTGGGCGTTCCAGTATGACCAGAGTTGGGGTGTCCTGGAGTAACCAGATGGAAAATGAAAAGTAGAACCAATCTACAGACTACAAGTCATGACCTTTCATTAAATGCTTCCGGAGCAAAAGCTATCATTAAGACTGTCTACACCCGGGGAGTAGACAATAAAGGAAAGTCGCTTAAAACAAAAAAAAAATAATATCACTGACATTTATCTTAAAATTAAATCCATATCGGTACTTAACTTCATGAAATCATTAAAAAATGATAGTTTCTGTGCAAAAGATTTTTTTGGGTTTGTGTGTGTGTATTGGGGGGGGGGGGGGGGGAAGGAAAATCAAAAGCAAAACACATCACGAAAACATGCCTTTATAATTTTGACCCCCACTAACCCACTTTTATCTATACACTTGAAAAACTTGGGGTTTAGGGGTTATATTTTTTCTGCTCAAAAACATAGCTTCTGAGATTGTTGATACTCAATAGAACTGCCTCATCTATGTTTTGAGCAGAAATAAGTGAGTGAGTGTGTTTGAGGTTTACATCCCGTCAGCAGCAAATGTCATATGCAGTGGTTTCAAAAACATTTCTGCATCTAGATTTCAAGGAAAGATAGGAGTGTGATTTTCAATTTTATCTGAATAAAGCCCTTACAAATTTATCAAGCGTAGCAGGGGAATAATGTCTACGTAAACGGGAAAATCACCACTACCCGTCTATTGATGAAACCCCTGCATACGGAGACTCATCTGGGAGTCCGGCGAAGCCCTTGGATCGAACCCACGACTCCTGGTTTATGAGCTTGTAACTTATCCACTACACCATGGAGGCTTCTTTTAGCAGAAATAAGAAAAATAATGTACATGTACACCCCCTAAAACTCCCCACTGCCCCACCCACCCAGGTGTAAATGGGTAACAGTGGTGTAAAAGTCAACTGCCTCTCCCTCGTGCGCGTGACAACATCCGGAATGAGTGTTCGAGAGCGATTAATAAAGCTTGAGGCTTTCATCGCAATCGAACTAAAATAAATAAGTATAAACTAAAACTCCAGTAGGAGGGGGCTTCTATCGAGTACCCGCAATCTATGCTTTTGAGCAGACATTACGAAACACGCCTAAACAAAAACATTGTCAATTGTTCAGCACAAAAATGGAATTTTAAGATAAAAAATGATGTTTTTCTTATTTCTGCTCAAAACATAGATTGCGGAGTTCGACAGAACCGCCTGAAGTTGGCGGTTCTACCGAGTACTTACAATCTATGTTTTTGAGCTGATATAAGAAATTTAATATTTATCCCTGTACTATATAATAGTGGGGCTTGAGGGGTCAAAATGAGATAGGCGTTTTTTTTGACCCCACCCATCTGGGCTTGGAGTAATAGATTGGGCTGCTAATGCTTCCGCACAGAACTGATACCGACCGCATATGAGTTCTGCTAAACCGCTGAGAATATCCTGAAAAGTTGCTGCGAGTCAGCCTGTCCATGCATGTAAACCCTTTTGGATTCATTGGGCGGTAGGGAATAAGATGTCATTCATCTCAATGTCAGGTAAAAGTCGCACAAACTTGGAAGCAACGTCTCGTTTTCGTGATGAATAAGAATAACCTCAGAATTTTTCTCTGGATTTTTTTTTTTTTTTTTGAGGGTGGGGGTGATCGAATCTTCAAACAGATTTGAATATGCGTGCTTTCGTTATGTTTTTAGAAGGTGATGACCTTTCAGGTCTCACCTTCTTATGGCAACACTCAGGGAATTCCCTTGATACCGCATCACTCCTTTTTCAAGAAAAATAGGTCCTCATAAATCAGTGAAGAGATGCGCTTGTATCATTTGATATGTGAAAATAATATGCAGATTGAAATAAAAACTGTGGATGCAAAATACACAAATAATGAACTTCAGAGTTAAATGTCATAAAATTGATCTAGATTTGAAATCGGTCTCGTTTCGCAGCTGACCTGGCCTAGTTATTAAGAGCGAGTTCGGTTGACTTTCTAGAGTTAACTATAGTTACACCAAAACACGGGGGTTATGGCTCGTGTCGCACTACTAGAGTTAACTTGAGTTCAATCAAGCTTGCTTTGGGATTTGGGAGTTCTGTCTAGCAAGAACAAAACCACGACGGCAGGGGGATAATAGTAGGTTAATTAAATGAATATAAACTTATTAGAAGGTGATGCCCTTTCAGGTCTCACCTTCTTATGTCAATCGACACTGGAGCCCACCTCGATGACGAATAACTCCTATGCTTCAAGAAAAATAAGTCTCCATATATTTATCAATAGACGCGCATGTATCATTTGATAAGTGAAAATGATGCTGATTGTCAAACTGAGGAAGCCAATTACACAAACAACTAACTTCAGAGTAAAATGCCATAAAATTAACCCTATGGTTCAAATTGGTCCCGATTCGCAGCTTTGTCATGACCTAGTTTGCTTTGAGCGAGTTCAGTTGACCAACTAAAGTTAACTCAAGAAAAGTAGGGGAGACAGTAGGCTTACTCTTGTACAAAATTGTATAATGACTGTATCACCCCACGCCCCACTTTTCGATCCCACAGTAAGAAGCGACAGGAAGCATCATATTTCATTTGGTGCGTCACCAGTAACGATTCAGATTCAGAACTCTACTGCCGTCAAGAAAATGTCATCGTTTGCCCTCGGGTTAATCGAAAGTATTAAAATGTTTTCAAGTTGGACGTGATTTTTCCAACACGTGGCCAAAATTTCAAAAATTTGGAAATAATCGATTTTCGGATTGCATTTAACTTACAATTTTCCACCTTCCATCGTATTCGTTGTTACTAGGCAAGGCTTCCATCTCTCATACCAAGCAAACTCTCGCAGTCGCAATATTCCTACATGGCGCGTTTTGGAGCAAGTCAACTCTTGTTAACTCCAGTACGTCAACTGAACTCGCTCAAAATCTAGATCGCGGATTAATAATTCAATGAATGAGTTGACAGCATGAATGGAATACTACGACTTGATATACTACAGATAGAGCGAAGTTTTGTTTGTTTGTTTGATTTGAGGTTAAACGTCCCCGTCAACACTGTAAAGGTCATTTTGGACACGTTGCTTCCAATTTGGTGGGACTTTTACCCGACATTGAGATGAAATGACCTCTCAAGCCCTCTCGCCCAATGAAACCAATGGGGTTTATTAGCACGGAGGGTCTGCCTCGCACCGCGGTTCCTGGACAGGCTTAGATCCTCTAAGCGGTTTACCAGTACTAGTGTGCGGGCCGGTTTCAGCTCTGCGTGGAAGCATTATGCAGCCCATATATTTCTTCAAGCCTCCATGGGCGGGGGCGGATAAAGAGAAGTTACCTTCACTGTTGCATTTGTTTTGATTTGAGGTTTAACGTCCCCATCAACACTGTAAAGGTCATTTTGGAGACGTTGCTTCCATTTTTTTGGGACTTTTACCCGACATTGAGATTAAATGACATCTCCAGGCCTTTTGCCCAATGAAAGCAATAGGGTTTATAAGCATGGACGGTCAGACTCGTGCATACCGCTTTGCCTGGGTAGGCTTAGATCCTCTTAGCGGTTTACAAGTACTCGTGTGCGGGTCGGATTCAGCTCTGTGTGGAAGCATCATGCAGCCCATATATTTCTCCAATTCCCCTTTTTTTTACTGAGGTGTATTTGATTTGTTTGATTTGACGTTTAACGTCCCCGTCAAGACTGTATAACGGCCCCGCCCACCGGGGCTTGAGGAAACAGACTGGGCTGCATGATGCTTCCACGCAGAGCTGAAATCGACCGAGCACGAGTACTGGTAGACACCGTAAAGGTTCGGATTCTAAGCCTGTCCAGGAAAGGTGGTGCGTGTTGGACCACCAATGCATATAAGCTCTATTGGTTGCATTGTGCGGCAGAGGCTGAGTTGCCATTTCATCTCAATGTCGGGTAAAAGTCCGACACAATTGGAAGCGATGTCTCCAAAATGACCTATAAAGTGTTGATGGGGCGTTAAACCTCAAATCAAACAAACAAGACTGTACCGACGTGCTTCGAATTTCGTTGGAACTCTTACCTAACATTGTGATGAAATGGCATTTAAAGCCTTGCCACACTATGAGCGAGTCCAATGGACTTTCCGACTTCAAATCATAGCCCTGGGTCCAAAAATGCCCCCGCCCCGAGGCACTTTGGTTTTATACTGACTTATACAGGGAAACCCTTTGAAAATTTTCTTGTCAGAAACCAGGAGGCTGAGGTGTTTGATAATTGATATGAAGCTGCGTCTAGTGGACCTCTATCAAGATTGTTAGAATTATAGCCCTCTGACCAAAAATGCCACCCCCTGTAGCCCACTGGTTTTACATAGACATCTCGCGGGAAAATCTTCAAAAATCTTCTTGTCTGAAACTATAAGCCTCAGATCTCAGATATTTGATATTTGGTATGTAACTTCGTCTTGTGAACCTATATAAAGATTTTCAAATTATAGTCCTTGTGCCAAAATCTCCCCCCCCCCCCCCACCCCGGTGCCCTTTGCTCTTACATTGGGATATATAAGGAAAATCTTAAAACTTCTCTGTAAACGCAAGGCCCAGGTCTTTGATATTTGTGAAGATTTATTTGGCAGACCTCCACCAAGATTGTTCAAATTATAGCCCTTGGGTCAAAAATGGCCCTGCCCTGGGGCCCACTGGTTTTATGTTGACTTATATATGGAAATCCTTTAAAAAGCTTCTTATCTGGAACTAGAAGGCCCAGGTCTTTGATATTTGGTATAATGCTTCATCTGGTTGTCCTCTACTATGCTGTGTAAATTATAGCCCTTGGACCAAAGGTTGCCCCGCCTCAGGCCCCACCGGTTTTACATAGCCATATATGGAAAACCTTTAAAATGTTCTTCTTAAAAAACCCAAGGCCCAGGTCTTTGATATTTTGCTAGAAGTTTCATGCGGATGACCTCTACCAAGATTATACAAATCAAAGCCCTGGAGTCAAAAATGGCCCCGCCCCAGGGCCCACTGGTTTCACAGACTTACGTACTGAAAACCTTTAAATACCTTCTCGTCTGAAACCAGAAGGCCCAAGTCTTTGATATTTGGAATGAAACTTCCTCTAGTTGCCCTCTACCAAGATTGTCCAAACTATAACCCCAGCGGGTCAAAACTGGACCTGCCTGGAGCCCACTGGTTTTATATAGGGTTAAGACTGAGCCGATTAATCTCCTTCTGCTGCAACCTCAATGTCCACAAGGTGCCTAGACAGTGACATACAAGTCAGCTCTGTATTGTCAAAGGGAACCACTGACACATAACCATCCTCCTTTTGTCACCATGTGACAGTATTAGTAAAACTAATTCATTTCCCTCTGTTGCACTAGGACCTGCCTGACTCTCGATGCCCACAATGTTCACAATATGTCCAGATAGTGACATACAAGTTAGCTCTGTATTGTCAAAGGGAACCAATGGCTGTCATTTTACGACAGTTCTTGCCCCCCCCCCCCCCCCTCCCACCCCCGCCAATTGTCACAGCGAGGCATTGTAAGTTAGACCATTACGATAACTCACCCGTGTGACAGCATTTTTCACATCTCCAAAACGGCTAGTTATCTGATGAAAAACCTTGATATTTTTTACACTAATGTTCAAAATATAGGTTGAGGGTACTCGTTAGAACCGCCTCAGTAAGGCGTTTCTAACGAGTACCCACAACCTATGTCTTGGAGCAGAAATAAGAAAAACAATGTATACCCTCGTAAACCCCATGCAATTTTCTCCATACATAGGGGGTGGGGTCATTTAACGGATTTGTTCACGTGATGCTAAGCAAATTCATAACCATTCACTAGGACATGACCCTCAATGTCCGGAAAATGTCCAGGTAGTAACATATAAGTCAGCTCTTTAGAAGGGAACTTTGAAAAGACTTCATCCTCATGCAGAAAGAAAATAATTTTGGAAGGAATGTTCCATGGGTGACCCGCTGACAAAGTTGCTCATAATAGTTTCGCTCCACTGAACATAAAAGCCACCAAACGAAACAATAAGACTTCTAATTACGATAACACACCCGTGCGAAATAGTGCATTTTTAACATCCCCAAAATGGCTTTGATATTTTTCTTAACAATGATCAAAACATAGGTTGTGAGTGCTTGTAAGGCCCGCCTTAATGAGGCGGTTCTAACGAGTACCCACAACCTATGTCTTTGAGCAGAATTATGAAAAATAATGTATAAACCCCCACCCCCTAACCCCAGTTTGCTCTATATGAAGTGGGGTTTAGAGGGTTCTTCATTTCACGGACTTGTTAACGTGATGTAGTACTAAATAGGTAGACTGATTTTGAAATAATTTCACAGGAATGTTCCTTTGGTCACTCTCAACCAAAATGGCTCAAACCATCCACTCCACCTTATATTACCTACCACTTTATCTGTACAATAAGGATTAGGTGAGCGTTCCAGGGCCATTATGCCCCTCTTGTTTAATCCAGGTTTCACTGGGTCGACGTACGTCTTTCAAACACTTGACAAAACATAGCAACCAACAAACTTTTAAACTTTTGATCGAAGCCTCAGATAAAAAACCAGTCTGTGTCCCGGAATATTGGTGTTGGAAAGCCATTTGCTACTAGAACGTATAGTGTTGAGTAAACTATTATCCCCACGTCGGACTGGGGGGGGGGGGGGTGGGGGGGGGGGGGGGTCAGGGGGTCAAAATTCAAATTTTACCGAATATTGTCATATGGAATATCAAATTGAAGGGGGTGATTAGTAGAATACAATACAAGTAAAATTTTGACCCTGGGGTCAGATTGGAGCCCTGGGGGAGGGGTCAAAGGGTCAAAATTTAAGTTTTTTGGAACATAGTCATGTGGTATATCAAATTGAAGGGCATGATTAGTAGAATATAATACAGGTAATATTTTGAGCCTGCTCACATGGTATGCGAGGGGCCCTTGGTATGAATCCTGTTTGAGCCATATTCTCTTCCTCCCTTGTGTCATATGATAGCTACTGTGTGTTAAAGAAAACATGGTTTGACCTGCACTCAAACACAGTGCCCTTCGCATTCCGTGTCAGCACTCCATTGTGCACCTCCACATCAGGCTACGAGACTTATTTTCCATTATCTTGGACGCTGAGCATTTTCAGTATTAAGTCAAAATTCAAATTTTACCGAATATTGTCATATGGAATATCAAATTGAAGGGGGTGATTAGTAGAATACAATACAAGTAAAATTTTGACCCTGGGGTCAGATTGGAGCCCTGGGGGAGGGGTCAAAGGGTCAAAATTTAAGTTTTTTGGAACATAGTCATGTGGTATATCAAATTGAAGGGCATGATTAGTAGAATATAATACAGGTAATATTTTGACCCTGGGGTCAAATTAGGGCCCAGGGTGAGGGGTTTTTGGTACTTGGCCCCTATGTAGAAAGCGTGGGGATTTGCGATGGCGCGCCTTCGACAGTATTCTAGTCTTGTTTGCTAGAGACTATGTATGTAATTGTCTCCAGAATTATTCTCATTGACACAAGAAGGGATTCACAACATGTAGCGTTCGATCCTCAATTTTGTTTTTGACATTTCATTTGTCTGCTCTTCGCGTTACTACAATCATATAAAACCATGACTGTTTTAAAAATCGAAAAAAGGTAATGAAATGAAAAGGCCCAATGTAAAAACTAACAGTTTTCTACCATCACCTTCTATTAGTACTTTCAGTACTTTGATTTATGAACCCAACTTTAAACTAGACATGTGTCCAAAGTACTCAGATGCCCCCGCCATATATCTTTGTCGATATGGCTTGTACCCATCCTCTAGAATGGTCCGGGGTGTCCGGAAGGACCCAAAGTCTGTGTCTTGTAATGTGTCATATCATAATTTACAACAAGGCATCGCATGCGATACAAATCCCCTCGCACAAGACAACTTCGTGTGTGGAAAACACTGAACTGGCAAAAGTCCAACTTGCTTGAGATATTATCATATGCAACATTTGTGTAAAGTTTATTTAAAATCCATCAATTATTGTAGGTTCTAGAGTGGTGACAATGTTTCTCTAAAAATAGCCATGACCGCGAAAGTAGATCTTGCTCAAGACATTATCATAAGCATCTTTTGTGTGAAGTTATATTAAAATCAGTTAATAAATTTATGCGTTAGAGCGATGACAAGTTTTTCTAAAAAATAGCCACAGTGACCTTGACCTTGAGGTAATGACCTTGAAAGTCAAAGCAACTCGAGATATCATCATAAGAAACATTTGTGTGAAGTTCTATTAAAATTCATCAATAAATGTAGGTGCTAGAGCGATGACAAAATTTTTCTAAAATAAGCCACAGTGACCTTGATCTTGAAAGTCAAAATCGCTCGAGATATTGTCATAAGGAACATTTATGTGAAATTATATTGAAATTGGTGAAAAAATGTAAGCGCTAGAGCAAGGACAAAGTTTTTTCTAAAAATAGCCACAGTGACCTTGACCTTGAAAGTCGAACTCGCTCGAGGTATTGTCATAAGGAACATTTGTGTGAAGTATATTGAAATCAGTGAAGAAATGTAGTCGCTAGAGCGATGACAAAGTTTTTTCTAAAAATATCCACAGTGACCTTGACCTTGAAAGTCGAAATCGCTTGAGATATTGTCATAAGGAACATTTGTGTGAAGTTATATTGAAATCGGTGAAGAAATGTAAGCGCTAGAGCGATAGCAAAGTTTTTTCTAAAATAAGCCACAGTGACCTTGACCTTGAAAGTGGAACTTGCTAGAGATATTGTCTTGAGGAACATTTGTGTGAAGTTCTATTGAGATCGGTGAAGAAATGTAGTCGCTAGAGCGAGGACAAAGTTTTTCTAAAATAGCTACAGTGACCTTGACCTTGAAAGTCGAAATCGCTTAAGATATTGTCATAAGGAACATTTGTATGAAGTTATATTGAAATCGGTGAAGAAATGTAAGCGCTAGAGCGATGACAAAGTTTTTTCAAAAAATAGCCACAGTGACCTTGACCTTGAAAGTGGGACTCGCTAGAGATATTGTCATAAGGAATATTTGTGTGAAGTTATATTGAAATCGGTGAATAAATGTAAGCGCTGGAGCAATGACAAAGTTTTGTAAAAATAGCCACAGTGACCTTGACCTTGAAAGTCGAACTCGTTCGAGGTATTGTCATAAGGAACATTTGTTTGAAGCTATATTGAAATCAGTGAAGAAATGTAGTCGCTAGAGCGATGACAACGTTTTTCTAAAAATAGCCACAGTGACCTTGACCTTGAAAGTCCAAATCGCTCGAGATATTGTCATAAGGAACATTTGTGTGAAGTTATATTGAAATGGTGAAGAGATGTAAGCGCTAGAGCGATGACAAAGTTTTTCTAAAAATAGCCACAGTGACCTTGACCTTGAAAGTGGAACTCGTTGATATTGTCATAAGCCGTCATAAGCAATATTTGTATTAAGGAGGGTCACGCATAATTGACTCTGCCGTAATCAGGTTCGAATTTTTACCTCAAAATGATTTTTGTTTCTATTTAGTTTTCAAAGTGTTTTCTGAGGTTTTTGTAACATTAATAACCAATGCAATGTGCATTTTGTTATAAATAATTTTGCGACTTCATAGACTACTTTCCGGTCTAGTCCGCATGGCTGGAAGCACAGGAAAATAGAGGGATAAACAGACTAACCCTGTATTTTTCCAGCTACTGGTTTGTTTCCTCCGATTGCAGCCCACCAGCTGTTCATGGCAAATCTGAACTCTATTTAACGCACGATGTTTACTTTATTTTTCCATTCGTGTCAAAAATATAGCCTCGAAGAGTCTATCATTTGCTGAAATTAAAGAGAACTGGGATATCGGGTAATGTACATAAGTGGATCGCAGACTTTCTTACTAATAGGAAACAAAGAGTTGCTATGAATGGAGTCTCATCTGAATGGACTGATGTTACTTCGGGTGTGCCCCAGGGCTCAGTCCTGGGACCGCTTTTGTTTATTATATATATAAATGACTTACCAGCTAATGTCAGATCTCACTGTAAATTATTTGCTGACGATGCAAAATTATATAAGCAGATGTCTTATATACAGGACTTTGAAGATATTCAAGGCGACTTATATGAACTATGCAAATGGACGGTCAAATGGCAACTGTTTTTCAATCTAAATAAGTGTAAAGTTCTCCATATTGGATCAAATAATCCATGCTATAGTTACAAAATGACTGACAAAAATGGTAACCTGATGGAAGTACAGAGTGTAGAAAAGGAGAAAGATTTAGGAATAATATTTCAGAGTAATTTAAAATTTGATGAACACATTAGTGTTACTGTTAATAAAGCAAATAAAATACTAGGCCTCATTAGAAGATCCTTTAATTATCTGGATAAGGATTCTTTTTTATGCTTATATAAATCATTGGTCAGAACACATGTCGATTATGGAGATTCAGTGTGGTTTCCCACACTCAAGAAGGATATCAGGGTTATAGAAAATATTCAGCGTAGGACCACAAGGCTGTTACCCCAGTTACGTCACCTTAGCTATGGGCAAAGGTCAAAAGAGCTAAATCTGTCAACATTACTATACAGACGAAAGAGGGGAGATTTAATACATGTGTATAAAATAATTAATGGGTTCGACGATATTGCGAAGGAGGAATTCTTTCAAATGGTGGACACATCAACACGGGGTCACTCAAGTAAAATATTTAAGCCTAGGAGTAATAAGAGCATTAGATATAATTCATTTGCTGTAAGAATAGTGGAAGACTGGAACTCCTTACCCCAAGATATTGTAAGTTCAACAAGTGTTATTCAATTTAAAACTAAGTTGGATCAGTATTGGATCAATAAGAGATGTGATGTCAGTGAAATATACTAGTTAATCATCTTGATCAGCTTCCAAGACATTTCTTATCTACTACATGTGTACTTCGCAACCTTACAAACATTTAATATACAACTACTTATACAAGAAGAATAGGCTATAACAAGTGTTATTCAATTTAAAACTAAATTGGATCAGAATTGGATCAATAAGAGATGTGATGACAGTAAAATATACTAGTTAATCATCTTGATCAACTTACAAGTCATTTCTTATTTACTACATGTGTATTTCGCAACCTTATAAACATTTACAACTACATATACAAGAAGAATAGGCTACACCGGGGACACCAATAATAGTTTAAAGAAGAATTACAGAGCGAGACGAAGAACCTTCGGGGTTCACCATTCTCGATGTCGGAAATGGTATTCGGAAATGGTATCAGTTCACATATTCCACGGCCATACTTTGTCAAAACAAACAAAACAATGAATAAATAGTGACGTTTACTTTAGTTTGCGTGACGTCATATATATGGAAAGAAAACACTGCCATAGTTGATAACTAAAAGTGCAGACTGTAATGCCTGGCAGCGCACAATATTCTTTTAACTGTCAGTCGCAGTATCAGGTTCAATTACTGTTAAGCCATCTCAGTGATAGCCTGTGCCAGCACCCATAATTAGGATCTTGCACTCAACAGGTGTAGGCCTACTTGTAAACTGCTTAGAGGATCTAAGCCTGCCCAGGCAAAGCGGAGCGAGTCGGCCTGTCCATGTAAATAAACTCTATTGGTTCAATTGGCGGCTGAGTTTTAGTTGACATTTCATCTTAAGGTCGGGTAAATGTTCCACAAAATTGGAAGCGACGTCTCCAAAATGACCTTTACAGTGTTGACGGGGACGTTAAACCTCAAATCAAACAAACAATAATCAAGCATAAGCAAAAGGGTGTACAAGAAAAAATCCCTTTGATCTGTTTCGAATATAAAGATGATGGTTTAGGTTGTGCCACACGGAGCCTTTGTATGCCCACACAGCCACCATCTTAACAGAATTTGGTCAATGTACCGGCTCCAGCCAATCGGGCTGCATGATGCTTTCACGCAGAGCTGAAACCGACCGCACGTGAGAACTAGTAAACCGCTTAGTGGGTCTAAACCTGCACAGGAAAATGGGTCCGAGTCGGACCGTCCATGCATAAACCCTATTGGTTTCGTTGAGCGGCAGGGCTTCAGATGACATTTTAACGTCAACATAATATTGGTCATTTTGGAGAGGTTACTTCCCAATTTGTGGGTCTTTTTACCCGACATTGAGATGAAACCTGACAGCCAGTGAAACCAATCTATATGTTTATAAAGACCGTCCGTCTTGCACCACTTTACCTGGGCAGGGCGGTCTACTCGTACTCATGAGTGATTGGGTTAGTATCATGCAGCACAATCTTTTTCTTCAAGGCCAGTTCGGGGCTATCATGCATTGTAGAGACTATATATATGAGAAGTTTTTGGGCGACGCCTTTGAAGTGGTGTAGCACACTGAAGTGATTCAGCTATGATTACAAAGCCACCCCCCCCCCCCAGAACAGAACTCGCATGACAAGACATAAAGCACAATGATGAAATGCATTTGGCTGAGAAAAGAGCCTTGAGGAACACCGACCTTCAATTCGAATTCTTCAATGGAACCAACACAAAAACGCATACGGCTCCGCGAATTACCATACACCCACTGGACCATTCGAACATTCCACTCCTCCACTTCAAATTTTCTCTGTGCCTCCTAGATGACTTTCCGAGACACTCAACCAAATGCCTTCTCAAGGTCCACGAAAGCCACTTTGTGGGAAAGCAACTGCCATTTTGGCTTTCCGCTAGTGATGTTTCCATTACGGTCTAGTTATTCATGTTCGTGGTTCTTTGATTTTGGTGTGTCTGATCTGAGGTGTTGGGTAATTGTATCGATTCCAGGTCATTGCCATCACTTCTATCCACTTTCGGAAAGTAAAAGGATAACTTATCTCAACTCCCTTTCACAGTTTGCATAAACAGGCAATAGATAATTAAATAGCGTTTCTGGTCAATATGGCATGAAAAAAAAAACTTGTCAAAATTATAGAAAAAAAATAATTAGAAGTGTTTCTACTTTCCCTATAACGTTGGCAGGAACTTAAATGGGAAAAAGGAAATTTTTATATTCTTTTGTATCAGCTTATTATTTTTTTTTTATCAATTTCAACCCATTTCATTATGGGGTGGGGTAATAAACTGAAAGAAAAGAAAGCTAAAAATGTATAATAATGTTTCCCAGGTATATTAATAACATTCATCTGACATTGTTTGAACGTCTGCGACAATGTTAATGGCTTCATATCTTTTAAACATGAACAAAACGACAATATGGCTATATCAGAACATGCATTTTTTGGCCAGAAAAATCCATTTTTCACACCATAAAACTTATAAATGAAATTGTGTTTCAATTCTAATGAAATACTTTGATTCATATCACATTAAGGAAGCAAAAGTATGTGCAATAATAAAGGTATAATCCTTGTTCTTCTCATTTAAACAATATCTTAATGCTTTTTTAGCCATTTTTATTGGGGGGTGGGGTAATTTTTTCTGCAATATTTCTCTCAGATGTCTGGTGACATGGTCAAATTTTACGTCTATTTCGTGTATCTAATATTATTACACAATATATGTGAAAATAAGAAAAATCTAAAGACGAAAAATGCATCTTTTTTTAAAATATAGCGAAAATTGCATCTCAAAACAGCAAAACATGCAGAAAAGGACATTTGTAAATAGGTGTTTCGACAAAAATCTGTGAAAGAGTTTGTCTTTCACACATAGGTACGCAAATATGACATTTTCCTGCATTGTGTTTTTTTTAACCAAACTTGGAAATTTTGTTTTAAACAATTGTTATCAACAATTTGTCAATGACTGGGGTAATCATTGAAACATTCGATAAATTCAAAAACAGTACCCATCTTGAAGGCTAAAAAGCTCGAAAAAAAGCCTGGTGTGCCTATATTTTTATACCGGCAAACGAGTGCAGAGATTTCAAGATACAAAATATAAGCAAATAAAAAAAATCTAAAGAGAAAAGAATTACTCCCCACCCTCCTTAAGTTATATTGAAATCGATGAAGAAATGTAAGCGCTAGAGCGATGACAAAGTTTTTTTCTAAAAATAGCCACAGTGACCTTGACCTTGAGGCCATGACCTTGAAAGTCGAACTCGCTCAAGATATTTTTATAAGGAACAATTGTGTGAAGTAATATTGAAATTGGTGAAAAAATGTAGGCGCTAGTGCGATGACAACGTTTTTCTAAAAATAGCCACATTGACCTTGACCTTGAGGTCATGACAATGGAAGTCGAACTCGCTCGAGATATTGTCAAAAGGAACAGTTGTGTGAAGTTATATTGAAATCAGTGAAGAAATGTAGGCGCTAGAGCGATGATAAAATTTTTCTTAAAATAGCCACAGTGATCTTGACCTTGAGGCCATGGCCTTGAAAATCGATGTCGCTCAAGATATTTTTATAAGGAACATTTGTGTGAAATTATATTGAAATTGGTGAAAAAAATGTAGGCGCTAGTGCGATGACAAAGTTTTTTCCAAAAATAGCCTCAGTTACCTTGACCTTGAGGCCATGACCTTGAAAGTCGAACTCGCACAAGATATTGTCATAAGGAACATTTGTGTGAAGTAATATTGAAATCAGTGAAGAATTGTAGGCGCTAGAGGGATGACAAAGTCTTTTCTAAAAATAGCCACAGTGACCTTGACCTTGAATCCATGACCTTGAAATTAAAACTCGCTCGAGATATTTTTAAAAGGAACATTTGTGTGAAGTTATATTGAAATAAGTAAAGAAATGTAGGTGCTAGAGCGATGACAAAGTTTTTCTAAAAATAACCACAGTGACCTTGACCTTGAGGGGTGTGTGTCGGGATGGACGCAATGTCTGTATCAGTCAATGCATCTTATCATAAGGAACAATAATATATATGGTTAAGGGGTGGGGATATGGACAGTTTCTGAGCTATAAAAAGTAGAAGTAAAACAAAGATCAGGAATCGATACAATTAACTTACTCCACCCACCAAAGACACCAAAGGGAAACAAACACAAACATGAAGCGACCAGACCATAATGGAAACCTAAACAAAGGATGGCCATAAGGACAGTTACTTTCCTACAAAATGGCCAAATAGCCATCCAAAATAAAAAGATACAATAGGTAGTAAAAAACAACAACACAAATACAGAAGAACCGCCTTGGAACGGTCAGTGGAAAGAATTCCACTGGGGGGTGGGGGGGGGGGGGGGTTGGGGGAACTTAAATCGATTTTACGTGGCCACAATCCTCGCCCTTACTTCAGTCAAGATTTAAACAAATAATTTGTTCAGTCCGCATGAAGGCCTCCTAACTCATCAGTGCAACATCTCCGTTAACACAAACTAGAGCTGTCAGTGAAACTGACTAGGGCCCCGGCAGCGCTATCAGAGGAGTAGGAAAAAAATTGTGGACGGACAGACAGACAGACAGACAGACAGACGGACGGACAGAGTGATTACTATAGGGCACCCACACTTTCAGTGCGGGGCCCTAATAAGAAAGTTATGGAGGATAAAAAAAATTGTGGACGGACAGACGGACGGACGGACAGACAGACAGACAGACAGACAGACAGACGGACTGACAGAGTGATTACTATAGGGCACCCACACTTTCAGTGCGGGGCCACATTATGGTTAACATTTCTGCCAAGTAATATTTAAATCCATCCAGGAATAATAACAAAGTTATTAATTGGACACAGGAAAGACCCTTTTTTGACCTTTAACCTCTAAGTATGACCTTGACCTTTGAGGTACGGACCTGAGTCTTGCGCGCAACACTCCATCACATTATGGTTAACATTTCTGCCATCCAGGAATAATAATAACAAAGTTATTAATTGGACACAGGAAAGACCCTTTTTTGACTTTTAACCTCTAAGTATGACCTTGACCTTTGAGGTACGGACCTGAGTCTTGCGCGCAACACTCCATCACATTATGGTTAACATTTCTGCCAAGTAATATTTAAATCCATCCAGGAATAAGAAAGTTATGGAAAGACCCTTTTTTGACTTTTAACCTCTAAGTATGACCTTGACCTTTGAGGTACGGACCTGAGTCTTGCGCGCAACACTCCATCACATTATGGTTAACATTTCTGCCAAGTAATATTTAAATCCATCCAGGAATAAGAAAGTTATGGAGGATAAAAAAATTTGTGGACGGACAGACGGACAGACAGACAGACAGACACACCTTTAACCTCTAAGTATGACCTTGACCTTTGAGGTACGGACCTGAGTCTTGCGCCCAACACTCCATCACATTATGGTTAACATTTCTGCCAAGTAATATTTAAATCCATCCAGGAATAAGAAAGTTATGGAGGATAAAAAAATTTGTGGACGGACAGACGGACAGACAGACAGACAGACAGATGGACGGACAGAGTGATTACTATAGGGCACCCACACTTTCAGTGCGGGGCCCTAATAATCAAAGAACCACAGAGGTGAGGCAACGGTGAGGACTCGACAGCAAGAAACCACTGAAATGCTGGAGCAAAAGAAAACCAACAGTTAGACTCCGATGGGCCAAACCAGAGACAGAGCATCAGGCACCAACCAACATTACCAAGAATTAGATCTCTCTAATTCTCTCTAAGCCTTTACGTTGGAACCGTCATAGAATCTGAGGCCTGACCCACCGGCGTGCAATTAAAGAGGGAAGCAAAGTTGCCAACCTTGATTGGGTTAACTACCATGCATGCAGACTTTGAAGACTTTAATGAAGCAAAGGGGCGGGGCATGGCCCAGGGGTGACCGTAGGGACCCAAAGTCTGTGTCATGGAATGTGTCATATCATAAGGAACAATAATATATATGGTTTAGGTGTTCGAATCTGATTAATTTTCAAGATAATTAGACATTTTGACAGTTTTGCTGACAAATTCCTATATGACAATTTTGACCTGTTACGCAATCTGACCCCTGGGCCCGACCAGGAGTATGACCCTGGGTCAACTTGAACATGATCTGATAGGTCTTGGTCTGAGTAAATGTAATACCAAATTTCAACTTTGTAGCACAACAGGTAAAAAAATTATGAGCTCTAATGCGAGCCTGAGGTTTGAGCTCAACATTTCAGCCAGAGGTGGTTACGAACGTGACATACAAACGTACGCGCGTAACATCACGGCGAAACGCTATATGCCCCACTCCTGCCAAGGCAGGCGGGGGCATGAAAAGTTGGAGGGGCATATTGCTTCTGGTTCGTCCATTCGACTTTCCGTTACGCCCTTGATACATAGCCTAACGCAAGAAACGTGTGTGCTAGGGTTTTGAAATTTCATATATCGATTCTTCATGGAAAATTAGCTAACGCGTATTTCTTCTTATCCGGATTATGCCCCTTTCAAAAGTTATTGCCCTTTGAATTTTTTTTTATAAAATCTTGTCAGCAAAATATCTCAAAATCTATTGGAGCTAGAGCCTTGTAAGTTGGTGACGGGTAGATGTCCTGATAAACTTTTGAATTAATTCCGAAAAATACTTTGAGGCTAATGACCCTTTGTCTATTTGGGTACATTGTAGGCCTATGATTTGTGATGCATAGCAAAACTTTAGAACCTTGTATGCCAGGGTTTTGAAATTTCATACATGGATTCCTCATGGCAAATTAGCTGAAAGATATTTATATTTTTCTCATCCGGATTTTGCCCCTTTTAAGGTTGTTTGAGTCAACCTTTGTGTTCAGTCAGCTCAAAACAGTTATTGTGCGCAATGTTGGGAGACAAAATTTGTAAACCAGTTTCAAGGGGGTACACCCCTATTATTTTTCCTGCCTGTTAAAAAGTCAGCGGCCAATTTCTATTGCAGTAAGTAGATAGGACAGTGTTGCAATTGTTCTGATTGTGCTTTTTGAAAGGTTGCTTCCACAAAGTCACACATAGCTATCAAAATCTTACGTGTGCCATGTTACCGGAATACACCGTATGCACATATTTACGATATTAATTCATTTGATTCTGATGGCACAAATGTGCTTCCATACATTAAAATTTTGTCATGAGACATTGAGAAATGTATTTTCCGACAAAAAAATGTTTATTCTTACAACTTGAACATAGATCTTGTTTATCAATAGCATACAATGAAAATATAAATGACATCTATTAAAAATAGAAAATAGAAAGTAGAAGTAAAACAAAGATCAGGAATCGATACAATTAACTTACTCCACCCATCAAAGACACCAAAGGAAAAGAAACACAAACATTAAGCGACCAGACCATAATGGAAACCTAAACAAAGGAAGGCCATAAGGACAGTTACTTTCCCACAAAATGGCCATATGGTCATCCAAAATAAAAAGACACAAGTGATACACACAGTAAGTAACAAACAACACCATAAATAAACCGCCACAGAAGAACCGCCTTGGAACGGTCAGTGGAATGATTTCCACTGGGGGGCTTAAATCGATTTTACGTGGCCACAATCCTCGCCCTTACTTCCGTCGCGATTTAGACAGATAATTTGTTCAGTCCGCATGAAGTTCTCCTAACTCATCAGTGCAACATCTCCGTGAACACAAAAATCAAAGAACCACAGAGGTGAGACAACGGTGAGGACTCGAAAGCAAGAAAACCACTGAAATGCTGGAGCAAAAGAAAACCAACAGTTAGACTCCGATTGGCCCGACCAGAGACAGAGCATCAGGCACCAACCAACATTACCTTGAATTAGATCTCTCTAATTCTCAATAAGCCTTTACGTTGGAGCCGTCATAGAATCTGAGGCCTGACCCACCGGCGTGCAATTAAAGAGGGAAGCAAAGTTGCCAACCGTTATTGGGTTAACTACCATGCATGCAGTCTGTCGTATAACATCCATGTTGTACCCAATCTTTTTATATCGAAGAATGATTTTACGAAATTGGGTGCTGAAGTCATTGCGGTTATATATTTTTCTGAATTTGTATACTAATAAAAATAAAAAATGAGATCCTTTAAGAGCAATGAAAACATTCATAAGAAAGAATATGTGCCATACTACGTAGTTTCGGCTAATAAAGCCTCATCAGTGACCCTGTAATGATCCGGCAAAGAAAGCCAGAGAAAACATACTGCAATTTTGCGAATTTCGAATAGGCAGTCGATTCGAAGACTGATATAAATCAAAATGGGGTCCAAATAATTAAAAACCTGTCTAGAATATGAGTCTAAACCAATCATTTATTTCTGATTTCTCAGAATATTCACGCTGATCTCAAAGGGCCAAAAGTAAAATATAAACTGCACTATGGTTGATGTACGGGGAGACGTTTTACGGCCGCCACACGGCACAACACCAGCTGCAGTGAAGGCAAATAAAAATCAAAAATGAGATCCTTTAAGAGCAATGAAAACATTCATAAGAAAGAATATGTGTCATACTACGTAGTTTCGGCTAATAAAGCCTCATCAGTGACCCTGTAATGATCCGGCAAAGAAAGCCAGAGGAAACATACTGCAATTTTGCGAATTTCGAATAGGCAGTCGATTCGAAGACTGATATAAATCAAAATGGGGTCCAAATAATTAAAAACCTGTCTAGAATATGAGTCTAAACCAATCATTTATTTCTAATTTCTCAGAATATTCACGCTGATCTCAAAGGGCCAAAAGTAAAATATAAACTGCACTATGGTTGATGTCACCATAAAATTCGGGTTCCGATAGACCTTGTTGCAGAAGAGATTTAAGTCCAATATTGAATTTTGAAATTAAATCAGAATGGCGTCTATAAAATTTTGAAAAGGCTTTGCGTAGCTTATGGTACCGATAACCCTGATTAAGGAGTTTAGCCGTTAATAATTTATTACGAGTGTTGAAGTCAGTTACATGACTACACACTCTAGCAAATCGAATTAATTGCGAAATATAAACGCCATAGGATGGCGCACAGAAAGACTGCACTTTATCACTTTCTGACGTAAGTTTTGTTTTTGATGACGTCATTTGTTTGCGCGTGAGGAGCCTTACAGCCGGTAAAACAGTGTATGGTGCTGTTATCTGGCCATTACTTATTTAATGCTTTTTCTGCGGATTAAATCCTAATTTTCTCAGAACTGGCACGGGTATTTTTTGAGGACTTTTTGGGGGGAATTAATATAATATAGCCCTGTGTTTTAGTGTTAAAAGAATTTCTCAAGGAATTAGTTGGACCATAAAAATTGAAGTACCTCGCCTATGAACAAATTACTTGTCTAAATCGCGACGGAAGTAAGGTCGAGGATTGTGGACACGTAAAATCAATTTAAGCCGCCCAGTTAAATTCGTTTCAAGGCGGTGTTCTTCTGTCGCGGGTTATATTTGTTATGGTTTGTCTTTGTGTGTTTGTGTCGCTTATCTTATTTTATTTTGGATTGCCTATTGGCCATTTTGTGGGAAAGTAAGCGTACTTTTGGCTTTCCGATATTGATGTTTCCATTAGGGTATGTTGTTTCATGTTTGTGTTTCTTTCCCTTTGGTGTCTCTGATGGGAGCTGTGGGTTGATTGTATCGATTCCTGATCATTGCCTCCACCTCTATTTCGAGTTGTACGCTGGTTGCTCGTGCGAGGGTGAGGTTGTTTGGCGGCTAGCGGTTCGGCTTCTCGTAGACTGCCCCCGGCGAAGGTGGGGGCGGGCGACCCCAGGGGACATTGGCGTATCTCGGGTGAGTTTTGTTTGCTTGATGTGTTGTTGGGCTGGGGGGGGGATTTGGAGGCCCCATCTAGTTTGTGCATTCACTGCTATTGGTTTGGGGCCGCCAAGCATGGTGGGGCAGGCCCTACCCGGTGTTTGTCCCAGAATCCAAGTGTGTAAACATGTACCCGCCAGAGGGTGGGGCGGGCGCATTGTGATCATAATCGACAGGAATATGTTTGTATCACTTAGGCTCGCCCCAGGCCGGCGAGGGTTGTGTGCCATCCTATGGTAGGGCTATAGGTCTCGATGTGTCCTGTGTGCTCCCGCTGGCTACGGTGGTGGCTGTGGTTTGGTGATTGGACCGAATACAGCCAGTATGCTCCGGTCGTGCGAAGACGTAACTTGGGCTCCGAGGCCGCACCGCACCCCCTCCACTTCCTTTTAGGGCTGGGGTGGTCACGACCACAGAGTCGGGCTATACCCCAGTTTACTCGCAGAAAGTGGTGGACGGCTTTGGCGGTGTATCTACTTGGATAAATGACCATTAAAATTGGTCCAATCACTCCCATCACCCGCTGCTCGGAGTGACAAACACACTGACAAAAGAAATATACTTTGGCCCTTTGTCAGAATGTAGGTCTTGTGATGGTTAGTATGTACGAGAAGGTCCATGAGATTAGTGCAAATACTTTTGAATTTATGACCGAGGTAAAGGTTTTTTGGTTAAGGTTGACAACAGCAATATAGTTATGGTCCTTTGTCAGAATGTAGGTCTTGTCCCTGATGGGAGCTGTGGGTTAATTGCAACGATTCCTGATCATTACCTTTACCTTTTTTGTGATGATAAGTATTTATGTGGAGTTCCATGAGAGCACGTCAAATACTTTAGGTTATATTTTGGTTAAGGCGTGACAAACACACAGTGGGTGACACACTAACTCACTGACAGGTTGATTTAAATAGGGCACCCAACATTCTCGTGATGGTAAATATATACATATGTGTGAAGTTTCATGAGAGAAGAGCAACTACATGTACTTTATATTAAGTTTTTTGTTAAGGCGTGACAAACACAGGGACAAAAGCAATTTGTCAGAATGTAGGTCTTGTAATGGTTAGTACGTGTGAGAGTTTCATGAAAGTAGGAAAACACGTTTGAAGTTATGACCAAAGATAACTTATTTGGTTAAAGCGTGGCAAACATATGGACAAAGACGATATTGTTATGGCCCTTCGTCAGAATGTAGGTCTTGTGATGATAAGTAAAGGTGTGAAGTTTCATAAGAATAAAGCGACTACTTTTGAAGTGATGATCCCGAGGTAAAGTTTTTTTGTAAAGGCGTGACAAACACATGGACAAAAGCTGTATAGTTCTGGCACATTGTCAGAATGTAGGTCTTTTGATGGTAAATATGGGTGTGAAGTTTAATGAGAGTGGCGCAAAACGAAAGCAATATAGTTATTGCCCTTTTTCAGAATATAGGTGTTGTAAGTCTAGTATGTTTGTGGTTTAAGACGTTGGCAAACAGACGGACAAAAGCAGTATAGTTTTGCCCGTTGTCAGAATGGAGGTCTTGTGATGGTAAGTATTTGTGTGAAGTTCCATTAGAGTGGCACAAAACAAAACGAATATAGTCATTGCTCTTTGTCGGAATAGAGGTTTTGTAATGGTAAGTACGTGTGTGAAGTATTTGTTTTGTTATGAGAGATACTTCATGATGTTCCTTTCTGCTGAAAACCAATCTGAAATCATTGAAGCATGTAACTGACTTCAACACTCGTATTAAATTGTTAACGGCTAAACTTCTTAATTAGGGTAATCGGTATCATAAACTACGCAAAGCCTTTTCAAAATTTTATAGACGTCATTCCGATTTAATTTCAAAATTCAATGTTGGACTTAAATCTCTTCTGCAACAAGGTCTATCGGAACCCGAATTTTATGGTGACTTAGTAAATAAGTTCCGAATTTAAGTGGTTTCTTGCTGTCGAGTCCTCACCTTTGTTTCATCTCTGTGGTTGATTGATTTTTGTGTTCACGGAAATGTTGCACTGATGAGTTAGGAGGCCTTCGTGCGAGCTGAACAAATTATTTGGCTAAATCGGGACGGCAGTAAGGGCGAAGATTGTGGCCACGTAAAATCGATTTAAGCCCCCCCCCCCCCTTGTGGCCACGTAAAATCGATTTAAGCCCCCCCCCACACACACACACACACACTCCCGAGTGGTATTCTTTCAATGACCATTCCAGGGCGGTTCTTCTGTCGCTGTTTATTTTGTTATGAATTGTCTTTGAGTGTGTGTATCGCTTATATTATTTTTCTTTGGATAGCCAATTGTCCATTTTGCGGAAAAGTAACTGTCCTTTTGGCTTTCCGCTAGTGATGTTTTCATTGGCGTCTTGTTGTTTAATGTATGTGTTTCTTTCACTTGGTGTCTCTTGTGGGAGCTGTGCATTAATTGTATCGATTCCTCATCATTGCTTTCTATTTTAGATCGACTTCTAGATATTTGGATGATTTATTAAATATTGGCAATACCTATTTCGATGGTTTGATCAGTCAAATTTACCCCAAAAGAACTCCAGTTAAATAAAACATTTTTTTTTCTGATACCGAGGCCCCGTTTTTGGATTTACATCTATCTATTGTAGATGGGTTTGATTCTTGCAAAGTGTATGATAAACGCTATGATTTTGATTTTGAGATTGTAAAATAGAAGTGGAGGCAATGATCAGGAATCGATACAATTAACCCACAGCTCCCATCAGAGACACCAAAGGGAAAGAAACACAAACATGAAACAACAGACCCTAATGGAAACGTCAATAGTGGAAAGCCAAAAGGATAGTTACTTTCCCACAAACGGCCAATAGGCTATCGAAAATAAAATAATATAAGCGACACAAACACCCAAAGTCAAACCATAATAAAAATAAACCGCGACAGAAGAACCGCCATGGAACGGTCAGCGGAAACGAATTCCACTGGGGTGCTTAAATAGATTTTACGCGGCCACAATCCTCGCCCTTACTTCCGTCGCGATTTAGACAAATGATTTGTTCAGTCCGCATGAAGGCCTCCTAACTCATCAGTGCAACATCTCCTTGAACACAAAACTCAAACAACCACAGAGATGAAACAACGGTGAGGACACGACAGCAAGAAACCACTGAAATGCTGGAGCAAAAGAAACCCAACAGTTAGACTCCGATGGGCCCAACCAGAGACAGAGCATCAGGTACAAACCAACATAAGCGTTTCCGCTGGAACCGTCATAGAATCTGAGGACTGACCCACCGGCTTGCAATTAAAGAGGAAAGTAAAATTGTCAACCGTGATTGGGTTAACTACAATGCATGCAGTCTGTCGTATAAGATTTATGTTGTACCCAATCTTTTTATATCGAAGATCGATTTTACGAAATTGGGTGCTGAAGTCATTGCGGCTATATATTTTTCTGAATTTTTATACTAAGTCACCATAAAATTCCGGTTCACATAGACCGTGTTGCAGAAGAGATTTAAGTCCAATATTGAATTTTGAAATTAAATCAGAATGACGTCTATAAAATTTTGAAAAGGCTTTGCGTAGTTTATGGAACCGATAACCCTGATTAAGAAGTTTAGCCGTTAACAATTTAATACGAGTGTTGAAGTCAGTTACTTGACTACACACTCTGGCAAATCGAATTAATTGCGAAATATAAACGCCATATGATGGCACACGAGGTACAACACCATCCTTAAAAGGAAAATTTACAATCTCAAAATCAAAATCAGAGCGTTTATCATACAAACCCATCTACAATAGATAGATGTAAATCCAAAAACGGGGCCTCGGTATCAGAAGATTTTTCTTTATTGAACTGAAGTGCTGGGGGTAAATTTGACCGACCAAACCACCGAAATAGGATTTATCGATATTTAACTAGAATTTGTTTTTTTCTACAAAAACACAGATGTCTCCCCCTTTTTGACCTCTAAGTATGACCTTGACATTGGAGGTATTGACCTGGGTCTTGTGTGCCACACATCTTCTGATGAAGATGAATATTTCTGCAAAGTAACTTTTAGAAGTTCATAGAGATATAAGAAAGTTATTGACCGTACACAAAAAGCCCCCTTTTTACCTTTGACCTCTAAGTATGGCCAACGTAAAGGCTTATTGAGAATTAGAGAGATCTAATTCAAGGTAATGTTGGTTGGTGCCTGATGTTCCGTCACTGGTCGGGCCCATCGGAATCTAACTGTTGGTTTTCTTTTGCTCCAGCATTTCAGTGGTTTCTTGCTGTCGAGTCTTCACCGTTGTTTCATCTCTGTGGTTGTTTTATTATTTGTATTCACGGAGATGTTGCACTGATGAGTTAGGAGGCCTTCATGCGGACTGAACAAATTTTTTGTCTAAATCGCGACGGAAGTAAGGGCGAGGATTGTGGCCTCGTGAAATCGATTTAAACCCCCCTAGTGGAGTTCGTTTCCGCTGGCCGTTCCAAGGGGGTTCTTCTGTCGCAGTTTATTTTTGTTATGGTTTGTCTTTGGGTGTTTGTGTCGCTTATGTTATTTTATTTTGGATATCCTATTGGCCATTTCGTTGGAGGGTGGATGTCCTTTTGGCTTTCCGCTGTTGGTTTTTTCGTTGGGGTCTGTTGTTCCATGTGTGTGTGTCTTTCCCCTTGGTGGATCTGATGGGAGCTGCGGGTTGATTGTATCGATTCCTGATCATTGTCTCCTCTTCTATTTTGACCTTTGAGGTATAACACATCGTCTCATAATGGTTAACATTTCTGCTAAGTAATTTCATAATCCATCAAAGAATAAGAAAGTTATTGACTGTACACAAAAAGGCCCCTTTTTGACCTTTGATCTCTAGGTATGACCTTGACATTGGAGGTATGGACCTTGGTCTTGCACACGACTCTTCATCTAATGAAGGTGAACATTTCTGCAAGTTTACTTTGAAAAGTCCATCCAGAAATAAAAAAGTTATTGACTGGACAAAAAAAAGACATGTTTACCTTTGACCTCTTAGTATGACCTTCACATTGGAGGTACCGACCTGGGTCTAGCGCGCTACACATCGTCTCTTGATAATTAACATTTCTGCTAAGTAATTTCACAATCTATCCAGGAATCCTTAGGAAAGTTATTGACTGAACACTAAAAATTGCCTCTTTTTACCTTTGACCTCTTAGTGTGTCCTTGACCTTTAAGATACCAACATGGGTCATGCAAGAGACACATCGTCCCATTGTGGTTAACATATCTACCAAGTAATTTCAAAATCCATCTACAAATAAGAAAGATATTGACCAAACACAAAAAGGCACATTTTCTTGATTTTATCTCTAAGTTTGACATTGACCTTTGAAGTACCAACCTGTCTCATGCACGCAACACATCGTCTCATTGTGGTTAACATTTATGCCAAGTAATTTCAAAATCTATCTAAAAATAAGAAAGTTATTGACCTAACACGAAAAAGGCCCCTTTTTTACCTTTGACCTCTATGCATGAACTTGACCTTTGAGGTACCAACCTGCGTCATGCGTGCAACACATCGTCTCATGATAGTTAACATTTCTGCCAAGCAATTTAAAATTCTATTTAAAAATATGAAAGTTATTGACAAAACACGAAAAAAAAACCGCACCATTTTTGACATTTGACCTCTAAGTATGACCTTTACCTTGACCTTTGAGATACCAACCTTGGTCATGCACGCAACACATCGATTCATGGTGGTTAACATTTCTGCCAAGTAATTTCAAAATCCATCCAAAAAAAAAGAAAGTCATTGACCAAACACGAGAAAAGGCCCCTTTTTGAACTTTGACCCCTAAGTATGACCTTGACCTGCCTCATGCGCGCTACACATCGTCTCATGGTTGTTAATATTTCTGCCAAGTATTTTCAAAATTCATCTGAAAATAAGAAAGTTATTCACCGGACCCGATTTGCCCATACATACATACATACCGACAAACTTCCAAGGGTGATAACTCAAAAAGTATATATGCGAGAGTTATAGTTCTTGCGCACTGCACGTCGTCTAATATTGATTAATGTTTATATGAAGTTTCGTGAAGATAGCTTGAACGGTTTTCAAGTTATAGAGCGGACACGGTTTTGTGACAGTCGGACAGACAGACAGACGCCCGGGGGAAAAACAATATGTCTCCGAAAAAAATTTTCGGGGGAGACATAATAAATCAACCAAATATCTAGAAGTGGAGCTAAAAGCTTCAATGATTTCAGACTGGTTTTCAGCCGAAAGGGACATCATGAAGTTACTCTCATGACAAAACAAAAACAGATCAGTCACAAGTGGTGTGCAATTAGTAACCATCAGAATACCCACAACTTGTCTAAATAACTTAGTACCAAATATTATGTAAATGTTGTCAAGTAGAAAGTTGAGAGCTTCGCACACTTTCTGACGTGACCATAAAGTATAATTTTTATGCCCTTCAGAATTGATAAAAGCATTTCTTATATTACATTCAAGATGGAGGGTGTCTTCCCTATGAAAAGTCCATTCAATTAAATCATTAAGTGTTTCTTTTATATGATTTTGAGGAACTTTAGTGTAAAGGGTAGAATAATCATAAGTAGACAGGCTCGACGCACGAAAACGCCTGGATTTCAATTTATTTAAAAACTTCATTAGAATTTTTTATAGGCCAAAAAAGATTTCTTCCTGACTTTCGAAGACTTTTTCTTTCTTATGAATGTTTTCAGTGCTCTTAAAGGAACTCATTTATGATTTGTATGTGTCTTCACTGCAGCTGGTGTTGTGCCGTGTGGCGGCCGTAAAACGTCTCCCCGTACATCAACCATTTTACTTTTGGTCCTTTGAGATTAGCGTGAATATTCTGAGAAATCAGAAATAAATTATTGGTTAAGACTCATATTCTAGACAGGTTTTTAATTATTTGGACCCCATTGTGATTTATATCAGTCTTTGAATCGACTGCCTGTCCGAAATTCCAAAGTTTGCAGTATGTTTCCTCTGGCTTCCGTTGCCGGATCATTACAGGGTCACTGATGAGGCTTTGTTAGCCGAAACTACGTAGTATGACCCATCTTCTTTCTTATGAATATTTTCATTGCTCTTAAAGAAACTCATTTATGATTTTTATTTGTCTTCACTGCAGCTGGTGTTGTGCAGTGTGGCGGCCATAAAACGTCTCCCCGTACATCAACCATAGTGCAGTTTATATTTTACTTTGGGTCCTTTGAGATTAGCGTGAATATTCTGAGAAATCAGAAATAAATTATTGGTTTAGACTCATATTCTAGACAGGTTTTTAATTATTTGGACCCCATTGTGATTTATATCAGTCTTTGAATCGACTGCCTTTTCGAAATTCCCAAGTTTGCAGTATGTTTCCTCTGGCTTTCGTTGCCGGATCATTACAGGGTCAATGATGAGGTTTTGTTAGCCGAAACTACGTAGTTTGACCCATCTTCTTTCTTATGAATGTTTTCATTGCTCTTAAAGGAGCTCATTTATGATTTTTATTTGTCGCAATATTTTATCACGTTTTAATGGCAGTAAAACATGAAGTTAATAATTTCTTTTTTGGATGGTGATGTTCCTCGTGCGCCATCCTATGGCGTTTATATTTCGCAATTAATTCGATTTGCCAGAGTGTGTACTCATGAAAATGACTTCAACTCTCGTAATAAATTGTAAACTGCTAAACGTCTTAATCTGGGTTATCGGTATCAAAAACTACGCAAAGCCTTTTGAAAATTTTATAGACGTCATTCTGATTTTATTTCAAAATTCAATATTGGACGTAAATCTTTTCTGCAACAAGGTCTATTTTATGGTGACTTAGTACATAAATTCTGAAAAATATATAACCGCAATGACTTCAGCGCCTCTCCCTCAATACAATCCAATTCACAGCGCATGTCATTTTAATTATATACACACAGTCACTGCAGGCATACATATGCATGAAACTCAAAAAAGACCTGTGGCGATGGGGGAGCGGCGAAGCAGCAGGAGAGGATACACAGGCAGCTGCAGTGTAGTTGCGCACCTGCAAACAGGCGGCTTAGTTCTATATGGTCGCTCTCCTTAAGAATGAAACATAACGATGAATTCGGCAGCCGAACGGAGTGACTGAACAGGCATTTTGAGGATCGCAATGCTCACAACACTAGCATGGGGAAGGGGCTAGAAAAGGTGACCTAAACATTTGCCTGGTTCAAAGACACTTGGCTGATTAACCGCGATCAGCAGGGATCCAATCTAGCGGTCGAACAAAAAAAAAGAAGATAAAGGTGATCTCCATAAAAATCGACACATCGAATGAGCTCCACTTGATAGACAGTGCTGGACTCAGACAGACAACAGCGTAGAACAGTTCTACTTGATAGAGAACTTAATCTGAGCGAGACTGGCCTTGCAGAGGAAGGGCAAATAAAAGAAGTTGGTGCTGGCTACTCTATCTTCTGGAGTTGACGCAAGACAAGAAGAGCGGCAGGAAGCAGTAGAAGGCAGCCATCTTGTTTATTCGAGCGAATCGATTTGGACAGTGCTTTAGCGGGTCACCTCGTTTTTTTTATTTCGTTTTAGCTCAATAAGAGCCAAAGGATCAGGCTTTTGTGACCGATCGATGTCCGTCCTGCCTCTAAGTCGCGCGTCCGTCAAAAATTTACTTAAAAAATATCCCTCCTACACCAATGAAGGGATTTTGAAATAATTTAACAGAGATGCTTCTTTGGTGACCCTCTATCACATTTGCCAAAATGGTTCTGCTCCGTTGAACAAGATGGCTGCCAGTACTACAATTGGAAAAATCTTAAAACGCCATTTGCACCTAAATAAATTTTTGTCGGATGCGCTACGGACGACGTACGACAGACGACTGACATTGAGCGGTCACAAAAGCTCCTCTTGAGCCTTTGGCTCAGGTGAGTTGAAAATAAACCGCGACTGAAGAAAAGCATTGGAACGATCTGTAAAAGTATTTCACTGGGGCAGGGAGTGGGGTATAAATCATAATTTTTCCACCCTTTACACTACACTTCCTCATAATCTTATAAATGAAAAACTTAATGATTTAATTGAATGAACATTTAATAGGGAAGACTCCCTCTATCTTGCATGTAATGTAAGAAATGCATGTTTCACTTCTGAAGAGCATAAAAATTATACTTTATGTTCATGTCAGAAAGTGTGTGAAGCTCTCACCTTTCTACTTGACAAATTTTATATACGATTTTGTACTAAGTTATTTAGCCAGGGCGAGGGCGAGGATTGTGGCCACGTAACATCGATTTAAGCCCCCCAGTGGAATTCGTTTCCACTGACCGTTCCAAGGCAGTTCTTCTGTCGTGGATGATTTTTGTTACGGTGTGTCTTTGGGTGTTTGTGATGCTTATATTATTTTTTTTGATAGCCTATTGGCCATTTTATGGGAAAGTAACAATCCTTTTGGCTTTCCGCTATTGGTGTTTCCATTAGGGTCTGTTTTTCATGTTTGTGCTTCTTTCCCTTTGACGTCTCTGATTGGAGCTGTGTGTGACACTATGGCCAGGGATGGTCAGTAAGTCAAAATATATTAACACCAGTTCTTATCCATTTTTTTTTATTTACTCTATACTTCCCAGGTTCTTTTTCACGTCTATACTCTAGTACGCCCGACCACAAACTGCTTATGCTCTCTCTAGCTCTCATCTTCCCTTCCTTGTCTCCATAACAACCACGTCGTCATCACTCACGCTCTTCCAAACATACCCAAAGATAGACATTGCTATTTATACTTTCACCCATACTTACATACGTCAGTTGCACTCCTATCTCACATTATTACACCAAGCACGTACACACTTCCATGTACTCTCTAAGAGATAACCTTGACATATACTACAAGTACATTTTAGAAAAGCAACTGAAAAACTAATATTTTATCCGTAGTGTTACACATGCCCCTATCACTTAAGTTTTTATGTTGGCTTTAAAACATGAGTTAAAGATGTCCTTCTACTGGAGTCCGTTTATACTAGCAGGAAATGAAATGTCCTTCTTCCGGAGTCTTTTGATGTCATTTTTATTAAAGATTAATCACTAAATAAATCCAATAGAAATATTGAATAGAAAACATATCACTTCAAGCACTAACTAAGTCCACTACATTGAATAGAAAACACACAAATGAATAAAATCCATTTAGATAAATTCAACTAGTTCATGTCACTTGTAACAACTTTCATATTAACGTCCTCACATGCTGGTTCCAGTTTGTACGTCTAGTCGGAGTCTATATAAATAACCTCACTTGCTGTCCCATCTGCTTCTGTCTGCACCGCTTTGCTGTTTACTCTTACATTTATTAACCGGCTGCTTTCCAATTGCCGTGTTGTTGCCAGTACTACGTCCATGGCTGCCACTTGACATACTTGGGTTGTCTCTACGCCCATTGTCACTTGGTTTTGTTCAAGCCGACGATAAATATTTCTGTAAACCAAATCAAAAAGTTTCGACATATCCATTCTTTTCTTTGTATTTTTCTTTTAATATTTAAGCTCTTTTGTTTCTTCTATGAAGTTTTGTTTGCAACTGAATGCGTGGTATTGTTTGATTTTTTTTTTTGTCTACATTTTGCAAGGTAAAAGGTGTTAATAGTTGCAGCAAAGGTGTTTCCTGATATCAGTTCCGCATTATTCTCCCAAAATGATAAGACCTTGATAACTTCTCGAAATAATTGTCCAGATAAAGGTATAGATGTCCAGGTAAGCGAATTTTTCCAGGGAAAACGTTGGCATCGTTCCAACACTCAGGTAACTGTCTGGAATACACTCTGGAGACTTGGTATGACCACGGTCGTGACTGCGATTGTACCACGACCAGTCTGTGTCTTCCTTGGCAACTTGCCAACTTTTGACTGTCTGGTCTGGCGTTTATATAATGTCCATAATTAACATCTAGCCGTTCATCATAGTTCAAACAATTAAGAACCTGGGTTACACTACATGTCTATTCCACATGTAAAAGAATCAAATTACTGTACATTACACATGTACTACAAATCAAAGTACATAGAATACTGTTTATTTATCTGGATCCGCATACACTATATACAAGTTTCGTTCACCGAAATATCCCTAATAATTCCTCTTCGAGTGCACTTTTACATCCTCGTATCCTCCGTGAACAACGTAGGATACAGTCTAATGACGTCATTGACACACTTATCTCGTGTCACAGCAGGCGCTGATGGAGAGGGACCACCACAATCGGAATCTGGATTGTCGATCTTTGTCGAAACGCCTGGCTCAGGCTTTGTGATTACCGTTTCATGTGTACGGCAACTTTCTCGCAGGGAAGAACAGGACTGTTTTATACGATCAAAGTACTTCATGTACATATATATGCCCAGAATAATGAAACCCATTATACTAGAGCCAATACAAAAATAAACCCAATGAGGCCATGCATCATCTTTTACCCTGATTTCCCGGGTGCCATCAAGTTTATTCATCAGGCCTTCCAGGGAAATTTGTTTAATTGGTTTAAGTGATTTTGGTAGATGTATTTTAGTGAAATTTGGATACTTTTCTTGTAATTCATTTAACACATTGATCTTTGAGATGTTTATAGATCTCAGCAAAGTAAGATCATTATCTCTTATCTGAAATTCACTGCGGGTATGATATGAAGAGGCAAGTGTGAAATGATCATTGGAAGCTACACAAGCCATTGGAACTTCCAAGATATCAATAGGTGATTTCGAAATAAAGGTCTTGGTCTCATCATTTTTGCAAACAATGGAAAATTGTAAATCAGTTTCTGATACAACTCCCCAAAGATAATCCATTAGTTTTACTGCTAAAGGTAACCTTGTATTCAGACTCACAATGCTTTCACAATACTCTTTAACGGTGTCTTGCTTTTGTAGTAAAAGATTTATAACACATAATTTCGCAAGGTTTACTGGGTAAATTGGGCCTTGTACATTGCAATATTTTATTGCTGAGTTACTGCATACGCTGGTTTCCAAATCTGTCAAAAGAACATATTTTGTTCTAGCTTTATTTATCAGAAAGCCATTACTTTCAAGGCGGTACATAGCAGTCATGCCTTGTATAAAATCATTATTTTTTTCTACACTTGGTACTACTAGTGGAAGGCTAAACACCTGGTAAACATCAAATTGGTTGTTTACTTCAATCAGAGGAATATGAACAATCACTACGATTTTGCTATCAAAAAGCAAAGCACTTGTCTGCAACCTCTGATAAAAGAGCCATAAATCTGATGTTGGATCACCAATTAGTGCCAAAGTTGTAGGAAGCTTGTGTCTTATCTCCAAAAGTAAGCTACGCAAATTAGATGGAGATAAAGTACTAGGATTAAGTTTTCCCAAAGATAAAAAGTTGAGTTGTGTTCTAAGATGTTCAAGATAGAACATGGCACTTTGAACCATATCCTTTATTTCCATGGTGATTAAATCAAGTTTCAGGTACATTTCCAAAAAGTACTTTGTTTCGTGCATTTGCTTTCTGACGTCATCTATCAGTTTTTCGAGTTTTCCGTCAAGTTCCTGTACACTTATGAGAAGATCTGCTATGACCTGCCTATTTTCTGCTATCTCAGTCCGCGAGACATTTATGATAGACATACTTTCCTGAACTACGTGCATTATATCACGTTGATTTGCAGCAAGGTTCCTTATATTTTTCCGGATATTAGCCAGATCAGAATCTGTTACTAGACCAAATAACCAGCCTGCTGCCTCCCCGATAATAGGTAGCAGAGACCTTTTCTCGCGACGTGGCAGCAACTTGTATTCACTCAAGCCGTTAATAATATAATTGCGAGTATCATTTAGGTAAGCAACTTCTTTCTGAAGTGCATGAAGTGTAGTCCAATATTCTATCTTATCTCTACCACGAAATTTCGAGAGGATAGTGTTTGCTGTAATTTTGGCACTATTAATATCCTTATCTAACTTATCTAAGAACCCATTAAATGGTTCTAGATCAATTACGAATGATGCAAGCCACTTGGCATGGGTTATAGTGACTTCATTACTCTTTTGGAAAATAACATTTTCATTGATAATAACAGCCCCTGTTAATCCCATTAAAACTGCCACCAAGCCTGGAACTCCCATTTTCTGAAAAATACCAGAAAATTATTTTTACTGTTTTGCTTTGGAAGCCTCAAGTAAACTAACTATTGCCGTAAGCAAGTTACAGGTTGTTTCCAATGGTTTATTTTCCCCAATTTCTTTTGATGTTTTATATGGAACAACATTTGTTTCATTTGCTGACATATTTATGTCATTTTTCTCGGATTGTGAATCACAGTGATGTTCTTCGTAATTCATTGATTCAGATTCATCCGTGATTCCTTGATTATCAGATAACTGTGAGCAAGCAGATGAAGCAGAATCAGAATACTGCTCTGACTCATCTTCATACCACTTCTCTTTGCGTTTGCCATGTTTAGCCAGTTCCATCTTAGGAATAGGACCTTCACTATCTGAATTCTCGCGTTGATGCCGATAACGCTGTGCGAGACGTGCTAAAGGTACATCATCATCGCTGCTGGCACTACTTGAGCTATCAGTGCCAGGTGGCACAACATAGGTTGCTTTACGCAGTGGCCTACGTTCACTAGTTTCAGGTATTTCCCACTTATCAACATTTGCTTTACGGATGTTATCAGCATGGCAGGATATGATGGAACCATCTAATTGATGTTTGATCTTAAATGTTAAAGGTGATGTCTTATCTATAATACGATAATATGGTTTCCACCCAAGATTAAGTTTGCTCTTTTTTGGAACACTGTAATATACCGGATCGCCTATTTCAAATTTTATGTCTTTTGCTTTCCTATCCGCATATTTCTTTTGCCGTTTCCTAGCGCGCTTGAGATGTTTGTGCACCAACACAAATGACTTATGTTGCTGCTCAAGTGCAATCTGATGGGCATCTTCCCCGACATATTTCCTCCTAGGTTTTAAAATGTGATCTAATGGAAGAACTACGTCACGATTGTACAAGAGGAAGAATGGTGAGAATTTTGATGATTCACTTACATTGAAACGGATAGCTGCCAACGCTTGGTTAAGAAATTGATCCCAGCTGGTAACATTATCTTTCAATTTCTTGGCAAGAACATCATGCAGTACCCTGTGAAAACGCTCTACTTTGCTATTGCTTGCAGGGTGATAGAGGCTAGTTTTCACATGGTGTATGTTCAGGGTTTCCAGTGTTTCCTTGACCTTCCTGTTGACATTTTCGCTGCCATTATCAGACACTATTTCCAGTGGGGCACCATACCTAGGAAATATTTCCTCGATAATTAGGTGAGCTATGGTGTCTGCGCTCTTATCAGGAACAGCAAATGCTTCCGGATAACCACTGTACCAATCAACAAACCCTACTATATACTTGTTTCCAGACAACGAAGTTGGATATGGGCCAGAAACATCAAGGCCGATTTTGGCAAAAGCGTATGGCGGTAGGTCTGTCTCCTGTAAAGGTGCCTTAATTTTCTGGAGGCTCCTAACTTGACAAGTAACACACCGACCAACATAGGTATATATGTCTTTATACATGTTCGGCCAGTAATACTTCTGCTTCATTGTATCATAAGTCTTATCCAACCCCATGTGCCCATTCCAGTCATGATATTGTTTGAGGACTGAGTCTTGCAAGTGTTCGGGAATGTACAGTCTCAAAACTGGATCTGAATCAGCATTTGAGATGTAATAAAGAAGGTTATCCATCACCATATGTCTTTTCTGCACAGATTTTGAGAGCTTATCCTGCTGAAGGCCAATTATAAGCTCCATTATCAAGGCATCCTTGGATTGTTCGGTCGCCATATCCACTTCATTTCCCAAGGTGGGTTTTATCACCGAGTCTGAAGGTGGCAATTTACAGCTTGCATACTCTCTAGGATCAAACCTATTAGAGTTTAATGCATTTATCTGATAAGCCTTATCACTAATGTCCGGCTCATAGGTATAATTTTCCTGCGTTAACCCAGCACTTTCTGGGATGCGTGATAACAAATCAGCACAGGAATTGTCGGTACCTTTGATATACTCTATCTGGCAATTATAGCCTGATATGCCTAACGCCCACAATTGTATTTTCTTGTTCTGTATGGGCGAATCGAGAAGGTACTTCAATGGTTTGTGATCCGTCCGTATAATGAACTCTGCATTGTGCAGATAGTGATCTAATTTCTGCAATGCAAAATGGATCGCAAATGCTTCCTTCTCAATTGTGGACCACCTTGTCTGTGTATCAGACAATTTATGTGAAAGATAATATATAGGTCTTTCATTTCTTTCACATGGCCCACTACCAAGTACATCATCACACGGCTGCGTAAGGCAAGCACCAATACAATCCTGACTAGCATCCGTGTAAAGTATGTACTTTCTATTTGGGTCAGGGTATCCTAAAACAGGAAACTCAGATAGTTTATCTTTCAAGGTCTCAAAGGCTTTTTGACATTTATTATCCCATTTAAATTTTGCGTATTTGCGCGTCAGAGCTATTATCGGCTCAGCTATTTCTGAGAAATGAGAAATAAATCGGCGATAATATGAACACATGCCAACTAAACTACGCACTTCTCTAACTGTGGTAGGTGGTGCCAGGGCTTTGATAACATTCACCTTTCTTGCTTCTGGCTTAATGCCATGTTCATTGATAACAAAACCTAGGTAATTTGTTTCTGATTTAAGGAAACTACATTTTTTTAGTTTCAGACGTAAGCCATGTTCTCTCAGCTTATCAAATACCTTTTGGATATGAGCCAAGTGCTCTTCCAGAGTGGCAGAAAAGATTAGTATATCATCTAAATATGCAACTGTGAATTTTTCAAGTCCCTCAAGCACTCTTGACATTAGTTCCTGAAAAATAGCCGGTGCTGTTGTCAGTCCAAAAGGCATGACATTGAACTGAAACAGTCCACGGTGACAGGCGAAAGCTGTCTTTTCCTTATCTGAGTCATTCATGAGAACTTGCCAGTACCCACTTTTTAGGTCTAACGATGTAAAATATTTGGCTTGGCCAAGTTGTGCCAAAATGTCGTCAATGACAGGCAAAGGGTATGAATTTGATTTAGTGATTTTATTCAAAGCACGAAAGTCCACGCAAAAGCGTTTTGAGCCATCTTTCTTATCAACAATGACTACGGGAAAACTCCATGGCGATTTTGACCGTTCTATAATTTTTGCATCAAGCATTTCATCAATGGCATTATCAATGACCTTTCTGTTATTCAGAGGAGTACGATAAGGCCTAAGCTTAATTGGTGGGTGTTCCCCAGTATCAATTTTCATCGTAACTGTATCAGTATGACTTAGTTCAGAATCTTTCTGTGCAAATAAGTCTGGGTTAGCCTTAAGCAGATTAATCACGTCTGACCTATATTCATCAGGTACATCGGTGTCTTTGAAGTTTTCATTTGCTTGGCACGTGTTCGATGTTTTCTTGCGCTGATCAACTAAGGAAATTGTTTGACCTTGAAGGAGTTCTACTTTTGCTATTGGGCAACCTTTCTTCACGGTATATGTTTTGTTTGTGCTATTAACCAACAAAACAGGAATGAACCGATTTCCAGACATCTTGGCAACAGAATTTGTTATCATTAAACCAGGCTCATGGCCTAGGAAACCGGTATCTACTGGTGATATCTGATAAGTTTCTGAGATTGGCAACTCAGGACTATTTCTAACCTTACATTTACAGATGACAGCTGTTTGGGGTTTTACCTTAATTTTTGCATGGTTACGCACAATGGAGGAAACGTGAATATCCTCCTGCAATGGTACATACGTTTTATTGACCCTAATGCACCCTAGATCATAGTATAGCCTAACACCATGGCTTTGCAACCAGTCGCGTCCCAAGATAATTTTCCGGTTCATATTTCTTACTACGAAAAATGTCTGACTAATTTTGATGCCCCCTATTTCGAATGGTAGCTCAGCACAACCATCAAGTTGCAATGGTTCGCCATTGACAGTTTGCAGTGCAGCATTTCGATGATGCAATTTTGGCTTACTTTTTAAGCTATCATATACCCGACGGTGCATAAGACAACACTCAGCACCAGTGTCAATAAGTGCTCTAAGTTTCTGTTTTTCTACTTTTATAAGACATGAATTTGGATTTCCCGAAATTGCTACAGTATAAGTTAGTTTACTTTTTGATCTACCCTTTCCACTGGCTTCCTGGTGGAAAGGTGATTTTAGTTTCCCTGCTTATTAGTGGCAGTTGCCCGACCTGGAAACCTGCCAGGTTGTCTACCTTTTCCATTTTGCCAACAATCTTTGGCAATATGCCCCTGTTTTCCGCAGTTCCAGCAAACAATATCAGCGTGTGGCCTTGGCCTTCCCGGGTTACTGCCATTGTTTACCGCATTTACCGTGACCTTGTGCGACCGACATTCTTTAGCTTTGTGGCCTTGCTTGTTACATTTATAGCAACGGATTGGAGGCCGCGCATGCCCGATTTCCATCGGCTCTTCGGCAGTACCATAAAAGGACTGAGAGTGGTTATGCGACCTAAGGTCAAAGCGTCTACGTAGGTTTTGTTCTTCGTTAGCAACCTTAATGGCGTCCTGAAGAGTGGCTGGATTATTACGCATCACCTTCATTTTCATGTAGTCCTGCCAGAGACCGTCGATGAAAAAACCTACCAATTGCTGATTAGCTGCATTTACATCATCGAATGCATCCTCGGCAAGAGCCAAGAGACGCTCGGCATAGACCTGTATACTTTCCCCTGCTTTTTGCCTTACTTTCCTTAGTAACGAAAGTGCATATTGTGTGTCGGTGACCTCTGCAAATCGCGAGGTCAATTCTTTTTTTATATCACCCCATTCCTGCCCTTGATTTGCTGCTAAATGCCTTTTCAAAAAATCTGACACAGGGCCCTTACATGACTGGTAGGCAACCAATTTAACTTGGTCAGCTGGGACTCTTGTCAAAATTGAATATTTTTCAACACTTTTTACCCATTCTTTAAATTCTCGTGGATTCCCATCAAAAGACCTTATTACTTTAGCTACCCCCTGGGCGTTCACAGCAGTTGACAAACCAGACATTTGGTCCCCAACATTTTTGAGAGCCGCAACAAATTGAGCCTGTTCTCCCATGTTTGAAAATCTCCGCAAATAAAACTAGTAATCACTTACCGATTCTCCAGGCTGGCTTGTTTCCTAGCTTTGATCGTCCCAGAGGATGGAATAACAAACAAAGTTTTTGTCACATTTTATGTCTTTTTGTCACTAACTGTCACGGCATACGACGCTAGAGATGACATGTTGGTTCACGGCACCAAATTAGATGACAATGTGACACTATGGCCAGGGATGGTCAGTAAGTCAAAATATATTAACACCAGTTCTTATCCATTTTTTTTTATTTACTCTATACTTCCCAGGTTCTTTTTCACGTCTATACTCTAGTACGCCCGACCACAAACTGCTTATGCTCTCTCTAGCTCTCATCTTCCCTTCCTTGTCTCCATAACAACCACGTCGTCATCACTCACGCTCTTCCAAACATACCCAAAGATAGACATTGCTATTTATACTTTCACCCATACTTACATACGTCAGTTGCACTCCTATCTCACATTATTACACCAAGCACGTACACACTTCCATGTACTCTCTAAGAGATAACCTTGACATATACTACAAGTACATTTTAGAAAAGCAACTGAAAAACTAATATTTTATCCGTAGTGTTACATGTGTGTTGATTGTATCGACTCCTGATCATTGCTTTCACTTCTATTATGTGACCACAATCCTCGCCCCTGGTTCTGTCGTTGTTTAGACAAAAACTCGATCAGTTCGTTTGAAGGCTGTCTAACTCATTTATGGTACATCTCTGAGAACATAAAAACAACCGACTACAGATGCAAGCTTGTGTGTCGTTATACCTATTGTGGCAATGAAACTGCGTTATGACAATGAATTATGGGCAGTGGTGAGTCGGTTACTTAATATGAAGTAGGGATATTGCGTTCACTGATGTGATATTATGTGGTATTTGATGTTAACTGCCTAGTTTGTTTACAGTCGGTAGCGGTTTATTTTTGTTATGTTTTGTCTTTGCGTGTTTGTGTCGCTTATGCTGTTATATTTTGGATAGCCTATTGGTCATTTTGTGGGAAAGTAACTGTACTTTTGGCTTTCCGCTATTGCTGTTTCTATTAGGGTCTATTGCCTCATGTTTTTGTTTCTTTCCCTTGTGTGCCTCTGAAGGGAGCTATGGGTTGATAGTATCGATTCCTGATCATTGCCTCCACTTCTATTTCACTTACATACATGTAGTGTAACATTTAATCGGTTGCCAAATGCATGTTATTCCATTTCAGACCTTTGATGTACCTTTCGTGTACTCTGTTCGTGAGCCCTGTTCTAAACGTGGATCTTAAAAAAACCAACACGGTGCGTACAAACTGTACCATCGGTCGTATTAATATACAAAGGTAGTTCTGGTGTTCCTCACGCTTTGTTGTCAATGTTGTCCTGGCATTAATTGATTATAGTTTGAGAACGAAAAAATGAGGCGTAGTAGCACCCAAGGTGTACGACAATGTGGAAGTTACGACGAGTGGGAGGATAGTGATCCAAGCCTGAACCCGGGGACTATTCTAAATAGTTAGATCCTTTAGAAGCAAAGAGGTTTTATCGAGTCTGTTCATGACCATTTCTGAAATGTGCAACACCGGCCACGCCCTCTAGCACTGACTTAAGCAGAACTCTAACTAAATGAACTCAATGATCCCCAAGGACCAGAAAATTATCTGCATTGTTATTATGTACGGGGAGACTTTTTACGGCCGCCACACGGCACAAAAAAGCTGCACTGAGTTCTGAATAGGTACATCTTTTGGAATCAAAGAATACACAAAATAAACGAAAATAGCAGACTTGGTTGTATTGAGTCTGTTCGTGACGAGTATTGTATAACTCTGTTTTCAAAATATTTGTTAATGAACTCAATGATCCCGAAGGACTAGAAAATATTATCTGCACTGTCAAGATGTACTGGAGAGACTTTTATAGCCGCCACAACAGCCGGTGCAGTGAAGAAATTTAGTTTTGAATAGTTAGATCCCTTAGAAGCAAGAATTTTACCAATAACACAAAAAAGGCAGACTCGGTTTTAATGAGTCTGTTCATGACCAGTACTGAAATGTGTAACACCGGACACGCCCTCTAGCTTCGACTTAAATTCATATAAGTTCAGTGTTTACTAAGATCTTTTTCACGAGATTATGATTAATTGCCTCAGTAATGGAAGCGACTTTTAGTGTTAACAGCCATAGTGGAGACATAATCCAATATAAATAGGTATTTTTATTCGCTTTTACCGCGGGTCGAACCCACGCACAGATACGGCGCCTAGCACTGCAGTGGCGGACGTCCTTAGCAACTGCGCCACAGAGGCATCCCCCCCAAAAAAGGGGTGCTCATATAGCGTATATAAGACTATCTGGCACTGCAGCACATTCTGTATAAGGGGTTCATTCAATAATACTTATATCTTTTTCCCGGGATTATGGTTAATTCCCTCAGCAGAGTAAGCGACTTTTCGTCTTATCAACCATAGTGGAGACATAATCGGATATAAATAAATGTTCGCTTTTACCGCATTCGAACCCACGCACAGATACGGCGACGGTGCCTTGCACTGCAGTGAGCAGCCTTCTTGGGGGATGCCTCTGTGGCGTAGTTGGTAAAGACGTCGGCCACTGCAGTGTTAGGCGCCGTCGCCGCATCTGTGCGTTGGTTTAGTGTGTGTGTTGTTTCTGGCAACATAAATTCTCTTTTTTTATTGTTTTCCTCTTCTTTAGAAATATTATTGTCACTTATTCGTAAATGTATTCATATGACCTGTACTATGATGATGTACGGGTAGACGTTTGACGGCTTCAACACGGCACAGCTGCAGTGAAGATAAATAAGTTTTATTATATTATTTTATTTTGGATAGCCTATTGGCCATTTTGTAGGAAAGTAACTGTTCTTTCGGCTTTCCGCTATTGATGTTTCCATAAGGGTTTGTTGTTTCATGTCTGTGTTTCTTTCCCTTTTGTGTCTCTCTGATGGGAGCTGTGAGTTAATTGTATCGATTTCTGATCATTGCCTATTTTAAATAGTTAGATTCTTTTGAAGTAAGGAATATATCAGATAAACGAAAATAGCACACTCGATTTTATTGAGTCTGTTCATGACCAGTACTGAAATGTTTAACTCAGGAAAGCCCTCTAGCACCGACTTCAGTTCATATAACTTCAGGGGTTTTTTTCAAACTTTTTCCTCTTTTTTACTGTTTTCCTCCTTATTCGTTTGGGAATACTATTGTATTTCGTTCGTAAGTATATTCATGTGAAAAGTTGAAGTAGTAATTATTGACTTGTCATCGACTGTAGATCGTACAGGCGGACTGATGCGGCATTTCGGCCAGGTTCGTATAAATCCTATTAAATTATGATTGTTTCTAACTACCAACGAGACATTGGGATAGGCTTTGGGTTTTGATTCGATCAGCTCCTGAAGTGTCAGTACGCTTTTAGGTTACCAAGGTAGACTCCGTCTTTGGTCGGGCCCCTCGGAGTCTAACTGTTGGTTTTCTTTTGCTCCAGCAATTATGTTGTTGTATGCTATAGAGTCCTCAACCTTGTTTCATCTCTGTAGTTTTTTATTTTTATGTTCTCGGAGATGTTACACTGATGAGTTAGGAAGCCTTCATGCGGACTAAACAAAATAAGTATATACCGCGATAGAGGTAAGGGCGAGGATTATGACCATGTAAAATCGATTTAAGCCCCCCCCCCGCCCCCAGTGGAATTCTTTCCACTGACCGTTCCAAGGCGGTTCTTCTGTGGCGATTTATTTATGTTGTTTGTTACTTACTGTGTGTATCACTTGTGTCTTTTTATTTTGGATGGCCATTTGGCCATTTTGTGGAAAGTAACTGTCCTTATGGCCTTCCTTTGTTTAGGTTTCCATTATGGTCTGGTCGCTTCATGATTGTGTTTCCTTCCCTTTGGTGTCTCTGATGGGTGGAGTAAGTTAATTGTATCGATTCCTGATCTTTGTTTTACTTCTACTTAGGAGACCTTCATGTGGACTGAACAAATTATTTGTCTTAATCGCGTCGGGAGTAAGGGCGAGGATTGTGGCCACGTGAAATCGATTTAAGCCCCCCAGTGGAATTCGTTTCCGCTGACCGCTCCAAGGCGGTTCTTCTGTCGCGGTTTAATTTTGTTAAGGTTTGTCTTTGGGTGTTTGTGTCGCTTATGGTATTTTATTTTGGATAGCCTATTGGCCATTGTGTGGGAAAGTAACTCGCCTTTTGGCTTTCCGCTATTGATGTTTCCATTATGGTCTGTTGTTTTGTGTTTGTATTTCTTTCCATTTGGTGTCTCTGATGGGAGCTGTGGGTTAATGGTATCGATTCCTGATCATTGCCTCAACTTTTATTTTACTTGGTACCTAATGCTTTGTCTCTAGTGGCCCATCGCAGTCTAATCGTCGTTTTCGTTTGCTCAAGCATTTCAGAGTTTCATTGAAAGTAACTGTCCTTTTGGCTTTCCACTATAGTTGTTTCTATTAGGATCTAGTTATTTAATGTTTGTGTTTCTTCTCTTTGATATCTCTGATGGGACGTGTGTGTTAATTATATTGATTCCTGACCATTGCCTTCACTTCAATTTTCTTGCTGTCGAATCCTCACCGTTGTTTCAGCTCTGCAGTTGTTTGAGTTTTGTGTTCTCGGAGATGTTGCACTGGTGAGTTAGGATGCCTTTATGCGGACTGAACAAATTATTTGTCTAAATCGCGACGGAAGTAAGGGTGAGGATTGCGGCCGCGTAAAATCGATTAAATTCCCCGAGTGGAATATTTTCACTGACTCTTTCGAGGCGGCTGTTCTGTCGCGGTTCATTTTTGTTATAGTTCGCCTCTGAATGTGTGTATCGCTTATATCTTTTTGTTTTGGATAGCCAATTGCCATTATGTGGAAAAGTAGCTGTCCTTTTGTCTTTCCGCTGTTTGCGTTTCCGTTGGGATATGGTTGTTTTATGTTTGTGTTTCTTTGCCTTAGTTGTCATTCATGGGAGGTGTGGGTTAATTGTATCGGTTCCTGATCAATGCCTTTACTTCTTTTATATGTTAGTTTCTTTACAAGCCATAGCTTGCTGGCACTCTTTAGAAACGAGTGTCCGATCAGTTACTACTGAGTACCTGCAATCAGGATATGGAGTAGAAATTAAAGATATATCACACATTTGGGCTGCTTAAATCGCCATTGGCGCTGCCTCTCATGATCGCATCATATCACGGCGGTGCTATTTCGGACGCACTGAATATTAAGAAGAGACTTTCACCTTCTTGAGATCGATGTCCACGGATGACTGCATCCTCATCAGTTGTGTAATGCAATGTAGACGTCCGTTCTGAATTAAAAGAATGCCACTCAGACCTGTGATGTTCGTATGACTGAGTAAGCTGTGTACTTGAAAACGGCACAGTTACAGGTAGAGAAGTAGTGTCATTCGATGTTAATGTTGTCGTCATTGCCGTTATCTTTACTGCTGTGGTTGGTGCTACATTTGTTTCAATACACGTAACGTTGTACCATGCACGTTCTAACATAAAAGTAAACAAATAAAACATGGATACCACCGCTTTCTTACATGGGACACAGAAGTGAGATTTATGCGACAGACATTACATGAAATATCTGAAATCCTGGCGCATAGGAGAACCAACAAAAAACTCATTGAATTTTGGTACTTAATTAACCTAATCAAAGGTTATGCTACCAATAACCCTGATTAAGAAATTTAGCATGTAATAATCTACTAGGAGTGTAGAGGTCAGTTACATGACAAGACACTCTAGCAATTTGAATAAATTGCGATACCATCAAAGAAAGGAATGTTTAAAATCTCAAAATCAATACCATCTCGTTTATTATAAATTTGGAATGAGACCACTTCATCTAAAATATATTAATATAAATCCAGAAAGTATTTCGGTATCAGAAGAATTTGCTTTATTTAAGTGAAAGGCTGAAGGGTAAATTTGACTGATCAAACTATCGAAGTGGGTGTGTCCAAAATTTAGTAAATCATTCAAATATCAAGACGTCAAGCTACAAGCTTTGATAACATCAAATTGTTTTACAACAGAAAATGGATACAAGTTAGCCACAACGGGTGCGCAATGTGTTCCCATCGCAATTATCACTGATTTTCTAAATAACCTAGTGTCAAATCCTACATGAACTATTGTCAGGTAGAAATGTGAGAACTTCATAAATTCATAAAAATCCTGACATAACCATAATGTGTAATTTTAATGCTCTTTTTTGAAGTTAGAAAACATTTCTTACACAGCATGCAAGATAATGGGATCGCCTAAGTGGAATGCCGATTTATCAAATCATTTTCTTTTTTTTTTATAAGATTATGAGGTTGTGAAGTGTAAAGCATGGACAAAACATATGTAGACAGATTAAATGCACGAAAACGTCTGAATTTTAGTTTATTTAAAACCTTATTCGAATTTTAATAGACCAAAACGGATTTCTCCCTGATCTTTCAGAGACTATTTTTGCAATAGTTAATCACACGCTTTCTGATGACAGAGCGACATGCGTTTAGATAACCAATATAGCGTAGGAAAATAGAAGGGAAGGCAATGATCAAGAATCGATACAATTAACCTACAGCTCCCATCAGAGACACCAAAGGGAACGAAGCCCAAACACGAAACAACCAGACCCCCATGGCTACATAAATAGCGGAAAGCCAAAAAAGGACAGTTACTTTCCCACAAAATGGCCAATTGGCTATCCAAAACAAAATAATATAAGCGATACACACACGCAAAGACATGCGAAAACAAAAATAAACTGCGACAGAATACCCGCATTGTACGGTCAGTGAAACGAATTCCACTGAGGGTGGGGGTTGGGGGCTTAAATTGTTTTTACGTGGACACAATCCTCGCCCTTATCTCCTCCGCGACCTAGACAAACAATTTGTTCAGTCCGCATGAAGAATCGAAGTGGAGGCAATGATCAGGAATCGATACAATTAACCCACAGCTCCCATCAGAGACACCAAAGGGAAAGAAGCCAAAACACGAAACAACCAGACCCCAATTGCTACATCAATAGCGGAAAGCCAAAAAGGAAAGTTACTTTCCAACAAAATGACCAACAGACTAACGAAAACAAAATAATTTTAGCGAGCCACACACTCAAAGACATGCCATTACAAAAATAAACCGCGACAGAAGAACCGCATTGTACGGTCAGTGAAACGAATTCTACTGGGGGTGGGGCTTGTGGGCTTAAATTGATTTTACGTGGACACAATCCTCACCCTTTCCTCCTCTGCGACCTAGAAAAACAATTTGTTTAGTCCGCATGAAGAATAGAAGTGGAGGCAATGATCAGGAATCAATACAATCAACCCTCAGCTCCAATCAGAGACACCAAAGGTAAAGACAATCAAACATGAAACAACAGACCCTAATGGAAACAACCAACAGCGGAAAGCCAAAAGGACAGATACTTTCCCCCCAAAAAACGGCCAATAGGCTATCCAAAATAAAATAACATAAGCGACACAAACACCCAAAGGCAAACCATAACAAAATTAACCGCGACAGAAGAACCGCCTTGGAACGGTCAGCGGAAACGAATTCCATTGGGGGGGGGGGGGGGGGCTTAAATCGATTTTACGTGACCACAATGAAGGCCTCCTTATTCACCGGGGCAACATCCCTGTGAACACAAAAATCAAACAACCACAGAGATGAAATAACGGCGAGGAATCGACAGCAAGAAACCACTGAAATGGTGGAGCAAACGGAAACCAACAGTTAGACTCCGATAGCATATCTTTGCCATCCTTCACATACATAGCAAAGTTAACTCGGTGGCTGAATGATACATGTGATTATTAACAACAGACCTCTTTTCATCTAGCTGAATGAATTACTTGATTGTGCAGCAGAAGATGTGGGTAAAGGTTGGTGCCCCAAAAAACAGAAGTGAAAGTAATTATCGGGAATCGATACAGTTAACGTACACATCCCATCAGAGACCCCAAAGGGAAAGAACCATAAACATCAAATAACTAGACACTAACGGAAACACCAATAGCGGAAAGCCAAAAGGACAGCTAGCTTCCCTAAAATGGTCATTTGGCTCTTCAAAACAAACAGATATAAGCAATACCCACTCTCAAAGGCAAAACCGGTTCTGTACGCCGTCTCAGTTGTCAATGTTAGGGAAAGAGCTGCTAACCCGGCTTGTCGGCTGTGGTTTTAAGGTATATTAGTATGTGTTGCCCGTCATTCCTTCTGATGTTTTGGACAGGCTTTGTGTTCTCATTTGAACAGATGCTGAAGTATCTTTACACGACAGGTAATTGCCAGCCTCGGTAGCTCAGTTGGAAGCGCGTCAGACTGGTGATCAGGAGGACGCGGGTTCGATACCTGTCGGGATCGGCAACATTTCTTTCGTGGAGACTGATAATGAAATCCTTTCTACGGCCGTTCTCTCCCTTCTCTGATTCAAGAAATGCAGTTGTTAGTTTCTGGCGAAAGATTTAACACTGTGCTGGTTAACCGCTTACGTATAAGTCTGCCCAGGATAAGTGTTGATAGCTAAACTGACCGGCTAAAAATGACCTAAATAGTGTTTTCTGGGCCGTTAAACACCAATACAAACAAACGGCATGCAACTTTTGGATGGCAGCCTAAAACACATTTATACATTAAAAAAGAACTCGTTACGCAAGTTTGGTTTTATTACAAACTGACAATAATAATAATTGATACCTACCTACGTGAATTATCTGTATCCAAATAGTAGAGGGGAAGTACAAACTGGTATGTCCGAACAATGATATGTGGCCATGTGCTGCGTTTTGTGTAATCAGCATATTAAATTTGGAGCCGTTCGTACAGTCTATATATTCTCTTCCACAAGTCTTGTGGTCGCATGTTTCGATTGAAACCCAGGGACAGAAGTTATCATCATTTATATACATACGGATATCCTTCACTTTCATCTTAAATGTCCCGGTCACGTTGCAAGAACAACTGCTGTATTTGTTTATCGTTCTTTTAGTCAATTCGACGACAAACAACAGATTGGTTATTGTGTTGCTGTGTTCCATTGCGCTACAAAAGCTTCTGTAACTAGATTCAGCTGAAAGAAACCCAATAAATAGTATCAAATATGTCACGGACATGGCAATATCACAGCTGTTCAACTGCACTAGTGAGTAATCGTGTTTAAACATAGCATGTAACTTTATTAATTATGTTTTACATGATAATATAAGTTCATAAAAGAAGTGGTGCAATGACCAACAATCCATATACTTACCTTCCGACTCTCATCCAAGTCACCAAAGGGGAAGAAATATCAACATGAAACAACTTTACCATGAACGCGAATTCAACATCACAAGCGGGAAATTAAAAGAACATTTTTTTTTCCCAAAATGGCCAAACGACTATCAAAAGTAACAAGAGGCTCATGATGACCCTGGATCGCTCACCTATTTCTTATTGCACATTGCACAACTGAAATGGTAGGGAGGGGTTGATCCTCATGACAACGTGGGTCAGGTCCTAGCGCACTAGGAAATAACCAGGCTCAGTTTAACTATCATTGACTCATGGAGGCAAGGAGTTGTGTGTGTTTGGGTGGGTGGGTGGGGGGTTAATGGGGTGACAAGAGGTTGTGTGTGAATGTGTGGATAGGATGAGTCTAACTATCGATGTTGGGGTGGAGAGGAGGTGGACAACAGGTTGTGTGTGAACAGGCTCAGTCTAATTATCAATGATTCATGGTGACAAGGGGTTGGGCGGGAGGTGTGGAATGAGGCTGTGACACGGGGTTGTGGAATGAGGCTATAACAAGGGGTTTTACGGGGGATAAGAGGTTGTGTGTTAACCGGCTCTGTCTATCAATGAATCATGGTGACAAGGGGTTGTAAGGGTGGCGGGGGGTTGATTTTATTCTTAAAATAGCAACATGTACTGGAGCCATATTTTTATTGAAACCCAACAATGACCTGGGAACCGGTTAAGTCTTCTTTAACCCTGCTTATTATTGGTAGGGTAAGCAGAGTGAGTGAAACGCTTCATCAAGAGTGCTAAAAGGCAACATAGCTCGTCTAACGGGGCCTAAGTTGAACAGGTTATGTGTGAGAGCATGAGTGCGTGTGTGCATGTATGCATGTGTGTGTGCATGCATGAATGCCTGAATGTGTGCGTGCATACATGCATGTGAGTATGTGTGGGCATGTATTTGTGCATGCCTGAGTGTGTGTGTGTGCACATCATATGTGTGTGCATGTATGCTTGCGTGAGTGTGCATACCTGCATGTGTGCATACATCTGTGCATGCATGAGAGTATGCATGTATGAATGTACATGTATGCACATGTATACCATTGCATACATGCACATGAGCGTATGTGTGTGCATGCATGCAAGTGAGTATGTGTGCATGCGAGTGTGTGTGCATGCAAGCAAGACTGTGTGTACGTGTGTCTGGCATGCATGCCTGAGTGCATGCATGCATAAATGCATATGTGTGTGCATACGTGCATGTGTGTATGCATGCCTGAGTGTGCTCGTGCATGCCACATGAGTGCGTGCATGTATGCATGTGTGTGTGAATGTATGTATGTATGTGTACATGCATGCATGCATGAGAGTGTGCATGTATGCACACCGCATATGTGTGTGTGTGTGAATGCATGTATATGCGCATGCATGCCTGAGTGTGTGTTTGTATGCATGCGTGCGTGAATGTGTGGGTGCATGCATGTATGTGTGATTGCATGTGTGCATGCATGTGTGTGTCCATGCTTGGGTGTGCGCATGTATGTATGTATGTATGTATGTATGTATGTTTGTATGTATGTACGTGTGAGTGCATACATGCATGCATCGGCTCCTCCCATCGGGGCTTGAAAAAATAGATGGGCTGCATTAGCCCTCACGCAGGGCTGAAACCGGCCGCACGTGATTGGTAAATCGCTAATAGGATCTAAGTCTGCCAGGGCAAAGCGTTCGCGAGTCGGACCGTCCATGCTTATTAATCCTATTGGTTTCATTGGGCGACAGGGCTGGAGAAGTCATTTCATCTCAATGACGGGTAAAAGTCCACAAAATTCGAAGCAAGGTCTCCAAAATGACCTATACAGTGTTTACGCATGTGTGTGCATTCAAGCAGGCATGCATGAGTGTGTGCATATGTTGGTGCATGCATATATGTGTGATTGTATGTGTGCATGCATGTTTGTGTCCATGCATGTGTGTGTGCTTGCATGCATGCATTTGTAATGCACATGTGTGAGCGTGTGTGCATGCATGCATGCATGAGTGTGTGCATGCATGCATGAGTGTGTGACTGCATGTATGTGCACATGCATGCATGCATAAGTGTGTGCATTTATGCATGCAGCATGTGTGTGTGTGCGCGCGCATGCATGCCTGAGTGTGTGCATGTATGAATGTGTATGTGCATGCATGCATGGGTGTGTATGTATGTATGTATGTATGTATGTATGTGTGTGTGTGTGTGTGTGTGTGTACAGAACAAATACAATATCTCCACCTCCCAACAACTTTTGTGTATTGTGTTTATGCGTTTTCAATCAATTAGCTCTATCAATTATACTACAGAGGTTGTAAGTAAAGTAGTTTAGGTCGTAGTACCAAAGCGTTAATCCAAAATCGTTAATCCATAGACAAAAGGGCAAATATCAATGTTCAGATCAACAGACATGGACTCCAGAAGAGTGTAATCAGGCGTCCGCGGATATTAAGCATTACTTGGTAAGCAAGCTTCGCCCACCATGCCCATCGACCCGAATGAAGAAAAGGTGTAAATGCCGGGAAGGGTATGTCCGAGATTTTGGAAGTCTTCCTATGGTTTTCCATTGGCAAACATATCAGAAATAATTCTGGAAATGGCCACATTGTACGGATCCACAAGGTCATGGTGCCTCCCATAAAACTTCTTTAGTGTTGATACCAGTTTGTTTGTTTTTTATACCCCTGGCATAACAACCTGGTAGTGAGCACCTTCCCACGTTCCATAAAGTCCTGATACTTTGAACAGGCTCTAGCATAACGGATTAACTGTGAAACGTAAACTCCATATGCTGGTGCAGACGGGATATTACTGCTCAGGAAGGGAAAGTTAACAATGGGAAAATTGAAGTCATCTCATTTATCGTACAGCCCAGTAGTAAGCTTCCCGTTGTCAATATAGAGAACACAATCCAAGTATGAGGAGGAGGTGGCAGTCTCTGTTGTTTCCTTAATTTCAAGTTCACGTGGATAGATGAATTCCAAGTACTGATAATTGTTTTACTTCTATTTTCTAACATAGGGGAAATAAGGGAGGTAATACAACGGCCTCTAGAGTGTTAACAAGGTCTTTCTATGATTTGTCCTACTTACCTATTTTAAAACCGACATGGCTCATATTCGAACTTAACTGAGATATTGTCAGGATGATCATTCTGAGCAAGTTTGGGAATGCTTGCACTAAAACTGTGGCCTCTAGAGTGTTAACGATGTTTTTCTATGATTTGACCTACTGACCTATTTTTTGACTAGAAATGAACAATATTCCAATTTTACCGAGATATTTTCCTGATGATCATTCTGACCATGTTTGATGATGATTGGATCAAAAATGTGGCCTCTAGAGTGTTGTACATGCAAACACAAGTAACCATAATAATAAATAGAAGTGAAGGCAATGATCAGGAATCGATACAATAAACCCACAACAAAAGATCCGCATTGCTTCCAAAGAGCATAACAATACATATTATAAACATGACATAAAGTGTGTGAAGATCTCACTTTTCTACTTGACAATGTGTACGAGACCAAATGCGGTTGGTTTAACTACCATGCATTTAGTCGGTCGTATAATATTGTTATGTGTCGAGTTTGAAAAGTAGAAGTAAAACAAAGATCAGGAATTGATACAATTAACTTACTCCACCCATAAAAGACACCAAAAGCCTAGAACTCTCTAAAGATATTTGGTTCTCCCTCTAGGACCTACTGTTTGCTTTTCAAATATACCCCGGTTCGAGTAATAGTGGGAGTCCTATGGCTGCACAGTAGTAGAGCACTAGTGCCTGTATTCCTACATTTGGCCCAACTGTATCGGCAATCCATAACCGTCACGGATTGACAGTGATCGGCCAGGCCTCTAGAACTAGAGAACGTGGACTTTAGAAACTGAGTAGGGATAGGGTGCAAAGAGGTGTGCATAAAGGGTGTGAAAACAGACTTGAAGGAGGCCTTCATGCGGACTGAAAAAAATATTTGTCTAAATCGCGACGGAAATAAGTGCGAGGATTGTGACCAGGCAAAATCGATTTTAGACCCAACCCCATCCAGTGGAATTCATTACACTAACCGCTGACCGTTCCAAGGCGGTTCGTCTTTTGCGGTTTATTTTTGTTATGGTTTGTCTTTGTGTGTGTGTGTGTGTGTGCGCGCGTGTGAATTCGGGTTTAACGTCGCTTTCAACAATTTTTCAGTCATATCACGACGGTGTCTGGTTGCGACAGGGAGCTCAATGTTCACTTTTATTGTGCTGTCTCACTGAAGTATCATGTCCCAGACACATTACATGATACCACACCCAGTCCCATTATCCTGAAACTGGGTCGACCATTCCTAGCTCTACCCCGTAAATCTGAGTTCCAAGCGAGGAGCAGCTAGTACCATTTTAACGACTTTGGTATGTCGCGGCTCGGGATCGAACCCGTGACCTCCCGTTCCCCGAAGAGGACACTCTACCAACTGAGCTATCTGGGCCGGTTTATGTGTGTGTGTATCGCTTATACTTTTTTATTTTGGATTGCCACTTGGCCATTTTGTGGGAAAGCAACTGTCCTTTTGGCTGGCAGCTATTGATGTTTCCATTAGGACCTAGTTGTTTCATGTTTGTGCTTCTTTTGGTGTCTCTGATTGGAGTTGTAGGTAAATTGTATCCAAATCATTTCCTTCTCTTCTATTTTTCAAGCCTTAAACACAGTTAATGTTGTTTAATGATAAATAAATTATGACTAATCATGGTCAAGATGACTGATGAACGACAAATTAGACATTTATTTATATGTGACCCGTCACGCAAAAAGGGACCATCTGGGAATTTTTGTCAAAAATGAGTTACATCTGATTTCAGATATACTAGTGTTTGAGTAACAATTTTACACCAAAATAAATAAAATACTCCTAAAAGTTTCAGCTATGCAGTATTTTAAACATATGTACCCTAAACGTAATAACGTCACAGAATACCAATTCGACGTCATGGGTTACGTCAACAAACTGTTAAAGGTAAAGTCGCAGGTAATAATACAAGGAAACATCTGAAAGGCATTTTAAAACTGTTACAGTAAAACATTTATTTCCTTAACACTGTTTCATTATTAAGCATTTCTTCGAGCAATCATGCATATTGTCGTCGTGTGAAACAGTGTATTGCGATATTAAGATCAAAATGACTTTTAAACATATTATATGAGCAAGAAAACATACTACATGTATTTATATGTGTGAACAAATGTGCAGATTAGCCTGCGCATCAGCATAGACTGATCAGCGCATATACTGCAAGCTTTTGCGATCGTGTTATCACTTAGGCGGCTTTATTGCAGTATGTTTCCTCTGGGTTTCTTTGCCGGATCATTACAGGGTCACTGATGAGGCTTTATTAGCCGAAACTACGTAGTATGACTCATCTTCTTTCTTATGAATGTTTTCATTGCTCTAAAAGGACCTTATTTTTTATTTTATTTGCCTTCACTGCAGCTGGTGTTGTGCCGTGTGGCGGCCGTAAAACGTCTCCCCGTACATCAACCATAGTGCAGTTTATATTTTACTTTTGGTCCTTTGAGACCAGCGTGAATATTCTGATAAATCAGAAGAAAATTATTGGTTTAGACTCATATTCTAGACAGGTTTTTAATTATTTGGACTCCATTTTGATTTATATCAGTCTTTGAATCGACTGCCTATTCGAAATTCGCAAAATTGCAGTATGTTTCCACTGGCTTTCTTTGCCGGATCATTACAGGGTCACTGATGAGGCTTTATTAGCCGAAACTACGTAGTATGACCCATCTTCTTTCTTATGAATGTTTTCATTGCTCTTAAAGGAACTCATTTTTTTGATTCTTATTTATACCAGAATTCAGGTCACCTAAGGCTTCTGAGACTGATCAGACTGGTTTGTTATCTCATCTGGTTGGAAACACCAAAGACCGAATTCCTCGCGATGAGGCTCATATGAGATACGGAATAAAAAGTATAAAGAACTCACTATTAACCGCTATGGTTCGAGCCTTGCCCCGGTCAAAAGTGAAACGCCATGTTCTGCAACAGAAGGTCATTTTTATCTCGGTGCTCTGGTTTTCGCCCACATCTCATTAGCGATCGGCTTGAAATAAGTGAAAGGATCTTTAAAAAAAAAACACACCAAAACGGCACACATAGGAAATACATGGATCGCCCCGCACCCATCGGGGCTTGGAGAAATAGATGGGCTGTAAGGTGCTTCCACGCAGAGCTGAAACTGACCGCACATGAGAACGGGTAAACCGCTTTGAAGGACTAAGGCTGCCCAGGTAAAGTGGTGTCAGACCGTCCGATGCATATAAGCCGTTTGGTTTCATTGGGTGGCAGGGCTGGATGTCATTTCATCTCAATGTCGGGTAGAAGTCCCACAAAATTGGAAGCAATGTCTCACAAATGACCTAAATACTGTTGAGGGGGACGTTAAACCTCAATCCAAACAAACAAACACACACACAAGTTTATTTCAGCGAATCAGCTAGGTTGAATACGGTGCGCGCCGGCCTCGGTAGCTCAGTCGGATGCGCGTTTGAATGGTGATCAGGGGGACACGGGTTCCATACCCGCCGGGGTCGGCAACATTCTTTCGGGGAAATTGACCATGGAATCTTTCTACGGTCATTTTCTACCTTACGCTGATGCAAGAAGGGCTGTTGTCAGTTTCTGGCGAAAGAATGTCCACTGCACTAATTAACCGCTTACGTATAAGCATGCCCAGGAAAAGTGCGGATTTATAACTACATAAGTAAACTGGTCGGCTCAAAAATGACCTAACTAGCGTTGACTTGGTCGTTAAACTCCAATACGGACAAACACACGGTGCGCACATCATGATTACTTTTGCCGTTCATGCAGAAAAACTTCAAGTCTGTGTTACAAAATTTAATGGCAAACCTCTTTAATACAAAACCCATATACTTGTTATGTTGAATCGTGTGTTGCTAAATGCTTTGAAGTGGGGAACATGGGGGAAACTTCATCATCTTATCAAAATAAAAAAGACAAGAAAATGAAATGAAAATAAATCTAAATACATGTATGGGCGGCTATATTTCAAAGTTTTAACTATTAAAAATCACATATATAAAAAGCTACATGTCCTTTCCAGGGTTCCGTACTAATAAGCTGTGGTATTTGTTTTAATCTCATTGGTTGTAGAAAATAAAATCAGTTCCGCTAAATGACTAATAGAATTATTAAATATAGCTATATGTGTAATACAATACACCAATTTGGATCTCATCTCCAGGTTTTCGATGAGTCCTGTCGCAATAAGACATTAGATGTCGGTGGGACACAAACCAACCTGGACCTAAATATCGTATGGTATGGCAATTATAAACGACAGCTCATTGTTCTCTAACAATGCTACTGGACAACAGCATTGTTCCTTTCCTTTTCTATATTTTGCCCCGTCGGTTGTCAGAATTCATTACTCATTCCCGGCCTCATCAAGTTGGTATTTAACGTGGTTGAGCAAATTTCAAACAGATGGCATTATGAGGGGTGGGAGTGTAGTTTTGAAATATATAGTTCCGACTTGCTTGGGCGGAGACAGACAATTTAACCGATCTTCTGGTGCTGGTTCAGTGGCTTGACTGACTGAACTAGGTGATTATGGTAACCGGGCGCTATACGCACACGGGGGCTACCCCTTCAACGGCTTGTACTAACTGTTTGCTATAAATCCTATAATGCCATTTCTAATTTTATATTGATTAACTTATGACGTAGCAGTTATCCGTCACCAACACCCACTTTTGTAAACTGGCTGACCTTATTGCCCTGTCTTGAATATGGAAGAGAATTATACCTACTGGGCCCACAGAATCCAGTTTCAAGCTTTTAGAGAGGAAAGAGTGGAAAGATATGCTATCCAATAATAATATACACAAGGGTACCATCGGGAAAATATGACCAACGTGAATGAAGTTGTGTATCTCTGGCAGTTTGCAACACACATGTCAAAACTCTTGTCACACATGTAGATAACACAATCAGGCATTCTAGTAACCTAATAAAGGGGGTCGAATAACTACACGCTATAATCGGTAGAGACCTATAATACCCTCTACTGACATATAATACGTCTTGTGACTGTTTAAAGACCGGACTTACTTTTGAGGTCACTAATATACAAGGGTAAACAATAACATGCAACCTGTTATACATGGAAAAACAACGAAACTGCAAGTTGTAATCTTTGCAATATTTATTTGAACAGATTTTCAGAAATTTCAGCAAAATTATTACCTTCTCGGTCTTTCCTGGTTTAAGTGGCCCGTTGGAATAACTGCGCACTGCTACTGCTGTTGAGTCTCAACCTCGAAAATAATTTCTAAAGCTAAAATAAACCACTTATTTGCAGATTTTCATACAGAATGTAAAGCGCTGAGAAACTGTTTTTCGAGCGTCCATGTTGTTTCCTATGTCTTTGTGGCGTGGAGACGTCAGACACTTTGCACTCATTGACGTCACGTTATACGACGTGTGCGCGCCATGGCACTGAATGTCGTTTTACATGCCACATTGTCTGCTGTCTTTTTTGCTTAATTGTGCTAAATTATTGCAAAATCGCTTGATTTTTTAATTGCGGTATAAACTAAATATATGATTAGTGTCTTTAATAATAAAATATAATCGGTTCGCCGCGACAATTTTATAGGGGCTCGTTATAAAATTGTCTAAGGCTCACCGATTATATTTTATTATTAAAGACACTAACCATGTGTTTACTATGTATACAATAGTACCTGCCATCTCTAACGCCACACAGAATGTCCAGAATTGATAAAAAATTATCTTGTGTAGCTAAGCCTGTCCGCTCGCTTACTAAGAGATAACAAAGTATTCTAGGGCACAACACAAAGAAACTTTATATCCGTGTCAAGTATTTTCACCAATACCAATCCCCTGAGTCTATAATATCAACAACAACACGTAGATACCACTGCAAAACTGGACAACAACGATTTTGACAACTGCTTTCTCGATGAGGAAGCCATGTTTTTGGAACCATTAGAAAGGAGCGATTTCATTGGTTAAAAATCTCAACAATTCGAATTGGCCAATGAAAAAATAACCTTATGCCTATTACGTCATTATTTATTTACTCCGCTTCTGTAAATAAAAACATGGCTTCCCAGAGCAAGCAACTGTCAACATTTGAATTTTTTTTGCAAGTTTTCAGTAGTATTATGATTTGTCTTTGGGTGTTTGTGTCGCATATGTTATTTTATTTTGGATAGCCTATTGGCCATTTTGTGGAAAAGTAACTGTCCTTTTGGCTTTCCGCTGTTGGTGTTTCCATTAGGGTCTGTTATTTCATGTTTGTGTGTCTTTCCCTTTGGTGTCTCTGATGGGAGCTGTTGGTTTATTGTATCGATTCCTGATCATTGCCTCCACTTCTATTTTACAAGTTGTCATTGAAGTTATGGACACAGGTGATTGGTATTGGTGACTTGACATGGATATAAATTTTCTTTGTGTTGTGCCCTTTGGAATCTCTTGGGTAGGCGAGCGGACAGGCTTATCTACACGAGATAATTGTTTAGCAATTCTTGAATTCTGTGTGACGTTGCTCCATACCGTGAAGACTAGATTAGAGATAGCAAGTACTATTGTATACATAAATGTGTTATCTACATGTGTGACAAGAGTTTTGACATGTGTGTTACAAACTGCCAGAGCTACACAACTTCATTCACGATTGGTCATATTTTCCCGATGGTGCCCTTGTCTAAATTATTATAGGATAGTATATATTTCCTCTCTAAAAGCTCGAAACGGGGAACGGGCCCCTGTGACTGGACCTGGCATTTGGATGAGCTTTACCAGCTGCGAACAAAAATTGTTTCCCGGATCAGACAATCAAGTGCCTGTAAACGCTGTTAAATTCAGTCCGTCCATCATCTGCGAAAAGATTTAGAAAAAAAAATCAGAATATAGCTGTCACTTGTAACTGTGACGTTTACTGTTTATTTTCATTCTCTCAAACACGGGACGAAACTGGAATAGGAACAGCGAAAAATCAGAAGAGTTTAAAGGTCTTGAAACAAGGGCCATTTCGCTCTATGCAAGGTGAATTGTGGGTCCAATTAAGACGGAGCGTAATCAAATTATCAGCAAATTACGTTTACGTGAACTTTATTTTTGAACGCCATTTACCCTAAATGACGTCACTTCCCAGAAGGTCCCTTTTCGAGAGACGGGTCCTAATTATGAACACTTTATATCTTTCCCACAGGCTCTGATCACCAATAAGCACTCACAAAATTGATCATTTTGGGCTTAACATAACACGCGGGACACTTGGCGAAACATGGGTAAGTGTATGCACTGATGAGAAAACACAGTGTACATGCAAGCAAATTATCACTAGTGAAATGTTTTACAGATTGCCAGACAATATGTGTTGCCTAGATTGAGGTACCACACTCCGGCTGAGGAATACCTGACACCCGCCTCCACTCGAACAAGATCACGACACTCTCTAAAATTCAGGCAGATCCCAACTTCCAGTGACTATCATAAATACAGCTTCTTCCCAAACACAGTATGTCTCTGGAACTCCCTACCAGCCAGTGTGGCTGATGCTCCCAGTTTGGTATCTTTCAAACGGGAGCTATCCCAGATTTCTTTTTAAGTTAAGCAGGGCCGGTCAGATGCAAACTAGGTCCTAGTGATTTCTTCGTGCTATGCTAGCGGGGACCTCGTGAGCCCTGGTACCGCCACTGGAAGCTAGATTGGATGGAGAATGAAGGATTGAAATGCATCGGGCCAAACTTTATTTTTTTATTATTCTGTCTTTCCTGTCATATCTTATTTTTGTTTTCACTTCTGACTATCCTATTATTTTCCGCTTTTCCCTTTTTAAGTCGCAACCAACCCGCGCTATAGAAGTCATGTGTGACGGCGGCGTGTATCCTATAGATGTAGATGTAGATGAGGTTGCTATAAAACAACGGTAAAATGCTATAAATTCCTGTAACAGATAATCGCGGTCTATAAAGAATGGCAGTTAAGGCTACAAGCTTTCCATTACGTATTGCCGGTTTTTTAAAATCTAATCGTTTTAAATCATGTTCTCAAAAGGAAAATAAAGGAATAAATGACTAACTTAAAACAGTGTGCAACGTTACATGAAGGGAAGCCAAAATCTGCAGTCCCCACATCTATGCGGGAGCTGCCTATTATACTCAATTGACTTCTGTTTTAATTAAGGTCCCTTTTCAAATCCCCATCAAACTTGAAGGGAATGTGGACAAATTCTTCGAATGATTGTAAATCAGACGTTTTATTGAACTGGGTGTTACATTGAGATTTAGAAGTGTTAAAATTGTCTTGTTCCAATTTTCAAGACGGCTGCCATGGTGGCATCTTGACAGATGGGCAACATGGAAATTCATTATTGCTAAAACGCTTGCTCTTCGATATCCAAGATATCTGTTATGATTACCATCTTGAAATTCTCTTTATTTTAATAGAGTTTGTCTTTGAGTGTGTGTTTCGATTATATTATTTTGTTTTTGGTAGCCAGTTGGTCATTTTGTGGGAAAGTAACTATCCTTTTGGTTTTCCGCTAATGATGTTTCCATCAGGGCCTAGTTATTTCTTGTGTGTGTTTCTTTCCCTTTGGTGTCACTGCTGGGAGCTGTAGTTAATGGTATCGATTCCTGATCATTGCCTTCACTTCAATTTCTCAAAGTACATTTTACCGACGTCTGAAATAGAAATAAAGGCAATGATCAGGAATCGACACAACTTTCAAACACCTCCCACCAGAGATAGCAAAGAGAAAAACACACGAGCATGAAATAAGTAAACCCTAATAAAAACATCACAAGCTGAAAGCAAAACAGGAAAGTTACTTTCACACAAAATGGCCAAACGGCTATCCAAAATAAAAATAATAAGCAATACATACACGCAAAGACAACTATAACAAAAATCAAGCGCGACAAATGAACAGTCAGAAAAAAGTATTTCACTAGGGTCTGAAAATAGAAGTGAAGACAATGATCAGGAATCGAAACAATTAACCAACAGCATCAATCCGAGACACCAAAGGGAAACAAACACAAACATGAAATAACTAGACTCTAATGGAAACATCAATGGCGGAAAGCCAAAAGGACAGTTGTTTTCTCAGAAAATGGCCAATTTGCTATCCAAAACAAAATAAAATATAAGCGTGGCACACACACAAAGACAAACCATAACAAAAATAAACCGCGACAGAAGAACCGCCTTGGAACGGTCAGTGTAACGAATTGGACCGTCCTGACTCATTAACCGTTTTGTGTTGATTTCGCCACAAGACTTTAGATGATATTTCATCTCAATATTAGGTTAATTTCATACACGATAGGAAACAACGTCTCTAAAATGTCATAAATAGTGTTGACGGGAACGTTAAACGTCAGTTAACACAAAATTTATTAACACTTTCTCGTTCGAATCGGGGGTGTGGGTGGGGGTGTATTTAAATAGATTTTACACGGCCGAAATCCTCGTCTTTACTTCCGCCGCGATTTAGATAAAATAATTTGTTCAGTCCACATGAATAAAAAAAAAAACGAACATGCGACGCTGAAATATTCCGGAAAAGTGCACCCAAACCAGGGCTTCTAAAGAGCATAAGAATTATACACTTTGGTCATGTCAGAAAGTGTGTGATGCCCTCACCTTTCTACTTGACAATATTTATATTAGATTCGGTACTAAGTTATTTAGACAAATTGTGGGTATTCCGATGGGTACTAATTGCGCACCTCTTGTGGCTGATCTGTTCTTGTATTGTTATGAAAGAGACTTCATTTTGTCGTTTTCCATTGATAACCAATCTGAAATTATTGAAGCTTTTAGCTCTACTTCTAGATATTAAGATGATTTATTAAATATTGATAATACCTATTTTGATGGTTTGATCAGTCAGATTTACCCCCTAGAACTTCAGTTAAATAAAGCAAATTCTTCTGATACCGAGGCCCCGTTTTTGGATTTACATCTATCTATTGTAGATGGATTTGTTTCGTGCAAAATTTATGATAAACGCGATGACTTTGATTTTGAGATTGTAAATTTTCCTTTTTTGGATGGTGATGTTCCTCGTGCGCCATCCTATGGCGTTTATATTTCGCAATTAATTCGATTTGCTAGAGTGTGTAGTCATGTAACTGACTTCAACACTCGTAATAAATTATTAACGGCTAAACTCCTTAATCAGGGTTATCGGTACCATAAACTACGCAAAGCCTTTTCAAAATTTTATAGACGCCATTCTGATTTAATTTCAAAATTCAATATTGGACTTAAATCTCTTCTGCAACAAGGTCTATCGGAACCCGAATTTTATGGCGACTTAGTGTATAAATTCAGAAAAATATATAACCGCAATGACTTCAGCACCCAATTTCGTAAAATCATTCTTCGATATAAAAAGATTGGGTACAACATGGATATTATAAGACAGACTGCATGCATGGTAGTTAACCCAATCACGGTTGGCAACTTTGCTTCCCTCTTTAATTGCACGCCGGTGGGTCAGGCCTCAGATTCTATGACGGCTCCAACGTAAAGGCTTATTGAAAATTAGAGAGATAATGTTGGTTGGTGCCTGATGCTCTGTCTCTGGTCGGGCTCATCGGAGTCTAACTGTTGGTTGTCTTTTGCTCCAGCATTTCAGTTGTTTCTTGCTGTCGAGTCCTCACCGTTGTCTCACCTCTGTGATTCTTTGATTTTTGTGTTCACGGAGATGTTGCACTGATGAGTTAGGAGGCCTTCATGTGGACTGAACAAATTATATGTCTAAATCGCGACGGAAGTAAGGGCGAGGATTGTGGCCACGTAAAATCGATTTAAGCCCCCCAGTGGAAATCTTCCACTGACCGTTCCAAGGCGGCTCTTCTGTGGCGATTTATTTATGTTGTTGTTTGTTACTTACTGTGTGTATCACTTGTGTCTTTTTGTTTGGATGGCCATATGGCCATTTTGTGGGAAAGTAACGGTCCGTATGGCCTTCCTTTGTTTAGGTTTCCATTATGGTCTGGTCGCTTAATGTTTGTATTTCTTTCCCTTTGGTGTCTTTAATGGGTGGAGTAAGTTAATTGTATCAATTCCTGATCTTTGTTTTACTTCTACTTTACAAACTGACACTTTCTTGTACCGTCATTTTAAACGTACAGGTCATTCTGTAAATGATATTCCTATACAACCCGTGGAAAAAAATACTATGGTATAAATTGTTCAGCTAGGTTTAACATTATACAAAACTGAATTAAAGTGGATTAATTATTACAGACACCTTTTCCATCGGGCTTTAATATGAGGTTATATTTAAAAAATGCCAGATGTTAATATTTTCTCGTTTCTGGACTGTCGAAAGCGTAAAACTAGATCACAAGGTACCCGAAAAAGTGCCAGCTATAAACTATATTACGCGTTTTTAAAAGAAACGATATCAAGCGGAAGTGACTATCCATAACATTATTGAATTATGGAAGCCACTCAATGATTGCATTTATAAGTTCATTGCATATTTCTGTATTACGTTTTCTTGACTCCGGGGAGAATAAATTCTACGATAGTTCTAATCCGTTATATAAAGCTGCTCTTTTGACTAGAGGTTATACTCAGCATGCTCTTCGTCCTTTCGTCGATTCGGAAATTAATCTTTGTTTTACTTCTACTTTGCATATCAGGGCTGTTTTGTTTGTGCCGTGTGGCGGCTGTAAAAGGTCTCCCCGTACATGCAATTAATGCTCTTATTTTTCCAATACTCAGGGATTGCTTATACAATTGCTTTTCACTGTTCGATCAATTGACATCCTTTAGATACCTGTTGAAGGTCATTATTAAACCGATGTTCGTTCCTCGTTGTATAACAACTGCTTGTTTGGCATCCCTGTACTTTAAGTAGACTAGGATGTTTTGTGGGCTTTTGTTGTACCTTCCTTCTATTCGAAGGAATCTTCTTCAATTTATTTAATAACCGGTATGAACATCGCTTTAGTTTTGACGGTATCACAACCTTTTTAACCAAAATGAGTATTACAAATACATTTAAAATATCAATATCACCCCTTAGGTTACACTCTGCTTCTTCTGTACGTATTCCCCATTCTATGAAGAACTTTAATACTATGTTGCCTTCGGTATTGGTTAGACCCTTAAATTTGTCTTCTGTAACTTCAGTTAATCTTAAAGGAGCAGGCAATACCAATGTTTTTGGGAGTAGTCTTCGTATAAGACTATCTCCTCTCAAATCGCCCATCCTTCGAAAATATACTAATCCGTGGAAAAGAAGTGGAATGTATCCTAATATTTCTAAGTGCAATGCCAAGAGTTGCAGATGTTGTTCGCATTTAAGCACTGCGTCTACCGTTACTTCATCTGTAAACGGTAGACGCTTCTCTGTAGTTAACATGTCTGATTTGACATGACAGTCTACAGATATAATTTATCTAATTACTTGACGTGCTGCAAACTGTAATATGCAGTACGTCGGTCAAACTAACCGCATGCTTAAAACTAGATTGAACGAGCATTATCGTAGAATGAGTAAGCATAAGGAAACTGACACTTTCTTGTACCGTCACTTTCGACGTACAGGTCATTCTGTAAATAACATTGCTATACAACCAGTGGAAAAACTTTATTACGATGCAAATTCTACATCTAGATTCAAAATAATCAAAAGACATGAAGCTGAACTGAAATGGATTAAATTTTTACAGACCCCTTTTCCACTGGGATTTAATGACAACATTTATTGGACAGAAGCAAATAAGGTTTATTTCACTTGAAGCTGTTTTAACGTTAATTTAACATTGTTTCGTCATTATGCAACGTTGCGGGCGCTACGACGGCGGCGTGGTAACGTACGTAACGTCGGTTACTAGGTGATAGTCGTTTTGAAGAAGACGTCGCGATAATCGTATGGGCCAAAGATCAGTTTATAAAACGGGAATAAATTGAAATTTGAATACGAACTTGGTTTTCTGGAGTTGTTTCCATAATCGGGAAATTCTACGAACCAAAATTGGTAGCAGAGCGAGGTTTAGAAACATTTTATTGTCGAAAATACGGAATTACGGAAAATGGCGTCGTTGGAGAACGGGGTCAACGGCGAGGATCAGGGCGAAAACGTCAGCAACACAGGAATATCTGGCGACTTCACAGACATGATAGCGGAATATAAAAGGGAAAAGTTTCGCGCTAAATCAACATTCACACGGATTAAAAACAAGGTATTGTTTTTGATAGATCAGCCGGAAAAGCCTGGATACCGCGAGATTCAGGAGGCATGTAACAAAATGGACAGTGCTATGGAGAGCGCCATGGACGTGATGGCAAGACTGTCAGAACTTTACGGAAAAATTAAGGAAAAACAAATGGAAAATAAAGTAATGGTCGAGATGGAGACGCTGGACGATGAATTTTCGTCAACTTACGCGGCGGCGCAGCAGTATATACACGCACAAAAGGAAAACTCCAGTGTCATTTCTGAGATTCTGTCAATTGACTTGCTCAACCGCATGAACATTTCTGACCAGTCAGAGACCTACAGAAAGGACGGGTCCGTTTCACAAGTGGTAGGATCTGTTAATTCTGACACTAATGTATGCCAATTGATGTCGTCAAATGGTACAGAGAAACAAACAAATGCTACAACCGGAGTCAAGCAAAATGACAGCGTAGCAGAACCACAGCAAGCGCAAAGGCAGGACATTTCGTTGCCGAAAGAACAATGTCAAGGACCGTATCGCCCCGTAGTCAATAAAAGCAACATGAGCGCCACTGCAGCACCGTTCGAGCCAACTGGTACATGCAACAGCACGCCCCCTACCATTGGACAAGATTTATGGCGGCAATTAAAACGAGTGCAGATACCTGTATTCACCGGCGACAAGCAAAACTATCAAAGTTGGAAGGCATCTTTCATCGCCTGCATCGATTCTGCACCTGCAACGCCTGAATACAAGTTACTGCAACTTCGGCAGTACCTCTCCGGGGATGCTCTTAAGGTCATCGACAACCTGGGACACTCCGCTGCAGCCTACCAAGCAGCCAAGGATCGGTTAGAACGAAAGTATGGTGGAAAGCGTAGGCAGATAGCGTTGTATCTGGAAGAATTGGAGGAGTTTCCGCAGATACGGTTGGGTCACGCGAAGGATATAGAAGACTTTGCTGATCTTTTGGACATTGCCATGATCAACCTACAAGAGGCCGGTCAGCATCACGAGCTCGGTGTTGGGTCGCTCTACGCGAAGCTACAGCGCAAGATACCAGAGGCAATGCTAGCAAGGTACCATCGCTGGGTGTTCGAGTATAACAAAGAAGAATCTGTGTTAGCATTGCGGGAGTGGATACTTCAGGAATCGGAATTCCAGACAATAGCCACCGAAGCAGTTCGTGGGGTAAACGGAAAGTCTACAAAGCCATCATCTCGCCCAGCAGCTAGGTCCGGGAACCAGCGAACATTCTTCAGTGATGCAGATTCTGCCCATAACTCGAAGAAAGTACCATGTCTTGACTGTGGAAAGAATCATGGCATATGGAACTGTCCACAGTTCAAGCAGAGAAAGTTAGCAGATAGATGGAAATTCGCCAAACACAACCAGTTATGCTTCCGATGTTTAGGTCAAGGTCACCAGGGCAAAACGTGTCCTAGAAGTCGTCAGTGCGGCCAAGATGGTTGTACCGATCTACATCACAGGCTACTGCATAAGCCAGGGCCCAGCAAACAAAAGCCGGCCAATTTTGGAAAATCGTCGGGAGTAGTAGGTACCGGCACTATGGGATCGCAAGAAAACCCATCGCGAGAAGTAAATACAGACACTATAGGGCTTCAAAATCGGGACAATAGCCTTAAGGAGGGGAAGGAGCAGACAACACTGGTTACCCAGAACAACGTTAGGGCAAGCTTTATTGGACTTCGTACGGTTCCAGTCATCGTGAAAAATTGTGAAAAGTCATTGAAAATAAATGCATTGCTGGATGACGCCAGCACAAAGTCCTACATCAACGCTGATGTCGCAGCTGAGCTAGGCCTTCATGGAAGAACAGAGAAGATGACGGTGAACGTATTAAATGGGCAGGTGGAGACATTTGAGACCAAGCCAGTCAACATTGAAATCAGGAGTATAACCGGCAACGTAAGCACAATGGTTAGCGCGTGCACGGTAGACAGAGTGACCGGTAACATGCCAGTTGTAGATTGGAATAACTTCAAGCAGCAGTGGTCACATCTCAGAAATATCGACTTCCCGACTACAGCCACGAGACCAATCGTCGACATGCTTTTGGGATTGGACTGCGCCGATCTGCTCTATGCCATTCAGGAGGTTAGAGGCAAACCAGGAGAGCCTATCGCCAGGCTTACACCGCTAGGATGGACATGCATTGGGGATACCGGGACAACGTCTCAAGAGTTATGTCATACGAATTTTGCCTACACCTATTTTGTAAAAGATCAGGCTGACATTGAGCAGATAAATTCGACGTTGAAGCAGTTTTGGGAGATTGAAAACGTCCAGTCGCCACATGGGTTGCCGATAGTTCGAATAGAAGAGCAAATGGCTATGAAACAGATAGAAAGCTCACTGTCGTATGAAAACCAGATGTACAGAGTTGGTGTCCCATGGAAGACGAAGGATTTTACACTGCCAGATAATTATGAGATGGCCCTAAGACGACTAGAAAACACCGAGAAACGGCGGAAAAGGTCCAAGTCCGAGAAGAGGTCTAAGTCCAAGAAGCGATCTAAGTCTAGGAAGAGGTCGAAGTCTAGACAGAAGTCCAAGACTAGGAAGAGGTCCGAGTCTAGGAAAAGGTCCAAGTCCGAGAAGAGGTCTAAGTCTAGACAGAGGTTCAATACTAGGAAGAGGTCCGAGTCTAGGAAAAGGTCCAAGTCCGAGAAGAGGTCTAAGTCCAAAAAGAGATCTAAGTCTAGGAAGAGATCGAAGTCTAGACAGAGGTCCAAGACTAGGAAGAGGTCTGAGTCTAGGAAAAGGTCCAAGTCCGAGAAGAGGTCTAAGTCTAGGAAGAGATCGAAGTCTAGACAGAGGTCCAAGACTAGGAAGAGGCCCAGGACTAAGAAGAGGACCAAATCTAGAAAGAGGTCAAAGTCTAAACAGAGGTCCGAGACTAGGAAAAGGTCCGAGTCTAAGAAGAGATCTAAGTCTAGGAAGAAGGCGAAGTCTTAGAAGAGGTCCAAGTCTAGAAAGAGGTCCAAGTCTAGAAAGAGGTCCAGGTCTAAAAAGAGGTTCAAGTCTAGACAGAGGTCCAAGACTAGGAAGCGGTCCGAGTCCAGGAAAAGGTCCAAGTCCGAGAAGAGGTCTAAGTCCAAGAAGAGATCTAAGTCTGGGAAAAGGTCGAAGTCTAGACAGAGGTCCAAGACTAGGAAGAGGTCCGAGTCTAGGAAAAGGTCCAAGTCCAAGAAGAGGTCTAAGTCCAAGAAGAGATCGAAGTCTAGACAGAGGTCCAAGACTAGGAAGAGGTCTGAGTCTAGGAAAAGGTCCAAGTCCGAGAAGAGGTCTAAGTCTAGGAAGAGATCGAAGTCTAGACAGAGGTCCAAGACTAGGAAGAGGTCCAGGACTAAGAAGAGGACCAAATCTAGAAAGAGGTCAAAGTCTAAACAGAGGTCCGAGACTAGGAAAAGGTCCGAGTCTAAGAAGAGATCTAAGTCTAGGAAGAAGGCGAAGTCTAAGAAGAGGTCCAAGTCTAGAAAGAGGTCCAAGTCTAGAAAAAGGTCCAGGTCTAAAAAGAGGTTCAAGTCTAGACAGAGGTCCAAGACAAGGAAGCGGTCCGAGTCCAGGAAAAGGTCCAAGTCCGAGAAGAGGTCTAAGTCCAAGAAGAGATCTAAGTCTGGGAAAAGGTCGAAGTCTAGACAGAGGTCCAAGACTAGGAAGAGGTCCGAGTCTAGGAAAAGGTCCAAGTCCAAGAAGAGGTCTAAGTCCAAGAAGAGATCTAAGTCTAGGAAGAGCTCGAAGTCTAAGAAGAGGTCCAAGTCCAGAAAGAGGTCCAGGTCTACGAAGAGGTCCAAGTCTAGAATGAGGTCCAAGTCTAGACAGAGGTCCAAGACTAGGAAGAGGCCCGAGTCTTGGAAAAGGTCCAAGTCCGAGAAGAGGTCTAAGTCCAAAAAGATATCTAAGTCTAGGAAGAGGTCGAAATCTAAGAAGAGGTCCAAGTGTAGAAAAAGGTCGAGGTCTAAGAAGAGGTCCAAGTTTAGGCAGAAGTCCAAGACTAGGAAGAGGTCCGAGTCTAGGAAAGGGTCCAAGTCTAGGAAGAGGTCCAAGTCCATGAAAAGGTCAAAGTCTCCAAAGAAAAGGAGGAAGAGCAGGTCCAAGTCTAAGAGGAGGAAGTCTAAGAAAAGGAGCAAGTCTCGTAGTACGAGAATGAAGTCGGAGCTAACTCTTAAGGTAAAGGAGACTGTTTCGACAAGGAAGGATAACCAGTTCTGGACAGGGGAGAGAACCATGCTACAGTCAGAAAGGAAACATACGGAGAAAATATTGGAGAAAGAGAAACAGCTGAACGAAATGCGGGATTGCAGCGAGGAGAAGATGGAGCATGTACAGAAGGATTACACTATCCATGGGCTACGAATGGAACTGGACAAGACAACAGCTGAGAAGAGGCGAGATAACGCAGAACAAAAGATGAAATGTTTGGACAAGGGACATTGGTGAAACCAAATTGAATGACAAAACTGTATTATTGGAATTAGAACTTTTATCGCTAATATATTAACTGTGTTTAACTTCTTTTTGTTGAGACTTAAATCAGTGTTCTACTAAAGCTCGTATTACGTTTGATAATTTATTAAGTATTTCTATGCAGTTTATGTGTTTTTGAAGTAGGTGCGCGTCACATTTCAATAATCGCGTAACATTTCACTACTATAATTGTATGACCATTATGCACCTAACTTAAATTTATCAAATGAAAGACATTTGAGGAGGGGAAAATGGACAGAAGCAAATAAGGTTTATTTCACTTGAAGCTGTTTTAACGTTAATTTAACATTGTTTCGTCATTATGCAACGTTGCGGGCGCTACGACGGCGGCGTGGTAACGTACGTAACGTCGGTTACTAGGTGATAGTCGTTTTGAAGAAGACGTCGCGATAATCGTATGGGCCAAAGATCAGTTTATAAAACGGGAATAAATTGAAATTTGAATACGAACTTGGTTTTCTGGAGTTGTTTCCATAATCGGGAAATTCTACGAACCATTTATCATGAGGGTAATATTTCCAGAATCCCGGACTTTGATATTTTCTCACTCCTGGAAAGTCGCAAACGCAGAACTAGATCTCACGGCACCAGGAAAAATGGTAACTTTAAACGTAAATCACGTGCCTTTAAACGAAACAATACTAGACTGAAGTGACTGTCAATTATATTATTAAATCATGGACGCCACTCTATGCTTTCATTTTTAAGTTCATTACCCGTTTCTGTTTTACGTCTTCTGGACACCGAGGCGAATAAATTCTACGATAGTTCTCATCAGTTATATGATGCAGCTCTCTTAACTAGAGGCTATACTCAGCATACTCTCCGTCCTTACATTGATTCTGAAATTAATCATAAACGCCATTTCTTCAAAATATCCTGCATTAATAAGGGTATGGATTTTATAGATTTGCCCAGTATCTTCCGTGAGAGATCGGTGCTTTCTTCCATTCCTGCTTATTTTCAAAATACTGAAACACCTATAATTTGCTATAAATATAACAAACCTGTTAGATCTATCATTTTTAATTTCAATAAACTTGTTTCAGATCTTGATATTGATACTAATACTCCTGATTCATGTGATTGTAAAAACTCAAAGTATTGCTATCCTGCTGCTGGTCATGTAATTACTGGCAATTTGAAAATTATTCCTGATTCTAGGATAAGGGATATAATTTCTAAAGGACCGAAATATCGGTTTCCTTCTAAAATTGATTTCAGTAAATGTAGAGATGAAATCGCTGCTTCCTTGAATGAAATCGGTAATCGATGGTGTAAGCGAGAGTATGTTGAGCATAAAGCCCTTAAGGACTGGAAACTTAGCATTTTAAAACTAGTGAATAAACGCATTTCTTTCTATTCTCAAAATACTTACTTATTACCTCCTAAGCCCAAGACGTCTTTACGTCATCTTAAACTAGATATTCAAGAATTTCATAAGAAGTTTGTTTTGGCCCCTGCAGACAAGGCCGCTAACAACGTCGTCGTTGTGTGACGGCTCCACTATGTTAACACGCTTAAGCAGGAGCTTGGTGGTACTAAGGCCTATGAACTTCAGCCTTTAGCTGAAGAGAGAGCTATAGTAGATAAACATGTTTGTCTTTCAGCCACCAAGTTTGCTGTGTCTGTTAACGAAGGCCAAGACAAGCTTCCTACGCTATACTGGTTACCAAAACTTCATAAAAAAACTTACAAAGCACGGTTTATTGCAAATTCTAGCTCTTGCACTACCACTGAATTTTCTAAATTATTAACTTCCTGTCTTACTGCTATTAAAACGCATGTAAATAAATATTGTGATAAAGTCTTTGAAAGATCAGGAAGAAATCTGTTTTGGTCTATAAAAAATTCGAATGAGGTTTTAAATAAATTGAAATCTAGACATTTTCGTGCTTCTAGTCTGTCTACCTACGATTTTTCCACTCTTTACACTACACTTCCTCATAATCTTATAAAAGAAAAGCTTAATGATTTAATTGAATGGGCTTTTCAAAGAGAAGATTCTCTCTATCTTGCATGTAATGTCAGAAATGCATTTTTCACTTTTAAAGAGCATAAGAATTATACACTTTGGTCATGTCAGAAAGTGTGTGATGCCCTCACCTTTCTACTTGACAATATTTATATTAGATTCGGTACTAAGTTATATAGACAAATTGTGGGTATTCCGATGGGTACTAATTGCGCACCTCTTGTGGCTGATCTGTTATTGTATTGTTATGAAAGAGACTTCATTTTGTCGCTTTCCATTGATAACCAAACTGAAATTATAGAAGCTTTTAGCTCTACTTCTAGATATTTAGATGGTTTATTAAATATTGATAATACCTATTTTGATGGTTTGATCAGTCAGATTTACCCCCTAGAACTTCAGTTAAATAAAGCAAATTCTTCTGATACCGAGGCCCCGTTTTTGGATTTACATCTATCTATTGTAGATGGATTTGTTTCGTGCAAAATTTATGATAAACGCGATGACTTTGATTTTGAGATTGTAAATTTTCCTTTTTTGGATGGTGATGTTCCTCGTGCGCCATCCTATGGCGTTTATATTTCGCAATTAATTCGATTTGCTAGAGTGTGTAGTCATGTAACTGACTTCAACACTCGTAATAAATTATTAACGGCTAAACTCCTTAATCAGGGTTATCGGTACCATAAACTACGCAAAGCCTTTTCAAAATTTTATAGACGCCATTCTGATTTAATTTCAAAATTCAATATTGGACTTAAATCTCTTCTGCAACAAGGTCTATCGGAACCCGAATTTTATGGTGACTTAGTGTATAAATTCAGAAAAATATATAACCGCAATGACTTCAGCACCCAATTTCGTAAAATCATTCTTCGATATAAAAAGATTGGGTACAACATGGATATTATACGACAGACTGCATGCATGGTAGTTAACACAATCACGGTTGGCAACTTTGCTTCCCTCTTTAATTGCACGCCGGTGGGTCAGGCCTCAGATTCTATGACGGCTCCAACGTAAAGGCTTATTGAAAATTAGAGAGATAATGTTGGTTGGTGTCTGATGCTCTGTCTCTGGTCGGGCTCATCGGAGTCTAACTGTTGGTTTTCTTTTGCTCCAGCATTTCAGTGGTTTCTTGCTGTCGAGTCCTCACCGTTGTCTCACCTCTGTGGTTCTTTGATTTTTGTGTTCACGGAGATGTAGCACTGATGAGTTTGGAGGCCTTCATGTGGACTGAACAAATTATATGTCTAAATCGCGACGGAAGTAAGGGCGAGGATTGTGGCCACGTAAAATCGATTTAAGCCCCCCAGTGGAAATCTTCCACTGACCGTTCCAAGGCGGCTCTTCTGTGGCGATTTATTTATGTTGTTGTTTGTTACTTACTGTGTGTATCACTTGTGTCTTTTGGTTTTGGATGGCCATATGGCCATTTTGTGGGAAAGTAACTGTCCGTATGGCCTTCCTTTGTTTAGGTTTCCATTATGGTCTGGTCGCTTAATGTTTGTATTTCTTTCCCTTTGGTGTCTTTTATGGGTGGAGTAAGTTAATTGTATCAATTCCTGATCTTTGTTTTACTTCTACTTAGAAGGCCTTCATGCGGACTGAACAAATTATTTGTCTAAATCGCGAAGGAAGTAAGGGCGAGGATTGTGGCCACGCAAAATCGATTTATGCCCCCTCCCCCACAAACACACATATTGGAATTCGTTTCACTGACCGTTCCAAGGCGGTTCTTCTGCCGCGGGTTATCTATATATATATTTTTTTGGTTTGTCTTTGAGTATGTGTATCGCTTACATTATTTTGTTTTGAATAGTCAATGGGCCATTTTGTGGGAAGTAACTGTCCTTTTGACTGTCCGCTATTGATGTTTCCATTAAGATCTAGTTGTTTCATGTTTGTGTTTCTTTCCCTTGGTGTCTCTGATGGGAGTTGTGGGTTAATTGTATCGATTCCTGATCACTGACTTCACTTCTATTTTACTTCCTGTACTAGAGCTACTAAGTAGTACTATCACACTCTTCTGACACAATATACTCAAAACAGGATTTTCCTTTACCAGTGTTTTTCTACCTATCCAAGAGCTCTTCAGTAGTTTTAACATTTGCCGGAATTTGTCCGGGGATGGTTGGGGAAGAAGTGGAGGTGTTTTTTTTGTTTTGTTTTTTTTCTCTCTTTCCTTCCCTTCCAACAACTGGAATCGAGGGACGATGTATGTTGGAGATTGGAGGAATTTATGTGGGGTCTAGGGGGCGTGACTGACACCTGTGGCAGTAGATTTGCGTGTCAGGCGAACAGTGATGGCCCTGATTAGTTGCCACATTGTGTTATTACTGGTCGTGGTTATCATTGTTTGCCTGACCGCATCCCGATGGTGGGATGCTGTACTTAACTTGTGCCTTATTTAATTGTTTTTTGACTAATCAGAATCAAGCTTTAGTTGTTTTACAGTATTTACAGAGTTTATTTTGAGTTGTTGCTTTATTATTATAAATTATGATTAATATGCTGCCACATGGTGGCCCATGATTGGGAATAAACTTTATTCTATTCTATTCTATTCTATGCTACAGCCATCATATACCCCAATAGTACTTTACTACCTGTACTACAGCTCCACAGTAATACATTACACAATATTGACTTCGAAAAAGTGTTGAATAATTTAGGTTTGAATTGACGCTTAACGTTCCCGTCAACACTATTTATGTCAGTTTAGAAACGTTGTTTCCTATTTTGTGTGAATTTTACATGACACTGAGATGAAATATGATCTCAAGCGTTGTGGCGAAAACAAAACAAAAAGGTTAATGTGTTAGGATGATCCAATTCGCACCACTTTGCCTTGGCAGGCTTAGCCCTTCAAAGCAGTTTACCAGTACTTATGTGCGGTGATTGTCAGCTCTGCCAGGATGCATCATGCAGCCCAATCTATTTAAACAAACGCTATAAGCAAAATAATTCTAAACGTAGTGACCCAGTTTTCTTAGCCTAAGTCTGCCTGTGTAATGGTCGTTAAACTGTTTCTAAAATCAGCTGATGTGACTTTAGGAGGCCTTCATGCGGATTGAACAAATTATTTGTTTTAATCGCGACGGAAGTAAGGGCGAGGATTGTGGCCAAGTAAAATCGATTTAAGCCCCCCAGTGGAATTCGTTTCCGCTGGCCGATCCAAGGCGGTTCTTCTGTCGCGGTTTATTATTGTTATGGTCTCTCTGTCTTTTGGTGTTTGTGTAGCTTATATTTTTTTATTTTGGATAGCCTATTGGCGATTTTGTGGGAAAGTAACTGTCCTTTTTGGCTTTTCGCTATTGGTGTTTCCATTAGGGTCTGTTGTTTCATGTTTGTGTGTTTCTTTCCCTTTTAGTGTCTCTGATGGGAAATGTGGGTTACTTGTATCGATTCCTCCACTTCTTTTTTTTTACCGATTAATGCCTGTTTGCTGTATAGATGCACATGTAACTCGGCTTCTCAGTGGAGTGTTTTTTTTTTGTTTTTTTTTTTTATCAAAATATTTTATTTGGCGTCAACCTATTTCAAAATAGTTTTGTATTCAAATAAAAGTAGGTGAATTTATTTTTATCACTTGCAGTCACAGTGCAGATTTTATTATCTTGTGAGTTCATTTGGAATAACTTTGAAAATAGAGGACGTGACTGGTGTTGCACATTTCAGTGCTGGTCTTGAACAGATTAAGTAAACCCTGTCTGCTATTTTCGTTAATTTTGGTGTATTCTTCTAACAAGTCAGAACTTATTTATCTTATCTGCAGCTATTTAGAATCATTTTGAAAATAAAGTTCTGGTTAAGCCGGTTCTAGATGGTGTGACTGGTTTTATACATTTCAGTACTGGTCATGAACTCAATAAAACCGAGTCTGCTATTTTCGTTTATTTGGTGTTTTATTTGCTTTCAAAGGATCTATTATTTAGAACTTATTTATCTTCACTGCAGCTAGTGTTGTTCCGTGTCGCGTCCATAAAAAGTCTTCATGTACATAATCATATTGCCGATTATATTTTCTGGTCCTTTGGGGTCATAGAGTTCATCTAGAATCGTTTTGAAAATAGAGTTCTGCTTAAGCCGGTGCTAGAGGGCATGACTGGTTTTGAACATTTTAGTACTGGTCATGAATAGACTCAATAAAACCGATTGTGCTTTGTTCTTTTATTTGGTGTATGCATTGCTTCCCCAACGGATCTTACCATTCAGAACTTATTGAGATAGAATCTGTTCGATAGCTTGTGCGATTGCGAGGGTTTTAAGATAAGATTTCGTCATTTGGCTTGTTTTCCCACTCGGATAACAAACTGTAGATCAAACTGAATACATTTTCAGACTCATAAGAGTCTTTGATGTTCTTGGACATTTCTGATACACTCGGCGTACTTACATTGACAGGTATACCTTATGTTCAGGGTACCAGTGTTAGTATTGTTTGTGATGTTTCTAACCAGCTCGTCGGTGAGAGTACATTTTTGTTTCCATGAACAAGTAGAAAATAAACGTGCCGGATTGTTGATTGGCCTCCAGACTTCTCCATGTCCAGTATGTTTATATCGATGTACGTTCAGTTGGATTCTCTTGGTTGGATCACATTCAAGTTGATGGTTGTCTACAGAGCCGCCTGTGATGCGTTCTGATACACCGATGCAGAATGTTTCAGCAAAACATGACGTGACTGAAAAGACCATCACGAAAACTCGTATATAATTTTGACCCACTGGAACCCCACTTTTATATGGTAAACTGAGGTTTGATATAACTGACTTCATGTAACTGACTTCAACACTCGGAATAAATTGTTAACGGCTAGACTGCTTAATCAGGGTTATCGGTACCATATTTTTCAAAATTTTATAGACGTCATTCTGATTTAATGTCAAAATTCACTACTGGACTTAAATCTCTTCTGCAACAAGGTCTATCGGAACCCGAATACTATGGTGACTTAGGATATAAATTCAGACAAATTTATAACAAAAATCATTCTTCGATATAAAAAGATTTGGTGCAACATAAATGTTATACGACAGACTGCATGCATGGTAGTTAACCCAATCACGATTGACAATGTTGCTTCCCACTTTAATTGCACGCCGGAAGGTCAGGCCTTAGATTCTATGACGGTTCCGACGTAAAGGCTTATGTTGGTTGGTACCTGATGCTCTGGTTCTGGTCGGGTCCATCGGAGTCTTACTGTTGGATTTCTTTTGCTCCAGTATTTCAGTGGTTTCTTGCTGTCGAGTCCTCACCGTTGTTTCATCTCTGTGGTTGTTTGATTTTTGTTTTCACGGAGATGTTGCACGGATGAGCTAGGAGACCTTCATGCGGACTGAACGAAGTATTTGTCATAATCGCGACTGAAGTAAGGGCGAAGACTGTTGCCACGTAAAATCGATTTAAGCCCCCCCCCCCCGCCCCAATGGAATTCGTTTCCGCTGACCGTTCCAGGGCGATTCTTCTGTCGCTGTTTATTTTTGTTATGGTTTGTCTTTGGGTGGTTGTGTCGCTTATATTATTTTATTTCGGATAGCCTATTGGCCATTTTGTGGGAAAGTAATTGTCCGTTTGGCTTTCCGCTATTAATTTTTTCCATTAGGGTTTGTTGTTTGTTTGTGTTTCTTTCCCTTTGGTGTCTCTGATGGGAGCTGTGGGTTAATTGTGTCGATTCCCGATCATTGCCTCCACTTCTACTTTTTCTTTAATATGGAAAAAGTCCCTTGATGGCATTTATATGATCTGCGATGAAAGCGAAAAAGAGCAAAATTCCATTTCCAAAATATCCAAAATTAATAATTTCCTTAATTCAATAAAATAGAAGTGAAGGCAATGGTCAGAAATTGATAACTCACACCACCCATCAGACACACCAAAGTGAAAGAAACAGAAATATTAAATACCTAGACCCTAATGGAAACATAATACAATAATGTCCACTTACAATTATTCTATGCAGAATGCTACAGTTCTTGACGTGAATATTGAAAGAAATGAAAGCGGCGAGCTTGATACCAGTGTTCATGAAAAAGTCACAAATTGTCATCAGTATATTGCATTTTCACCTTGTCATCCTCTCGACTGCGAGCAGGGCATTCCATAAAGCTAAGCAAATTGTTACAGTCGTATAACATCAAAAAATACCTCTTTTGAAAATAATCTTGACCGGAAACACAACAAAATGTAGTCAGAGAATGAACAAGCATACATTTGAGAAAACATTCCCTCTACACTCCCTCAACAGTTGCGGAGCATTTGAATTTGCCAGGACATACCATCCAGGATTTCTCAGTCATGCCTATTGATAAAGTGTCTGACAACTTGAACAGACTTACGGGATGGGAGCTGTAATTGTATCGTTTCCTGGTCATTGCCTTCACTTATATGTTATAAAAGCGTTCCTGGCTGTATCGTCTTGGTACAGTGACTCCGTTTTGGTTAAATTCTAAACTTAAGAAATAGATCGGCTCTAACTGTGATTTGTTGAGTAATAAATCACAGTTTGGAGGTCAGTTGTAAAGGAGATCAAATCACAAGCGCGTAGCGCGCGAGATTTGTCTACTTACAAAGGGCCGACAAACTGTGATTTATTACTCAACAAATCACAAACTAGAGCTGATTTATTTAGATTCTAATAGGCTGAAAATCGGCAATAATGATGTTGCTTTCTTCAACATCTCACAACTTTTCGCCATTGTTAGAAGAAATTCCGTTAAAATTATCGACTGAAACATGCATTTGTATCCTTTTCTAACGTTTTCGATGCGAGAATACGACGTTACACCGTCTAACGTCAAGAAAATCAATTAGCGACGCCATAAATTGGCAGTTTGTGATGACGTTACTCGTCACGCTCTTCCTTGCCGTGATGTGTTGTAGAATAAAACACAGTTATTTTCTTTGCCTATATAAGCGCGCTATGTGTAAATTAATGTAATAGATAGTCTTTACAAAGTTTTTACTGAATTCATTTATGTTTGCATTTCAATTGCATTTCTGTCATATGTATCTTATGCAGATCCATTTTTTTTTTTACTTTTACAATTGTAAAAATAGTGGTTCGTTTTGATGTGGTGATATGGTTGTTTTGCCATACAAGAGATTATTGAAAGGGTAACGTTTTAGGTCGGGTGGTAGGTACCTTTCCCTTGCAAAGGTGTAGTTGGTACAAGTACATTTCGAAAACAAGTCTACATACTTTTGAATCCCTTGAGCCCCCTTTTAATAAGTAAAACTGGGGTTTAAAGGGGTATACCTTACTTTTCTTATTTCTGCTCAAAATATAGATTATGGGTATTCGTTAGAACCGCCTCGTCGAGGCGGTTCTAACAATTACCCTCAATCTATATTCAAAATATAGAGGCGGTTCTAACAATTACCCTCAATCTATATTTTGAGCAGCAATAAGGAAAATATCACAACTCTTCATCTGAAAATTTTCAATTTTTGACGGTAAAATTTACAGTGTATTTTAATAGGCGTGTTTTCGTAATGAGAGGCGCCAGATGACATTTGACCTTAATGGATCAAGCGGTTTTATTGTGAAATTGTATGTAAATGACGACAGACAACAGACAAGATAAACAGACAGCAGAGGCAAGTCTATACTTAAAATAGAAGTGGAGGCAATGATCAGGAATCGATACAATTAACCAAGAGCTCCCACCATGATACAACAGACCCTAATGAAAGCACCAACAACGGAAAGCCAAAAGGACAGTTACCTTCTGACTAAATGGCCAATAGGCTATCCAAAATAAAATATTAAAAGCGACACAAACACCCAAAGACAAACCATAACAAAAATAAACCGCGACAGAAGAACCGCCCCGGAACGGTCAGCGGAAATGCATTCCACTGGGGGGGCTTAAATCGATTTTACGTGGCCACAATCATCGCTCTTACTTTCGTTGCGATTAAACCTCGCCGCTGAGTCAGTAGTCTTTTTTTTTTTTTTTAAACGAGTCAGCGGTCTTCAACCAAGGTTGTAGTATGTTCTTTCATCGTATATTAAAGAGAGTGATATAACCATACTACGATAGAAACTAATTGGGACAAGGAAACCGACCTAAACTCTCCGAGGACATGACCAAAATAAACTTTTGAAATCGGATAACGAGCATATTTTCGGCCAATGGTATGCAACAGAGACATGGTTATGCAATCAAACTACAAAAGTTTGTGTTTTTTTTACCAACGGGGACAAGAAAACTGATCTAAACTCGACCACAACATGACCAATATAAACTTTTCGAAATCAGATCACAAGCACCCCATGGTACAGATTCGCATCGAACTAGCAATATAAGCTGTATTGTTCAGTTCTGGCAAGTAAAACCCACCTGAATGTCAAAATATAAGTCCCTCTTTGCTCGAAACTGGTTAACCACTATTTTCGCACCCAAATACGTTGATACAGTCACCTTTAAAAAAGTAAAGCTTTCCCACAGCAACATATTTATTGGTTGTGTCTGCCTTCGATGTTCTGTCCAACCACACACGGCGAACATCATCCACGATTGGAAAACGGTATGATATCTGAGATGTCTGCTTGAAAAAGTTTTAAAGAGTCACAAGGTAGAGTTTAGCAGCTAAATGCGTCATCCGCTTATACTCAATATCTAACTAACTAAAATAAATAAATGGAAAAATAAATAAATAAATAAATAACTAATAAGTAGTATGTTCAGACACTGTATATATAGTCCTATTGATGGTTCATGTTGTATATTTTCCTTCTAAAATCCATTTGTGTGCGGGGCAATGCAGAATTTAATGGAATTGTAAATTACCTTTATATGCCCTGCTATTCGGAAAAATTATAGAAGAGCGTCCGTGTGTCCGTCCGTTCATCGGCCTGTTCATCAACCGTGTGCGAGCCATTCGCTCATATACCGTATGAAATATAGCTTATCTGGTGCACCATGTCAAGAAAATGTATCATGGAAAAATCGCCAGATTCAATCATGGGGTAGCAAAAGGGAAAGTCAGACCAGACTATATTGGTGCACATGCTGATCTGCACCTTCGCTGGCCTCGCCTACCACTCGTTATTATTACTCGCCTAGGTCAAACTAGTATCACCTAATCTGGGTTTACATTAAATATACAGTAAAATTCCGCTATTAAGACCACCTAAATTAAGACTAATTCTGCTATAAAAAGCTTATTTGGAAGGTTACAATTATTCTTTCTTTGTATTTTCTGGATCAGAGACCACCATTGGGACTGTTCAAAAGTGGTCTTAATATAGGAATTGTACTGTATTTGTTTTTTTTGTTTTTTTTTTTTCTGTTTTTTGTTTATTTATTTACATGGGAATTCGGGGTATTTGATGATTACTTCCCTTAATAAAATATAATACTTATGCTTAATTAGATCTTAATATGAAGTACCTTCTGAGTCACTGAAATAAGAAAATTATAAAATAATAATTACATAGAAATATTTGAATTATATCCATAGTTTCAGTCCACATCTACTATACTCTGTCATCTGTAATTTAAACTTCCGTGTTTAGGCTCACAGGGAAACTTCCTTATTGCCGTTTTTACATATTTTTATTGTGTAAAATATTGTATTACTTCTAACTCTTCCAACCTTGTAAACCGATACAAAAACATGTACCTACACATATACGTTTACACATTACGTTTAAATCGAGGTTGTCGGGGGAAGCGGGGATGCGCTGCATTCAACTGAATCAGATATCCACTTGCAGTTGTGCAAGGCATACTGTCTTTGCAGCAGGTATTGGTAGATTGCGGGGGGGGGTCTTCTTTTTCTTCATTCGCATTCATTTTCTCACAGGGAGAAAGCCCCCGGGCTTGAAGAAATAGATGGGCTGCATGATGCTTCCACGCAGAGCTGACTCCGATCGCACACGAGTACTGGTAAACCCCTTAGGAGATCTAAGCCTGCCTACAAGTCGGACCGTCAGTTTTTATACACCCTATTGGTTTCATTGGTTTCATCTCAATGTCGGGTAAAAGACCGTCCATGCTTATAAACCTTACTGGTTTCATTAGGCTACAGTGCTTGAGATGTTATTTCATCTCAAGGTCGGGTAAAAGTCCCACAAAAATTGGCAGCAACGTCTCCAAAATGATATATACAGTGTTGACGGGGACGTTCAACTTCAAATCAAACAAACAATACTCTTATATGTTTCTTCTTTCTTTTTTCTTTCTTTCTCTGAGAGAGGAAATAAAATGACCCATCGTTTAACCAAATCAACCAATATGCCAATTCAAACAGTTTAGATCCAGGTGAGACAGGACCTGACGGAAAGCGTACGTTAAATTTTGATTAAACCCACAGAAAAGGGCACGTTTTAGCAATACTATTTAATATTAATTTGTTATTCAGTTTTCTTAATAGGTCTACGATGACACTGATCGCCCCCGCCCATCGGGCCTTGAAGAAAAAGATACTTATAAACTATTTTGGTTTCACTGGGCGATAGGGCTTGAGATGTCATTTCATCTCAAGGTCGGGTAAAAGTCCCACAAAATTGGAAGCAACGTCTCCAAAATGACATATACAGTGTTAACGGGGACTTTAAACCTCAATTCAAACAAACAAACGATGACACTGACGGCGATGATCAAAACACCATGAGCCCTGTAGTTGAAGCCTCGCCGTCACTCCGAGTAGTTGTATTGCTGACTGTCTTCAATGTTAATTCGTCTCTCTCTTCTCTCTCTCTCTCTCTCTCTCTCTCTCTCTCTCTCTCTCTCTCTCTCTCTCTCTCTCTCTCTCTGTTTTAATGCGCGTTTATTCTATTGCGTTTTTTTTTTTGTTGTTGTTGTTTTTTTTTTTCAAGTGCGTCTTCATGACTAAATATCGTTCGATTTTTGGGTCACCTGTTTATCAATCAAACCAATCGACCAAAAGTATCCCGTTCCGTAGAAGCGTCTAAGCCTGCCCAGGAAAATTGCTGCGAGTCGGCCCGTCTATGCTTATAAACCCTTTTGGTTTCATTGGGCTCTAGGGATTGAGATGTGTCTGGTAAAAGTCCAACAAAATTGAAAGCAACGTTTCCAAAATTACCTAAATTGTGTTGACGTGGACGGTAAACCAGAAATCAAACAAACAAACAAATTCGGACTCGTCACTGAGAACTGGCATATGAGCTACGTCATGAGAAATCGAACGAGCGTGACACAAACTGGCCTACTCCGCTATGCACACTTCTGAAATTCAAATATAGAACCTTAAGGTGGTATACTGTCAAAAGTACAGATCAGACTGTTAGGAAATGCAGGCGCGTCTGCCCCTTTGGTATTCGCAAATTACGATAACAGTGTTAAACCAGTTTTGTACCGGAAATCCCAAAAGGGGCAATTGGAAAACAGTGCAAGCCCTGATCAGATGCCACAGAACACGGCGTCTGATCAGGGCCCTCACGGTTTGCTAAATGTTCAGTCAGTTTCCAAATAAATATTGAAGAAAACAAGAGCTGTCACTATAGGTGACCAATGACCCCGTGGGAGCCAATTTCTGAGTTTCTGCAGAATTTCAAGGCGAGATAATTCAGCCAAAAATGACAACAGAGTTATGGTCCTTGGTCAGAATATAGCCCTTGTGATGGTGTATAAGTGTGTGAAGTTTCAACGGGCTAGGTCAAATACTTTTGAAGTTATGATCAAGGTTAACGTTTTTGTGACGGACAGACAGACAAACAAACAAACAGACAGGGACAGACAGACAAACAAACAAACAGACAGACAGGGCAAATACTATATGCCCCCAGAATCAAAGATTCTCGGGGGGGGGGGGGGGCGGGGGGGGGGGGGGGAGCATATAGACTGACACCCAAATACATGTATGGGTTATATACATGTATGTGGAAGATTCCATTCCGTACAAAATGGGTACCATAAACTACGCAAAGCCTTTTCAAAATTTTATAGACGTCATTCTCATTTAATTCCAAAATTCAATATTGGACTTAAATCTCTTCTGCAACAAGGTCTATCGGAACCCGAATTTTATGGTGACTTAGTATATAAATTCAGAAAAATATATAACCGCAATGACTTCAGTACCCAATTTCGTAAAATCATTCGTCGATATAAAAAGATTGGGCACAACATAAATGTTATACGACAGACTGCATGCATGATAGTTAACCCAATCACGGTTGACAACTTTGCTTCCCTCTTTAATTGCACGCCGGATGGCCAGGCCTCAGATTCTATGACGGTTCCAACGTAAATGCTTATTGAGAATTAGAGAGATCTTATTCAAGGTAATGTTGGTTGGTGTCTGATGCTCTGTCTCTGGTCGGGCCCATCGGAGTCTAACTGTTGGTTTTCTTTTGCTCCAGCATTTCAGTGGTTTCTTGCTGTCGAGTCCTCACCGTTGTTTCATCTCTGTGGTTGTTTGATTATTTGTGTTCACGGAGATGTTGCACTGATGAGTTAGGAGGCCTTCATGCGGACTGAACAAATTATTTGTCTAAATCGCGACGGAAGTAAGGGCGAGTATTGTGGCCACGTAAAACCGATTTAACCCCCCCCCCCCCCCCCCTGTGGAATTCGGTTCCGCTGACCGTTCAAATGCGGTTCTGCTATCGCGGTTTATTTTTGTTATGGTTTGTCTTTGGGTGTTTGTGTCGCTTATATTATTTTATTTTGGATAGCCTATTGGCCATTTTGTGGGAAAGTAACTGTCCTTTTGGCTTTCCGTTATTGATGTTTCCATTAGTGTCCGTTTCTTTTTTGTTTTTGTTGTTCATGTTTGTGTTTCTTTCCCTTTGGTATCTCTGATGGGAGCTGTGGGTCCTGATAATTACCACCACTTCTATTTTAAGTTTATAAAACGGACAAGGGAAGGCAAATAATTAATAATGTATACAAATAATCCCTTTGTTGTTATCTACGGCGACCAATTTCATCAAGTTCGCATGTCGTGTTCGATATGAAAAATCCTTGAGTAGATACTTGAGCCCCGCCAAGCGAATTTTTTGTCTTCGAGCATTCCGTCATGATAAATTTTAACTGCGCATGCCCAGCCATTCAGAGGAGCCAGGGATATGGCTTTCTTCAGAAGGTTCCTCTTGATTCACTGCTTGTATGAGCGAGCAACAAAGGTTCAGGCGAGACTGCGCGGATGCGCAGGCTCGCCTGAACCTTAGCTGCTCGCATAGGCGATAAGTACCAAAATCGCTTGACGGGGCCCACTTATATACTATATATGCTGATTCATGACATTTAGTTTAAGTGCAAGTGTGACCGCTGCCTCTGTATGAACCCCTTTAGGGCATGGTCTTTAAGGGGTGCGAACAAATGCGACAGTAAACCGAACTGTTCAGCTGCACAGTCTAGCAACGATCTTGAACTTTTAGATTTAGAAACTGGAGGACATTTATTGTCCGAGCAGCAAACAAAATGGACCTGATCAGACAGACTGTGCACACGCAGTTTGTACTGCAAGAGTGTTGTTTACAAATGGCAAAGACAGTTTTGCCGGTGCTCATTATGGGTTGTATTTTGTTTGTTTGTTTGTTTGTTTGATTTGAGGTTTAACGTTCCCATCAACACTGTATATGTCATTTTGGAGACGTTTCTAATTTTATGGGACTTTTACCCGACATTGAGATGAAATTACATTTCAAGCCCTGTCGCCCAATGAAACCAATAGGGTTTATATGCATGGCCGGCCCGTCTCGCAACACTTTGCCTGGGCAGGCTCAGATCCTCTAAGCGGTTTACCAGTACTCGTGTGTGGTCGGATTTTAGCTCTGCGTGGAAGCATCATGCAGTCCATCCATTTCTTCAAGCCCCGATGGGCGGAGCCGCCACTATGGCTTGTTCTAATGAGTACCCACATTATGTACTTGTAGCGGAAGTTTAAAAAAAAAAAACCATTAGTTTAATTAACCCCATGTAAATCCTGCCTAGCCTGAAAAAAGTGGGGTTTTCGAGGATAAACATAATTTTCCTTATTTTTTTGAAAAAAAAAAAAATAAGGTTGTGGGTACTCGTTAGAACCGCCTCATTGATGCGATTCTAACGAGCCCCAACAATCTACGTTTAGACTAGGAATGATAAAAAACATGTCTGTTTGTTTGTTTGATTTGAGGTTTAATGTCCCCGTCAACATAGAAAAGGTCATTTTAGAGACGTCGCTTCCCATTTTGTGGGACTTTTACCCGACACTGAGATGAAATGACATCTCAATCCCTGCCGTCAAATGAAACAAATAGGGTTTATAAGCATGGACGGACCGACTCGCACCGCTTTGTCTGGGCAGGCTTAGATCCTCTAAGCGGTTTACCAGTACTCTTGTGCCGGTCGGTTTCAGCTCTGCGTGGAAGCATCATCCAGCCAATCTTTTTTTCAAGTCCCGATCGGCGGGGGCCGGATAAAAAAAAACACATGTCTTGTAAATAGAAGTGAAGGCAATGATAAGGAATCGATACAAATAACCCACAGCTCCCATCAGAGACACCAAGGGAAAGAACCACAAACATGAAATAACTAGTGTGTGTGTGTGTGTGTGTGTGTGTGTGTATGTGTGAATTCGGGTTTAACGTCGCTTTCAACAATTTTTCAGTCATATCACGACGGTGTCTGGTTGCGACAGGGAGCTCAGTGCTCACTTTTATAGTGCTGCCTCACTGAAGTATCATGTTCCAGACACATTACATGATACCACACCCAGTCACATTATTCTGACACTGGGTCGACCAGTCCTAGCTCTACCCCGTAAATCTGAGTGCCAAGCGAGGAGCAGCTAGTACCATTTTTAACGACTGTGGTATGTCGCGGCCCGGGATCGAACCCGTGACCTTCCGTTCCCCGGAGCGGACACTCTACACACTGAGCTATCGGGGCCGGTGAAATAACTAGATCCCAATTGAAACATCACTAGTGGAAAGCCAAAAGGATAGTTACTTTCAAACACAATGACCAATTGGCTATGCAAAGCAAAACAATATATGCGATACACACACTCAAAGACTAGCCATAACAAAAATAAGCCACGGCAGAAGAACGGCCGAAACGAATTCCACTGGGAAAGGTGGCTTAAATTGATATTACGTGGCCCTCACAATCCCCGCCCTTACTTCCGTCGTGATTAAGACACATAATTTGTTCACTCCGCATGAAGGCGAAGTCTACAGCTATGAAATACGCCAGTTTAGCACACGTGGGCCAGTTGCACAAAACTGATGGTGTCGTTAGTTTGTTAACGAATCGTTAAAATTTTGATCGTTTAATATGACAAATTTGCTTATATTTTTTGCTGAAAAGAATGTGAGCCGTTTTGGCAATAATAAAAATATTCTATATTGTACTTTCTGTATAGAACAGTAGAACGGTTAACATTTTTACCACTTACGAGCTCGTGAAGCTAACGACGTTTTGTACAGCTGGGCACTGGTGTTATATCGCAGTGATCACGAAATATTTAGCACTGTCAGGTCGATGGCAAAATGGTCCTGAACTGTCGATTTGACTGTTTCGTGTCTGTACTTTATGCAAACAGTCGATTGTATGTGAGTGCAGACTACAAGAATGATCCTGATTATATCTGTACCTTAAACAAACAGTTAGACCCTGATCAGACGCCGCATTGACGGCGTCTTATCTCGGTCTACACTTTTTTTGCGCCTGATCTGGGTCTACATTGTTTGCCAATGCTACAGATTTTACATTCAGTCAACCCTCGTTACACAGCACCCTGACGTCACAGGGATAAAAAGCGCCCCTATTAATAACCGATACTGAGCCTCCGTGGCCTAGTGGATAAGAGCGCTGACTCTTAGTCATTAGGTCTCTCACCGCCGTAGGTTCGAGCCTCGCTCGGGCCACGTGTGAGACGCCAAATTCTGCAACGGAAGGTCAGGTGGTTTTTCTCCGGGTACTCCGGTTTTCGCCCAACTCTGATTAACGATCGGCTCGATATGAGTGAAATAATCTTGAAAGGGCCGTAAAACCCAAACCAAAAAAAAAAAAAAAAAAAAATTAACCGATACTTCCCAAAAGATGTGCCCAAATTTGAACAAGTGCCTAAAATTGAAAAAGGGTCACCAGACAAGATGTCGGGTGTGATGGTATCTTGTTGTCGAAGGACCAGTTCCATTTTACTTTCACTACATTACGTAGACGTCAAATGAGAGTTGTCATCATCTAGATGGGTCCACCTTTTCTTCCGGTTTTCTGTCATAAAACCGAGATAATCATATGACGAGCCTTCAACAATTTTGGTTTTCATTATGTTTACATTTGTCACAGTCATCGCTGGTTTTGGCCATTTTCTGCTTAACATAAGAGTAAGTTTGGAAACGTGTCTTGTACTCCTGTCACGTGATCATGTTCTTTATCCACAGTGCGAAAACTCTATTTTACATGATCATAAGTTTCATTATAATATAATGGTTTTGCTGTAAAATATATTTTATTGTCCCCATCATCCATACTGGTTTGAATTACAATCATCTCCTGAATCTAAACCCCACTTGATATAGAGAAAACTGTGGTTTACGGGGGCTAACATTAATTTTCTTATTTCTGTTCCAAGACATAGGCTGTATGTGCTAGTTAGAACCGCCTCATTCCGGCTGTTCTAACGAGCACCCACAACCTATGTTTTGAGCATTTATAAGAACAATATCACGCATTTTCATCAGATTAGTAGCCATTTTTGGAGATGTGAACAATGCTCTATGTCACAGGGCATGTGCAGTTATATCACGATTCGGTTTTAGCTCAGAAGGAATGTTTTCCTCCGAAGAACCGGGGTAAGGAGGGTTTGTAGGCGTTCGGATCCATGGAACAATGATAAAGAAGTTTATTATATGTAACGTCAGTTTACAATATGGTCCGCATAGCCGAAACTAGTCGGGAATGAAATCTAAATTAATTTTAAAATATTCACATGAGTAGTCGCAGATAAGATTCACAAGGCGGAGCTATCCAGTTGTTGTCAATGTATGTCAAATTAGATTCGGTAGAGTTTCTGCAAGCGGACTAAATGGCCATATACGCAACAGCGTTGTTTGTGTTACAGTTGAATAATTATTCACACCACTGGGGAGATGGTTTACCTTTTTGTAAATAGAACATTCCAGATGCAGGTACAAAAGTCAATCTTATCTAATAAGTATAGCGATAGACAGGTCTAAGCAAACAGCCTAGACCCAGATCAGTCTGATCCAGGTCTACACTGTTCGCCATTCTGTCTACACTTTTTGGACACTTTGCTGAATCGTGAAACAAATGTAATAAACGTTTAGAAGATTAACGGTAAGTCCTCATGATATCCCAGGTTTAAGGACTTTTACGATAATAATGATACAGTTTTATCAAGGAGAAATTAATTCACCTTGTACGTATATTTGCTGTCGTTATTTTTAAAAATGAGACAGGTACCAAGATCCCGGTTTTGTTGTGAACTGGGTCTTTTTATGCTCCCCGAAGGGGGGGCCATATAGTCGCCGCTTTGTCCGTCCGTCCGACCGAGCGTCCGTCCGTCCGTCCGTCACGCTCTATATCTCTAAAAGTATTAAAGGTATTTAAGTGAAACTTGATATACTGATAGAGGGCGATGAGGGGAATCGTAAAATACTAGAACCATAACCCTGTCACCAGTATTTATGGAGTTACTTCCCTTCTTAACTATTTCAATAAAAAGATTGTCTGGAGCATATCTCTGAAAGTATAGAAGGGATTTAAGTGAAACTTGATACATTGATAGATGGCCATCAGAGGAAGTGCAGAGTGCAAGAACTGTAACTCTATCACAAGTAATTACAGAGTTATTTCCCTTTTTAGTTTTTGCTATATTAAGCTTGTCCGGAGCATATCTCTAAACGTTTTAAAGGTAATTTAGTGAAACTTGATACACTGATAGGGGGCTATGAGAGAAATCGCAGAATGCAAGAAGCATAACCCTACCAACAGTTTTTACGGAGTTACTTCCCTTCTTAATTAGGGCCCCACACAGTATTTTGGGTGCCCTATAGTAATCTCCTTGTCAGTCAGTTTCAAATCTAAACCAAAACATTTAACCGGTTATAACTTCAAAAGTATTTTCCCTACTCCCATGAAACTTCACACTCATACTAACAATCACAAGACCTACATTCTGACAAACCATATTGCTTTTGTCCGTGTGTTTGTCACGCCTTTACCAAAAAACTTAACCTCGGTCATAACTTCAAAAGTATTTGCCCTACTCTCATGAATCTGCACTCACTTACTTACTATCACAAGACCTACATTCTGACAAAGGGCCATAACTATATTGCTTTTCGGTGTGTGTTTGTCAGGCCATAACCAAACAACTTGAACTCGGTCAAAATTTTAAAAGTATTTATCCTACTCTCATGAAACTTCACACACTTACTTACCATCACAAAACCTACATTCTGACATTGGGCCATAATTATGTTGCTTATTTTCGCTGAATTATCTCCCCTTTTTCAAAAAATATCTCCTGTTGTTTCATAACCATGGGTAATAGGGCTTTCATATTTCACATATGCATTCCTTGTGACATTCTTCATTGAAACTCATTTACTAGGGAACACAAAACTGAGTTTCTTTGTCTTATGGTTTAAGATTTACATGCCCTTGCATGGAAGGGGCCTTCATTTCTCCTTATTATTGCAGTCTTTGTTGAAAATCACTAACTAGGGAATTCTTAGACTTTATGTTAAACCCATTTGGTACAGGAAACCCCAAAAGGGGTAAGTGGCAAACAGTGCAGGCCAAGATCAGATACCACGAAACTCGTGTTTGTCATGCCTTAACCTGGCCCTACTCTTATGAAACTTCACACACATACTTACCATCACAAGACCTACATTCTGACAAAGGAGAATAACTTGTGTGTTTGCCACACCTTAACAAAAACCTTAACCTCGGTGATAACTTCAAAAGTATTTTGTCTACTCTCATGAAACATCACACACATAATTACCATCACAAGACCTACATCCTGACAAATTGCATTTGGGTGTGTGTTTGTCAGGCCATACCCAAACAACTTAAACTCCGGTCAAAATTTTAAAAGTATTTGTCCTACTCTCATGAAACTTCACACACATACTTACATTACAAAAACCTACATTCTGACAAAGGGCCATTACTATATTGCTTATTTTCACTAATCATCTCCCCTTTTTCAAAAAAAATATCTCCTGTTATTTCATAACCATGGGTGATAGGACTTTTAAATGTTTCACATGTGTATTCCTTGTGACATTTTCCATTGAAAATCACTTACTAGGGAACACAAAATTGAGTTTCTTAGCCTTATGGTATAAGATTTACAGGTCCTTGCAGGGAAGGGGCCTTTCATTTCTCATTTTTTTGCATTCTTTTTTGAAAATCACTACCTAGTTTCTTTATTTGTACTCCAAACGTCAGCTGAGGGTACTCATTAGAACCTCCTCATTCAGACGGTTCTAACGAGTACCCATAACCTTTGTCTTCAAATAAATCTTATCAAACTTCAAAGTGTATAGGATCATTTCACTAAAATAACCCTCCTACTACTGCGCATCTTCGGGGAGCATCCCTCGGTTTCACCGATGCTCTTGTCTTAAAGGGTATCGTTTAAAAAGAAAACAAAAACAACAACAAAAAAAAAAACAAAAAAAAACAGCAAGAACAAAGTTTAAAAAAAGTCTGCTCATCAGTCGTAAAAACTGTTTTCTTCTAAGAGTATATTCCTATTGATAGGTAAGGCAAAGATTTCTGACCGAGCTGATTATGTTGTTGTTGTTTGTTTTGTTTTGCTTTTTTTTTTTTTTTTTTTTTTGGTTTTACGACCATTTCAGGATTATTTCACTTATATCGAGGCAATTGGTAAATAGAGGTGGGCGTAAACAAGAGTACCCGGAGAAGATCCACCAGACCTTCTTTTGCAGAAAGTGGCGACTCACATGTGATCCGAGCCAGACTCGAACCAACACCCGTGAGAAACCTAATAATTAAGAGTCAGCGCTCTTATCCGCCCGTAAATATTATGTTTTCACATCTCTTATGTCAAGTGTTACACGGGGTAACTTCAATGGCTCGGACACATTTCTGAGCATGAAAATTTGTTCGAGACAGGGGTAGTTCGAGCTACTGAGGTCTATTCAAAGCGCCATGTCAGGGAGAATAATAGGGATATATAAAAATCTTTCATTACGAAAGCACGCCTATACAAATGCATTGTAAACTTTATCGCCGAAAAAAAAAAACGAACGTTTTAACCCTTGTTCTGCTGAATATTCAAATATGCCACACCCACTACTGTTTACCAACCAATCAGATTACTTGATGCAAATTATTGCAACAAATTCACAATCTGAATGACAAACAATGTAGATCCTGATCAGATGGCTTCTTCAGAAGCCATCTGATCTGGATCTACATTGTTTGAAAGATATGGCATATCCGGGATTAGCAGGTCAAGGGTTAAGATGAAAAATAGTGATATTATTCTTATTTCTGCTCAAAATATAGATTGTGGGTACTCGTTAGAATCGCATAGATATTTTTCTTATTTCGGCTCAAAATACAGATTGTGGGGCCTCATCGAGGCGGTTCTAACTAGTACCCACAATCTATATTTTAGAGGAGAAATAAGAAAATAAGGTTTACCCCTGTAAACCGCAGTTTTACCGTATAAAAGTGGGGTTCAAGGGTGTCAAATTAATATAGGCGTGTTTTCGTGATGTGTAAACGGAATGTTTAGTGTACTCATTAGAATCGCCTCGTCGAAGCTATTCTAATGAGGAAATAAAACATTCATTTTCAAGATAAACTCTCCCTAATTTAACTCAAATGTGTCAATATCTGCAGTATTGGAAAATCGTGCCAAGGGACTTAAGACCTACGAGTTCGAACAGCCTTGTTAACGAGAACAGCCGTGTAAAGTACACTCTGTATTCGAGATATCGAAGTTACACAGTTTGACCTTGAAGGCTACAGCATATGAGTATGAGTCGATCAACATGATTTTACTATTACATTTGTATGTATGTATGTATTATTATTATTATTATTATTATTATTAATATTATTATATTTGGTTTTACGGCCCTTCGAAGAGTATTTCACTTAAATCGAGCCGATCGTTGATCAGAGGTGAGCGAAAACGAGTACCCGGAGAAAAAACTACCTGGCCTTCCGTTGCAGAAGTTGGCGTCTCACATGTGACCCGTGCCAGTCTCGAACCTAGAACGGTGAGAGACCTAATGATTAAGAGTCAGCGCTATTATTCACTAGGCCATAACCATGTTAAACTTTGCGAGTGCGACTAGTAAACATTGGATTCAGTTTCATTACGAAAACACGCCTATACAAATGCATTGTTACCTTAATCGCCGAAAATATGAAAATTTTAAGATGAAAAATTGTGATATTTTTCTTATTTCTACTCAAAATATATATTTTAGAGCAGAAATAAGAAAAATAATGTTCACCCCTGCAAACCCCGGTTTTACCATATAAGAGTGGGGTTCGAGGGGGTCAAAATTATATAGGTGTGTTTTCGTGATGGCAGATTAGCTACGGGTATGATGTTGACAAATCGGGCTTCCTGCTGTTATACAGACAACCCTCTTTATACCGACATTCGATATATTAAAAAACTTGCTATAATGACAATTTCAATGGAACAAATCCTTAGCTCAAGATGAGACGATTAATTGAGATATTCAAGAATAATGAAGTTGCTAAATACTCCAAGAAACAAATTTTGTGGATATTTGCTAGAATCGCCCCGGTGAGGTGATTCTAACGAATGTCCACAGCATTTGTTTACCGAGGCGATTCCAACAAATATCCACAACATTTTTCTCGGTTTAATTAAGGAGAAAAGTCTTTGACTTACTATAATACTACTCCTTACGCGGAAACTTGATAGTGGCAAATTCGTTATAGCGACAAAATGTTAGGGAACAAATGCTGTCGCTATAACGGGGGTCCTCTGTATTGATAAAAATTTACCACCTAAAAATGACTTTTTTTCTGATAGTTTTCATATTAAAATTTTCAGCTCAAAAACGTAGATTATGGGCACTCATTTAAACCGTCAAAAAGAGGCTATTCTAACGAGTTCCCGCTATCTATGTTTTTGAGAAGGAATAAGAAAAATAATGTAAACCTCCAAGGCGCTAAAGACCTAGTTCGAAACAGCCGTGTAAACAAGAATAACCGTGTAAAGATTTTGTTTGTTTGTTTGTACCCGTCAACACTGTCACTTTGGAGACGTTGCTTCCAATTCTGTGGGACTTTACACGACATTGAGATGAAATGACATCTCAAGCCCTGCCGCCCAATGAAACCAATAGGGTTTATAATCATGGACGGTCCGACTCGCACCGCTTTGCCTGGGCAGGCTTAGATCCTCTAAGCGGTTTACCAGTACTCGTGTGCGGGTCGGATTCAGCTCTGCGTGGAAGCATCATGCAGCCCATCTATTTCATCAAGCCCCGATGGACGGGGCCCGGGCACGAGTGCAAGATTCTATTTTAACATATCATATTTAAAACGCATTTTATTCACGACTGTTTAACAAAATGACAATATTCCGCCATTAGTAAACGCGACGTTGTTAAGGACGTCGTACATGTAACGTTACTGGGCGTATGTAATTTAGTTGCATATTTAATCTACTAGTGGATTGTCGAAATTATTACATGGCGTTATTACACTATCAGACGCGACGCCATATGATAAAGCAGCAAAACTTGTTACATGTATAACGACAATTTCTTAGCTCAAGATAAGACAGAATAATCGAAATATACAAGAATACTGTAGTTGCTTAATACTCCAAGACAAATGTGGTGGATATTTGTAAGAATCGCCTCGGTGAGGCGATTCTAACAAATATACATACATTTTTTTCTTGGTGTAATTAAGGGAAAAATCTTTTATTAACTATTATACTACTCCTTACTCAGATTCTTAACAGCTGCAAATTCGCTATAGCGACAAAATGTTAGAGAACAAATGCTGTATAGCGAGGGCCCTCTTTATTGGTAAAATTTTGTCCACCAAAAATTCTTTTTTTTTTTTACTATAAAAATTCCAAATATTTTTTTTCATATTTCTGGGAAAAAAAACTTATTGGCACTCGTTAAAACCGTCAAAACGATTCGATTCTTAACAGTACATGTACCCACAATCTATGTTTTTGAGCAGAAATAAGACTATGTATAACCCTGCAAACCCCTGGTTTACAAGTAAAAATGGGATTTAAGGGGGGTGTGGTTCAAAATTATTTAGGTGTGTTTGCATGATGACATTTTCGACTACCGAGGTTTATATATTAATATGCAAAACTTACTTGCGGTATGTAACTATTGCAGTAACGACCCCTGTCCCGACGACTACTGCAACAATAACTGAAACTGCCACTCCGGCAACCGGGTAAGAGCTTTCATCAGGACTTCCTACAAAGGTTGAAAGCATGCTTAAACTTGTAAATAAAGTCGAATTTCAATAGCTCAAATACCTTTTTGACCATAAACGTTTGTTCGAGATAAGAGATATTCGAACTACTGACACGCCCATTAAGTCAAATGGGGGATGTATTTTCGATCATCTATAAAATAAAGGGACGTTGTGTGTACTCATTTATGATTAGAATCGCGGCGATTCTAGTGAGGACATACAACTTACTTTTTCATGATAAAATCAGGAAAATCTTCAAACATTATCCTAACCCTGTGGATGTCTGGAGTTATGGAAATACTTCCCTGGGAACTTTAAAATGAGTTCTAGAGTTCTAATAAACCGTGGTAAACGAGCCATCCATGGTCGAGTTATTGAAGGTTTACTATCTACACCACAATAACTATGCTGGAGCTGAACAAGTTCTGAAATCGTTTAAAATAAACAATGAGCATATTTTATAATGGAAGCACAAAAGCATAACATTCAGATTTAAGCCCTTGGTCTGAGGCTTATGTCCGTTTCGCAAGAACAGTTAGAACTTTATTCGTGGTACTTGGTACAAACATACATCTAGGGATGCTTATCCATGGTTGACATTGACTTATATTTCTTGATTCACTGACTTTGTGAAATATAGCGTGAACCTTAACTTGACTGTTCCAGACCATTCTTCAAGAAGCATAGTGCTACACTATTGAAACACGGTAATATCTTGCAGCCAGGAATGGCAGTGTTAATGCAAGCAGCCATATTTGATTATGGCTTACATTTCATGTCTCACTGATTTTGTGAAATTGTGCGCTAAGAAATGGTACTTGGTACAAACTTGAGCCTGATGCTCTGTTTCTGGTCCATAACTGATCAGTCAATATCTCCGTGAACCCAAAAAATCAAACAACCACAGAGATGAAACAACGGTGAGGACTCGACAGAAAGAAACCACTGAAATACTGGAGCAAATAAAAAACCAAAACTTAGGCTCCGATGGGCTCGACCAGAGACAGAGCATCAGGCATCAACCAACATTACATAAAATTAGATTCTCTCTAATTCTCAGTAAGCCTTTACGCTGGGACCGTCATAGAATCTGAGGCCTGACCCACCGGCGTGCAATTAAAGAGGGACCGTGATTGGTTTAACTACCATGCATAACATTTATGTTGTACCAAATCTTTTTATATCGAAGAATGATTTTATGAAACTGAGTGCTGAAATCATTGCAATTATCTATTTTTCTGAATTTTTATACTCAGTCACCATAAAATTCGAATTCCGATAGACCTTGTTGCAGAAGATATTTAAGCCCTTACGCTAGAACCATCATAGAATCTAAGGTCTAGAACCGTCATAGAATCTAAGGTCTCACCCAAATCAACAGGTGGTATAAATGAGGCTGTAAAGCTATGTTTTTATGAACAGCGCATTAAGAATTATTGTGCAAATAGTGTTCCTGAACAATTACTGTAAACATTGAACCACACATGATTTGGAATACCATAACATAACATAATAGTTCTTTATTAAGACAAGCTCAGGTCATGCATATGACATATGAGTGGAAGATTATAATTACAATATTTATCGTCATCACCACCGATATTATTGATAATAATAGTAGTAATACCAATAACAAAAATGTTAACACAATGTCAAAAACACAACACAATGTATCACGTCAATGAATCCGTCTAATGAATACCCCAAACCCCACTTTATGCAGAGAAAGGTGGGCTTTACGGGGGTCAACATTATTTTCTTTATTTCCGCCACAGAACACATGTCTTGGATACACGTTAGAACCGCCACAAATGAGGCGGTTTCACGGAGAACCACCAACCCATGCCTGAGGCAAAGTTATGAAAATAACACAACTTCTCATCAGAAACATGTCCGATTTTGAGATAATAAATAATAATAATAAAATGCACTTTGCGTCACGGACATGCTATATGGTATGGACAAGGCAAGTCTGTTTTGGAGAGGCATAAGATCACTGACCTCTTTTGATAATCATTTTTGCAAAAATGCAAAGGTTGCGTAATTGGACTTCATTTTCACTGTTCATTAATTCTTTGAATTTTAGCACATTGGTGGATCTATAATAATATTTATCTATGTATTTCTGTCTCTCACTTTTGAAAAAAGGGCATATTAATACATAGTGAAACTCATCCCCTACTTCATGTAGGTTACATAAAGCACACTTTCTGTCGATAAGTTCGAGTCCGAGCCAACGACCGCGTTCGCAAGGGAATCTGTGGTTTCCTGTTCGGAGTTTAGCAAAATAAAAATAGAGATTCGATGGAACTTTTAAGAAATAAGCTTCTAATTGTATTGTCTCCTTAAATAGTCTGTAATTTAAACCTTTGGAGGAACTATCTAATTTGCCGCTCCATGTTTGCAAAAACTGACTTTGTAGAATGAGTTTAATTAATGAGCTACACTGCGGGCTTGCGGACTGGTTTATCCAGATATCTGGTCTGCCACATTATTCAAAGATTTTTTGGATACTCGTATGCCATTTAGACTGAATATGATTGGTGCGGAGCTTTTGATACAGTAGTAATGCTAATTTTTGTGGTTTTCCGCTGATTAATTTAGACCAATAGTTAACCATCCTACTCTTGATAATGATTTCAATAGGGTATCTGCCTAGTTCACCATACACCATGTAAAGCGGAGTGCTTTTACGCGCACGAATGATAGACCTAAGAAACTGTGTATGGATTGACTCGAGGAGTCCACAATTTTCAAAACCGAAAACCTCGCACGAGTATGTCAAAATAGGTAATATTGTTTGGTCAAATAACTTGAGCTGAAGGTCGACTGGGAGGAATAAATTTTTAATTCTAACCTGTAATAGATGCATAGCTTTCTTTGCTTGTTCAGCGATGTGTTGACGTGCCTTTAAAAAACTTCTGGATTTAGAAAAATAAGTGCCTAGATATTTATAATTATCAACAATTTCTAGGGGGTTGTTCCCAATAGAGAAAGAAAAGGAATCCGTTTTCCGTGCTCCGAAAATTACTACTTTGGTTTTGCTTTCGTTAACTTTGAGTTTCCATAGTGCACAGTATCTATGGAATGAGTCGATGCTTTTCTGAAGATTTTCAGCAGTTTCTCCTAAAATCACAGTGTCATCTGCGTAGAGCATGACAAACACTTTAATGAGGTCGAAGGTAATTCCATTATGAAGTTCGAATGAAATACCTTCATTTTCATCAAATGTAAGATGGTCTTCCAAATCATTCAAAAATATTGAAAACAAAACAGGGGAGAGATTATCTCCCTGTCTTACACCCCTGTTACTGCTGAAAAAGGGCGAATTCTCCCAATGTTACGGTCATACCCATCAACTTAACAAGTTCATGCAGTGAATACCCTTGCAATCCCCAGTTGCTGAAAATGGTGTTTACAATGGTATACGTTATTGTTTTACCTTTGTTCAAATACATCAATTGTGGCTACTCGTCTATGAAATGTACAGTGTGTGAGCCCCACTTTATTTTTTTGAAAAATAAAAAATAAATAAATAAATAAATCTCGGAGGGGGATGTGCTGTGTTTGCCGGTTCTTGTCCTTTCAGAACTTTGGGGTTGAAACACACTTATGATGATTAAATATCAGAAAGGCCTCTGTGTCACTAAATTTGGTATAGTTACGCCTTAATTGCAATCGCTGGGTCGATATCTCTGCTGGTGGATGATTCGTTCGTCCCAGAGGGCATCATCAACTCAGTATCAGTTCCTTAGTGCTGAGGTTGATACGTCGGTGTTGACGTCAGTACTCAAGTACGATTTAAATAATTATTTTTGCAGTATAAAATTCTATTTTTTCCAAAACTAAGACTGACTTGTCAGGTGAGACATGTATCTTAGCGGATTTGGTTGCCACATTTTGTTATATTTTAAATTTTGCAAGTCTCGCTACTTTGGACATCTCCTTCCTGATGCCCGGGACTTCCGTGGCGTGTGGGCCATGTTTGCTGATGTTGGCCTGATGGGGAACGCCTATAAGTCCTAGGTTAGGCGTCCATTGCCTGATGCCTTCAGTTGAATTGTCACATGAGCTACGTCGGTCGATGTGTGCTCGGAGGGGGATCTGCTGTGTTTGCCGGGTTTTTTGTCCATCGTCCGTTTTGGTTTCAGAACTTTCTGGTTGAGACACACTGATGAAGATTAAATATCAGAAAGGCCTCTGTGTTACTTAATTTTGTATAGTTACGCCTTAATATTTACCTCTTGGAAAATGTGGGATTATCGGGATATTCATTTTAACAAATTCTAGTTCAGATTTATTTGCTTTTGCCTTAAGATTCTTCCTCTACACGCTCTGTATATTTTTGATGAAATAACATCTCAATCCCTGCCACCCAATGAAACCAATAGGGTTATATGAATGGACGGGCTGACTCGCACCACTTTACCTGGGCAGGCTTAGACCTTCTAAACTATTTACCAGTACTCATGTGCGGTCGGTTTCATCTCTGCTTGGAAGCATCATGCAACCCAATATATTTCTAAAAAAAACGATGGGGGTCGGAAAGTTATGATATGTACTAGACCTGTTAACGTCATGATCTATCTGAAATTGCTAACGTAATGATTGATTGATTGATTGATTGATTGATTGCCTCCAGATAAGGAGAGTAATAAACATGACAATAACACATGAGTGAAACTATTTACAGAAACATGACTAGAACAAATAATGCAATTCAAGACAATATGTGGGCGAAAAATATTTGTGTCAAAGATATAAGGAAGCAGGATGAACTAACCCGCAACTTGGAGACTTGCCCTAGATAAATGGACTTCAAGGATCGTCTACACAGACTGACAATTCACGCAAACACGCCTATATTATTTTGACCTCCTTAAACCCCACTTTTATATAGTCAAACTTGGCTTTACATGGGTATACATTATTTTCTTACCTCTGCTCAAAACATAGTTTGTGGGTACTTGTTAGAACCGCCTTGGCGCGAGGTGGTTCTTACGTGTACATGTACCCACAATCTATGTATTGAGCAGAAATATAACAAAAATATCATGATTTTTATCTGAAAATTTTCTCCTTTGTTGTGGGGATAAACTTTTACTGATCTATTTGAATAGGCGTGTTTTCGTGATGCTATAAGTACCATTATTAAAAACACTTTACGCTAGTGCTCCACACACAAGCCTTTGAGTGTCTATAGATCATGAAATAGAGCAATAGATGTCCAATCTGTGTATCACTTATTAAGTCAGTCTCCAAACATAACAATTATATACATGTAAACGTCTCACCATCGTATCCAACCAGTCTTACGTAAGGATCATCGCCACATTTCACGCCTACGGAACGATAGAATGCGTAACCATTGGGTAAGAACGTGAAACAATTAGAGCGACATCAGGTGAGGAATTAGATCGCTAAAAAAGGTAAAGAAACTGTGCATTTTCTGTGTTTCATAAGTTATATAATTTTTACGAGGAAGTTATTTAAAAAACGGGGAATTACATTAAGGAGACCATTGATATCGGCATCTTTGGAGTAAATACCAAATACGGTACTTCACACATTTTGGCTAAATTTAGTTTCTCCTGCTGGTGATGAACTGAAGCCTTAGAAAACGAGTGGTTTTTCGAGGTGTTTGTTGCCTTTTATTTATTATTGCGCTTTGCTACAAGTTAAGCGTATTAACATGCACACACAATAAACATATATGGTTATATGTGTTGTGGATATTTTGCTTGTCAATGCAGCACTAGCGTGAAATCACCACGGAAAAGGTCGAAAATGGTTGGTTACGCATTAGATCTATAGAAATGATAACAAAACTTGCAACTATAAAGCGGATCTGTTTTCATCTCCACGGCCCTAGAATCACCCGCACCTTGTTCTACGGAACCATTTTTAGCCAACCTGATAAGCAGTGCGCTATTGATTCGATAATGACATAGTATTTTATGGAAACATTTTCAGTCTCCAGAATCATAGTACCGAATGATTTTCACTGACTTTTACGCTGTGTTTGTTTTATCAATGGTCCGGTAATTGACTGAAATGAAATAAAACAGGTTTTGGAGTTTTAATTTCTGCGAAGAACTCCTCATCTGCCAAAATTTGCTGGTTAAGCATTAGATCGTCTGGTTGAGCATTCGATAACCAGAGGAGAAAATCAAACCAGTTGCTGCCTAAGTAAATGCCAGCAAAAAGGTGGTCTACATATGTTTTCTAAATTGTGTTAAAATCACCAGAGAAAGAAAGCGGTGATGAAAACTACTTTTCTGGACAAGACCATTAAATGTCTGGTTATCATGCTTATCTGACCGAATGACGCGCCGATTCATAAATAAGAGGTCATTACTTGCTTTTGTAGAAAACAAAATGGACAGCTTACGCTTTGTAATGGCGATTAAATCTATATCCGGATGGGACGGCCATTAATGAACCGTCTCATCCGAGAATCAAAGCTGTTCGCCATCCTGTAAATGAATTTGACTAAATCCCCTATTAACAAGAATTGCCCAAAATAAAAAAAATGGAGAGAACCCGTTTAAGAAACTCAGGCGTGAAAGGCTTATGGTATGATCGTTAACACTGCAGATACGAAAGCCTATTTGGCTTATGTACGAGAAAATAAAATACCGTAAAGGCGTAGTAACGCGACACAAAAGACGTAATAACTCAAAAAAAGGCGTAGAAACGCAAAACAAAAGACGCAGTAACGCCAATCAGAAGGCGTAGTAACGCAAAAACAAGGCGTAGTAACGCGAAAAAGTGCATACTAATGCAAAAGAAAGACGTAGTAATGCAAAAGAAAGGCGCAGTGATGCGAATCAAATGCGTTTTTACGCGATCAAAAGGCGTAGTAATGCGAAAAAAGGCATAGTAACGCAAAAGAAAGGCGTATTTGTTTTAGCTCGCCTCTGCAAAGCAAATAGGTAGCCTGAATATCCTACTCCTGGGACTGCGCATGCCCTCAAAATATATGTCTGTATCATGATCGATAACCCAGATCGGAGATCCCGTGAGTTCTATGCTAACTGTCAAAACGATGAGATAAAGATATTTCTAAAACCAACTTCTTATTAATACAAACAGCGCAAGAATGACACACCATGTATTCTTAATCATGTTAATCAAGACGAACCAGAATCCATTTGTAAAATTTATAAAAGTAAACAGGAGGACAGGTGCGTTCATTAAATAAATTGAGAGAAGTAAGTAAGTAAGTCAGTCAGTCAGTCAGTAAGTAAATAAGGACTTTATTTAGTGAGGGTAGCAACATTTAGCACATACAAAAATACATGTAATAGCTTATCTTCCATGAGGCCCTCAGCTAATCTTCCATGATCTAATCTTCCTTCTTAATAAAACATACACGCTATAATATTTTGTTTCATCGGCAGTGTCATTTTTAGATATGAGGAAAAATATAGATATAATAAATTGATAGAACATATAAGTTATAATATTTTCTTCCATCTGCAGTATCATGTTTAGATATGAGGAACTTTTGAAACCGTTTTGAATATGGAGCAATATTTTCTCACGGATGTATCTAGGCACTGATTAGGCAGTTTACATTAAGCCAAAAGTCCAGTCTTTGTTCACTATCGACCGACTGTTGATAATATTGTATTTAGAACTAAAGATGTTGTAGACATTTGTTTTCGCCACATCATTTTGTTTCTTTGAATAATCATGACGAAAACACGCCTATACAAATACAATGTAACCTTTATCGCCGAAAAAAAACAAGAAAATTTTAAGATGAAAAATTGTGATATTTTTCTCATTTCTGCTCAAAATATAATGTGATTAAAAAAAAAAAGGACTGGTGGGTCTATTGCCTCCGAGTGTATGTGGGAGAAATAGTCTCAAACTGTTTCATTAATCTCTTAAATACAAGTGTCCAATCAAATAGTGTAGATCTTCACCAGACGCCGGATTCTGCAGCGTCTGATCAGGGTCTACACTCTTTGCCAAGCCCATCCTATGTTTCCAAGATAACCCTCTTTAGTTTTTCACAACACTCTGACCTCACTGCGACTATTTTCATTCTAATAGTTTTCCCGACAAGTCAGTGATATATACGTGCACTTAAGCATAGAACAGCTTTTCTTCTGAGCACCTTTGGGTCGATTGACAAACAATTCCCAGTGGAATTCTTTTCACTCACTGTTACAAGGCGGTTCTTCTTTGGCGGTTTATTTATGTTATTGTTTGTCACTGATTGTATGTATCGCATTTTGGATAGCCAGCTGGTATTGATTCCTGCTCATTGCTTTACTTCTATTTTTTATAAGCACCAAGTTTATAATCATGAGTGTCTTATGCTCAACCTGGCTCTCTAATGCTTGACCATAGAAACACGATAAAGATTTAATCGCCATTACAAAGCGTAAGCTGGCCATTTTGTTTTCTACAAAAGCAAGTAATGACCTCTTATTTATGAATCTGTGCGTCATTCGGTCACATAAGCATGATACCCAGACATTTAATGGTCTTGTCCAGAAAAGTAGTTTTCATCACAGCTTTCTTTCTCTGGTGATTTTAACACAATTTAGAAATCATATGTAGACCACCTTTTATAAGCTGCTGGCATTTACTTAGGCAGCAACTGGTGAGATTTTCTCCTCTCTGGCTATCGAATGCTCAACCAGACGATCTAATGCTTAACCAGCAAATTTTGACAGCTGAGGAGTTCTTCGCAGAAATTAAAACTCCAAAACCTGTTTAATTTCATTTCAGGCAATTACCGGACCATTGATAAAACAAACACAGCGTAAAAGTCAGTGAAAATCATTCGGTACTATGATTCTGGAGACTGAAAATGTTTCCATAAAATACTATGTCATTATCGAATCAATAGCGCACTGCTTATCAGGTTGGCTAAAAATGGTTCCGTAGAACAAGGTGCGGGTGATTCTGGGGCCGTGGAGATGAAAACAGATCCGCTTTATAGTTGCAAGTTTTGTTATCATTTCTATAGATCTAATGCGTAACCAACCATTTTCGACCTTTTCCGTGGTGATTTCTCGCAAGTGCTGCATTGACAAGCAAAATATCCACAACACATATAACCATATATGTTTATTGTGTGTGCATGTTAATACGCTGAACTTGTAGCAAAGCGCAGTAATAAATAAAAGGCAACAAACACCTCGAAAAACCACTCGTTTTCTAAGGCTTGAGTTCACCTTCAGCAGGAGAAACTAAATTTAGCCAAAATGTGTGAAGTACCGTATTTGGTATTTACTCCAAAGATGCCGATATCAATGGGCTCCTGAATGTAATTCCCCGTTTCTTAAATAACTTCCTCGTAAAAATTATATAACTAATGAAACACAGAAAATGCACAATTTCTTTACCTTTTTTTAGCGATCTAATTCCTCACCGGATGTCGCTCTAATTGCTTCACGTTCTTACCCAATGGTTACGCATTCTATCGTTCCGTAGGCGTGCATTTGTGCAGATCCTTCGTCTTTAAGACCAGTTTTGAACAGACAGAATGCTCGTCTCTTACTAGAGGACAATGTGTATTGACAACACTCAGAGAGAAAAAGCCGACTCCTTTAAAATTCCTTCGTCCATCGCGCTTACAGCACTCTTTGAGAACACCATTATGAAATATGTGTTCCTTAAGGGTATAATAATTTATTTATTTATTTATTTATTTATTTATATACATTATTTTAAGAGGGTAAAAAACACATTTAGCTATAAAAACTATTCTACCATGTGGCCCTCTATATAACACATAAAACATATATACAAACATCATACGTATACAAAAACATTTCTACCGCATGGCAGTTTTGTCAGGACAGGTGAGGTGTCGCGTCGCACACAGGAATGATTCCAGCCCAAGCTGAGCTCAGTTAGACAGGAAGCATGTGGCGGAACCGATGTCCAAACAGCATGCCCCGACACCCGAGCCCAGCCGGAAAAATGGAGACCTGTAAGCCCGACACTTTCTCTGTTGTGTCAATTTGCAGCCATACGAATTGTGGGTGTTAAAACTTTAAAAACCTACAAGATTATGGTTATTAAAATTACGAATGAGCTCGCAAGGTCAAATAGTATTAAAAGTATACAACAGACAGGTATTATTTTCTGCTTAAAACGCTAAAGGAGAAATAAATAGATAAAATGTTCACAATTACACTTCGGGTATGACTATTCTTACTGTAAGGGTCAGAGAATTTCCTTAAGACTGTTTTTAAAAGAACTTAATGACGTAACATGATTATATCATTTTCTTTTTTTTTTAACAAAGAGTCGGCCTCCGCGGCTTGAAGAAATATATGGGCTGCATGATGCTTCCATGCAGAGCTGAAACCGACCCGCACACGAGTACTGGTAAACCGCTTAGACGATCTAAGCCTGCCCAGGCAAAGCGGTGCGAGTCGGTCCGTCCATGCTTATAAACCCTATTGGTTTCATTGGGCGACAGGGCTTGAGCTGTCATTTCGTCTCATTGTTGACAGAAAGTCCAACCACATTGGAAGGAACATCTCCAAAATGACCTATACAGTGTTGACGGGGACGTTAAACCTCA
>CAUZLF010000238.1:0-56230 GCA_963580285.1 Lucinisca nassula | reverse complement strand
ATGAAAACACGAAAATCCAAACCCTGATTTTCAGGAAAAAAATGAACGAGCACATACTGTAGAACCCCAATGGCTCGGACTTTGTCAACATTAAGTTATCTACCAGACAGTTTACTTACAATTTGTTTGTTTGATTTGGGGTTTAACGTCCCCGTCAACACTGTAAAGGTCATTTTGGAGACGTTGCTTCCAATTTTGTGGGACTTTTACCCGGCATTGAGATGAAATGACATCTCAAGCCCTGTCGCCCAATGAAATCAATAGGGTTTATTAGCATGGACGGTCCGCCTCGCACCACGGTTCCTGGGCAGGCTTAGATCCTCAAAGCGGTTTACCAGTACTAGTGTGCGGGCCGGATTCAGCTCTGCGTGGAAGCATCATGCAGCCCATATATTTCTTCAAGCCCCTATGGGCGGGGGCTTAGTTTACTTACAATCAACGTTGGAGCAAGGTTGAAAACGTTATTTATACCGCAATCAGGCATTCTAGGAACCTTATAAAGGGGGTCGAATAACTGCACGCTATAATCGGTAGTGACCTATAATACTTTCTACTGACCTATAATACGTCTAGTGGGCCGATTATAGATCGGAACAATATTTTTAGGTCACTAATTTACTAATATACCACCTTTTATACATGGGAAAACAACGAAACTGCAAGTTAAAATCTTTGCAATACTTATTTGAACAGATTTTCAGAAATTTAAGTTAAATTCTTGCCTTCTCGGCCTTTCCTGGTTTGAATGTCCCGTTGAAATAACTGCGCACTGCTACTGCAGTTCCGTCTCAACCTCGAAAATAATTTCTAAAGCTAAAATAAACTATATATTTGCAGATTTTTATACAGAATGTAAAGCGCTAAAAAACATTTATTCGAACGTCCATGTTGTTTCCTACGTCTTTGTGGCGCGGTGACGTCAGAAACTTTGCACTCGTTGACGTCACGTTATACTGTGTGTACGCGCCATGGCACTAAATGTCGTTTAACATGCCACACCGTCTGCTGTTTTTTTTGCTTAAATTTGCCAAATTATTGCAAAAACCCTTGATTGTTTTGAATTGCGGTATATACTAAATACATGATTAGTGTCTTTAATAAACCGGCCCCGATAGCTCAGTTGGTAGAGTGTCCGCTCCGGGGCACGGGAGGTCACGGGTTCGATCCCGGGCCGCGACATACCAAAGTCGTTAAAAATGGTACTAGATGCTCCTCGCTTGGCACTCAGATTTACTTGGTCGACCCAGTGTCAAGACAATGTGACTGGGTGTGGTATCATTGAATGTGTCTGGGACATGATACTTCAGTGAGGCAGCACTATAAAAGTGAGCATTGAGCTCCCTGTCGCAACCATACACCGTCGTGATATGACTGAAAAATTGTTGAAAGCAACGTTTAACCCGAATTCAGACACACACAGTGTCTTTTATAATAAACTACAATCGGTTCGCCGCGACAATTTTATAGGGGCTCGCTAAAGCTCGCCCCTATAAAATTGTCTAAGGCTCACCGATTATATTTTATTATTAAAGACACTTACCATGAATTTACTATTTCAACGCTGCTTCATTTTAAACAAATTTTATTTTTCAGCTGTTCATGAAAGTATGAACGCAGTTGATCGCTAAAAACTTAGCTAGCAACCCGCTGTCGTTCATACGTTCATGAATAGCAGAAAAATTAAATTTATTTTTTATATTTACATTTTTGCCCTTCATCACTTAGGCGAAAAAAATGCTTATAGGGCAAACTTTTAAAGCTGAAAAACATTTACACGCTGTTTTTTCTATAAACAGCTGAATAGCGTTGACGTCACCAACGACCGTAGAGAACTGCCCAGCAGGCACACGTCGCTAGGGCAACGTCAAATCAACGTCGGTGCAACGTCACGACGTTGCACCGACGTTGATGTGACGTTGCATAATGGTCATGACGTTGAACCGTCGTCGATATGACGTCACAAATACGTCATGTGCCTGCTGGGTGTGGTCTAGACTGACGTTACTGAAAATCATGTGACTCGATACGTTCACGTAAGTATGAACTACATTGTTTTCTATAGGTTTGCATTAGACTTTACACTGGAAATGTAAATATTTTGAGGTAACGTTTTTAACCTGTGCTAAAATTGCTACTGCTACGGAGTGCGACTTTTCCAGAGTTTACTTTCATCACGTGAACAAGTCCGTGAAATGAACACCCCCTTACACCCCACTTTGCATAGAGAAAACTGGGGTTTACGGGGGTAAAATATTTTTCTTATTTTTACTCCAAGACATAGGTTGTGGGTACTCGTTAGAACCGCCTCAATGAGGCGGTTCTAACGAGTACCCACAACCTATATTTGCAGTATAAATAAGAAAAATGTCATGAATTTTCACCCGAAAGAGGCCATTTTGGATATGTGAAAAATGAACTATGCCGCACGGGTGTGTTTGCGTAATGATTGCAAAGCACATACGAGTATGTATGCATATGTTTTGTTGCAAGTTAGTCAGGTCTGAAAGATGGCCGTGCAGAGCATGGCAACAGGAAAAATAAAAAAACCTGATTCTTTGACTTTGACAAAGTATTTGAGATCATACAATTTTATCACCCTCTGATGCTGTCACAAGACTAACTCTTAGAGCTATATCCAAGCAGGTAGACGTCGCTAGGGCAATGTTAAATAAACGTCGGTGCAACGTCATGACGTTGCACCGACGTTGATATGGCGTTGAATAAACGTCATGACGTTGTGCCGACATTGATGTGACGTCAGAATCACGCCATGTGCCTGCTGGTAAAGAATCATAGCACTGATGGCACTGGTGGTCGATTGTCTCTGGGTGTAGACTGTAAAAAATGATCATGAACAGGCCCCCAGATTACAAAACACAACAATATATGTCTTTATGATGGGGCCGGTCCATTTACAGTTATAGGAATATTTTGTTGTTTTGTTGTTTTGTTTTTTTTTTTGTGGTAGCAGTAACATCATTACATTACGAGACAAGAAGATACATGTACAATTTGGGATTGGAACGAAAGCACGGGTACTTATATAGTTCTTCGAAATTAAGTGAAATAATCATGAAAAGGCAGTAAAATCAAAATCGAGGGGGAAAAAAACGTGTGCCAGTGTCCGAAATTGGGACCCTTAATCACTCGCTCCAAAGGCAGTTCTAGAGTAAACAATTTTCCGCCCTCGACTTCCTCTCTATGAACTATGTATGTACTCTGTCTCTGGTAATATCTGTCTGTCGACAGCACTAATTCAATTTTCGCCTTTCACATCAATTCATCGATAAAAATTCTTTGAAACCAATTAAGGAACCATGTATACCTGTACATTCAATTAGATTCAATCAGTTTTAAACGGAGCCACGGCATAGTTCACCGCATTTATTTTCACCAAAGAACTCATCGGGAACATGACGTTTCAACAACGTCGCATCAACGCCGATGCAACGACGTTAATGCGGCGTTGCTGTCACATTGTCTGATGAAGAGATTTACTTTATAAAACTTAGAAGACATTTAAACCTTTTTGTACCAAATGGAATCTTCCACCTTATATATGGAAGAAATCCATTTCGAAATTTAGGGGTGTCAGGTTATGTTTTCTTCAAAAACGATTTGGAAATTCGCTGAAAATTTTGCAAACAGTGTAGGCCCTGATCAGACGTCGCGCTCTGTGGCGTCTGATCTGGACATGCACTAGCCGTTTTGAGGTTTCTGGTACAAAACAGGTTAGAAACGCTTTGCAACTCTTCATTATAGTTTTCTCTCTCTCTCTCTCTCTCTCTCTCTCTCTCTCTCTCTCTCTCTCTCTCTCTCTCTCTCTCTCTACCAAAGCAGTAGGAGTTATCATTGTTACCTCTGCAAAATCTTAAATTTGCAAACTAACATCCAGAGCCAGTTGTTTGAAACATCGTCACTTAAGTAACGAACTAGTTTCTTTTTTGTTTGAATTGAGGTTTTACATCCCCGTCAACACTATTTAGGTCGTGGTGGAAACGTTGAATTTTCAAGGAGGTACAATTTCATTTTGATAAATTAACACTTAAAATGCCAGTCACATCAATTGTCGTCGGCTTTAGTGTCTGCTGGTTACTTTAAAAGTACTTTTTGAATACAGTATGAATTCAGATCAGACTGCAACCAATCTGATCAGAGTCCACACTAATTGTCTATATGCAAAAGTATTTTCAAAAAGTTGTTCAGAAGACGACATAAACTGACATTTTCAGATTCATATTTCCTTGGCATCTAAAGGGTTAACCCATTGTATACGGGAAACCCTTAAAGAGGTATCTTGGCAAACAGTGCAGGCCCAGATCAGACGCCGCAGAACGCGGCGTCTAATTTGGGCCTGCACTATTTGCTAATAGAATTTTCCGTAAAAAAAAAAAGAATAAAAAAAGAAATAGGGCTGACACCCCTTATATGACAAATGGATCTGTCAAACATATAGCAATGGAAGATTCCACCAGTATACAATGGGTTAAAAATATCAACAACTTTTGTAATGAAAAAGCTGCTCGTATTTTCTATTCTCAACAACGTATTTGTTGTATTTAAAACAAATATGGAACAACATTACATAAAACATCGCTTTCGCTGGGGCCCTTCCAAGTTGCCAGTTTAATGAAAATACAGATAGTATGTCACCCATTGAACACAAAACGATATTGTTGTTTGGAGATGTTTCTCAAGAAATTACAAAGTCTCTGACTCTGTTGAACGCAAAAACGCAGTTGCGTACACATTGAAGAAGAAGAAGAAGAAGAAGAAGAAGAAGAAGAAGAAGAAGAAGAAGAAGAAGAAGAAGAAGCAGAGGATCAGCACACCATTATGCATGAATGACGATGGAACAAGTTTGCGTGGTAACCCTTATTCCGCTGAACACGACAACACCTACCACCGCAAACAATAATCCAGATTAGATGGTTTCGATCTGGACCTACATCTCAATTTCAGGTAAAAGTCCCACAAAATTGGATACAACGTCTCCAAAATGACCTATACAGTGCTGACGGGGACGTTAAACCTGAAATGCTAAAAAAAAAAAAACCACTCAAACTAACTAACACTGTTTGTCGCGCAGTTTCACGGTGAATTGATTAACTATACTACATGTACATGCATATAAAATAATTTGATTAAAGGAAGTGACTAGGTTAATATATTTAGAAGGATAAGGGTTAAAATGGGGAAAGCATACATGTTTTCATTACGATAACACACCCATGCTTTTCACGTCTCCAAAATGGCTACTTTTCTGGTAAAAAGTCTTGATATTGCACGACCCGCAGAAAAAGCGACCGCCTGAAGTCGGTTGATTTTCTAAGAGTGCCCTAAAATCACCGTGTCATTCTGTCAGTCTGTCAGTCAGTCTGTCTGTCCGTCCGTAACCCGTTTGTGAAAATTGGTGATAGTGACTTAACCGCTTGGGATATTAAAACAATTTTTGGCATACTGATAGATATCAATGAGATCTAACCAAAGAACTTGCGAAATATTACATTCCATTTAGTATAGCCTCGCCGAGGCGAAAAATGTGAAAATTTTCGAACTGCTTCTCCTCGGAAACCTTTGGGCCGATTGGAGTCAAATTTCATATGGAGCCTCTATGGGATGGGGGAAACCAAAATTTGCTCATGGGGTCCAGGTCACATGACCAAAATGGCCGCCAAGCCATATATGGTCTGTCTGTCTGTCTGTCTGTCTGTCTGTCTGTCTGTCCGTCCGTAACCCGTTTGTGAAAATTGGTGATAGTGACTTAACCGCTTGGAATATTTAAACAATTTTGGCATACTGATAGATATCAATGAGATCTAACCAATGAACTTGTGAAATATTACATTCCATTTAGTATAGCCTCGCCGAGGCGAAAATGTGAAAATTTTCGAACTGCTTCTCCTCGGAAACCGTTGGGCCGATTGAAGTCAAATTTCATATGGAGCCTCTATGGGATGGGGGAAACCAACAATTGCTCATGGGGTCCAGGTCACATGACCAAAATGGCCGCCAAGCCATATATTGTAAAAACCCTTCAAAAATAGTATTCTCCAGAACCACTGGGCAGATTTCCACAAAACTTGATACATAGCATCTGGGACGTAGGCCCATCATAAATTGCTAAAATGGTGACCCTGGGTTGACCTTGACCTGTTTTGTGCCTAGGTAAACTTTGACACATATGCTTTTGTATTGGAAAAGTGAGAATGCATTTTATCCTGCAAACGATTCAGAATACAGTACTAAAGTATAGGATATATTTTTGCTTCTAACGATAAGGCGCATTTATTGGGGGAACCATTTTAGGTCCAGGTCACATGACCAAAATGGCCGCCATACCCATATATGGTAACACTCATAAAGCTAAAAGCATCCGGCGGGTCGTGCACTTCAGCTGAAGCACTGGTTTATTTTATTTATACGGAAACCATAGGTTGTGGGTGCTCATAAGAACCGCCTCAACGAGGAGTATACACAACCTATGCCTTGAAGCAGAAATAAGAAAAATAATGTATACCCCCATCCCCGTAAACCCCAGTTTTCTCGTTATAAAATGGGGTTGCGGGGTGTTCTTTTCACGGAATTGTTCACGTGAAGTATCAACTTTAGAGTTCAGAAGTACTGATTTAATTCCTAACTCGGTTCCAGCGCGGGGCCTGTATAAAATGCAGGTGGTAAAGAAAGAAAGAAAGAAAGAAAGAAAGAAAGAAAGAAAGAAAGAAAGAAAAACAATTTTGATACCAATGAGCCGGACCATGAATATCATATAAAACATGCAATAAGTACTCAAAATGTCAGAATCTGTTGGTATCAAACTCGTGATTCATGAAAAATGCGGTATTCCATTAAAAAGAGAACATAAAATTTGCAACATACAGCGTAGGTTAATTGTATCTTAGCGGTCAGTGAGTCTGTACCATTTCATCAGGCCAATATTAATGTTCTGGTCAGCATGACAGTTACTGCCTTGGCATCAACAGGCAATCAAATATCATTGCACATATGTTTGTAGTTTTACTTAACTCTTACTTAACCCTTTTTGTACCAAATGGAATCTTCCACCTTATATATGGCAGGAGTCCATTTCAAAATTTAGGGGTGTCAGGTTGTGTTTTCTTCAAAATTAATTCGGGAAATGGCTTAACTTTTTGCAACATAAGCAGGAATACTCGTACTACAGGTACTAATCCACACTTATCTGTCACTTCTGTGACGTCACAGCCAGTCGCTAATTTTCATACAGGTAATACTAGGAAAATGTATAGAGTTATATAGGAGCCCGTCATTTAACTAATAAAATCTTTTATTTTCATTTCTACAAGATATTATTATAACCTCGCATTTGATAGAAAAATGTATCTGCTTCATTTTGGTACCAAATTTGTTGAAATAAAATAAATTTTAAAGTGGCCCAGATTCTAATGAATGCCACTGGGGTATTTCCCTATTAAGTCTTTGTATTTTACAACAAAAATGAAAAATAGCCTTAATTCAAAGGCTCAAAAGTCATATTTGTTAAAATTTCTCCGTGCGCTATAACCTCTCACTAGAAAGATCTATCTAATATCTATATTCATGTGGTAAAAAATTTAGAAAAACAGTTTATTAAAAGTGGCCCACAGGTTGTAGAAAATAGCTATATTTGAAGTTTCGGATCACAAATGTGTAAAGATTACACAGAATCAGGGCTAGTATACACAGCTACTAGAATGAATCGCAAAAGAAGATATCAGAATTGAAAATCGGTATCAATATGGATAATATTATTGATAGAATTAGAAAGAATATTTAACTTTAAATAAACAAATATACATCCATAATTAAAAACTTTGCACTCATAACTTATTGATTTGTTTTTGATAATGTAAAATTATGTTTTTAATTTGCAATCTTTTGAAGCTTGTTTTAAGATTTGCTTTAATTATATTTTCGCCTAGGAAAACTACTAACTGCTTAAATAGAAAACTTAAAGGATACGATGTATATTTCCACCATTACGAAAACACGCCTATACAAATACATTGTAAATTTCACGGCCAACTTACAACAATTTAAGAAAAAGTTCTTTCTTATTTCTGCTCTTAATTATAGATTGAATGACTCGTTGGAATGACGATGATGACTCGATAGAACAATCAAACGTATAATTTTAAGCTCAAACTTTTTTTTTATTTTATCTCATTTCTGCTCAAAATAAAGATTGTGGGTACTTGTTAAAATCGCCTCACTGAGTCGGTTCTAACGAGTAAACAAAATCAATGTATTTGCAGAAATAAGACAATTATTGTTTGTGAGGATCAAATAATTTTCAGTTTTTGACGGTAAAATTTTCAATCTACATTTGAATAGGCATGTTTAGGTAATGTTTGTTAGATTTTTTTACACCAGTCCTGTAGATGCAGTGTTTTAATTCATGTGTTTAGAAAACTTAAGTGTTCTCGATAAGTTATAATTTATATAATACGATGCATATTTCCATCATTACGAAAACACGCCTATTCAAATACACTCTAAATTTCACGGTCAAAACCAGCAATTGTAAGAAAAAATATGAAGTTTTTCTTATACAAATAATTTGTGGGTACGCGATAGAACTGCCTCTGCGAGGTGGTTCTAACGAGTACCCACAATCTCTATTTTAGAGAAGAAATAAGAAATATGAGCACCCTGAATTTATGGTTCGTGGCTAAAAGTCATACATAAGAAGAAAGAATTTTTCGTCCGGATCGTGTTATTTTTCTCTTATGAAGTCCAAACATAGTGGTTCTTTTCTTTTTCTCATTAATTAATTTTAATCTTCTCTGGGCTTTGCCGAAGTAAAATATTAAATTTGGCAAAATATCTCATTTGTGCAGTCGTTTCAGAAGCTGTGTTTCTTTCCCGCGCCTTCTCCCTTAAACTATAATATACGATGTTGTCATTTTTAAACAATAAACAATGGTTCACCCGAAGGCTATGCTATGAAATTGATCGTTTATGTCAAAAGGTGTATGTGGGGTGGGGTGGGGGTGAGGCGTGATATACCGCGCAAGACCACGCTAGTTTTATGGATTTTTTGATTATCTTAATTGCATAGAAAAAAGTGAGGTTTATAATGACAAAGAAACCACAAACCAATTGTTTTTTTTACATTGCATTTACCCTTATCCTGCTGTTCACTACAACCCCTAACATTGCAAACAGTGTAGATCCAGATCAGATTAGTTCTAAAGTAGCCATCTGATCAGGATCTCTACTGTTTGTCTACCAGTTTGTGAATTTGAACGAAAACAGTATACAATGTAGTCTGATTGGCTGATAGTAAAGATGTGACTTATTATATTATTCTCGTTTGATCAGCCTCGTCGATGCGTTTCTACTGAGTATCCGCAATGTATGTTATGTGCAGAAATATTAAAATTAACAGGATTTTTTAATCTGAAAATTTCAATTTTAGGGTGGTAAAAGTTTTAATATAATATAATATAATATAATGTGGGTATAGGCTACTTTCGTTGTGTCTTGTTTAAATCTTAAAGTAAGAAAATTACGACACAAACCCACTTTCTTTATTCTGAAATGACTTAGAATGTATCGGTGTGTATTGAAATAACGTGAGTTGCTCGCCTAGGGCGTCCGAGATATGTTTATTATCCAAAGTTTGTGAGTGTTGTGTATTAACTCATTTTGTACCGAATCCCACAAAACGGGTTATAGCAAAAATGGGAGGCCCAGATCAGACGCCACCGAGCTCGGCTTTTGTTCAGGAACTTCTTTTTGCAAAAAAAATCAGCCATTTTTTTTTTATTTTGTAAATACATTTAGAAAACACTTCACACCTTCACATTTTGAAATGGACTTGTGCTATATACATGTATAAGGCTGACAAATTCGGGTCGGTACAAAATGGGTTAAACTGATATGGACGACAGAGCTTTAGTTGCTTTAATTAGCACATCCCAGTGTGGTATCAGAAATTAGACTGGAGTTAAAGGCCTTCTCAACACTTTTTCTTAACGCAAGACCACGTTAGTTTATGGATTGTTTGATTATCTTAATTACATAGACAAAAAAGTGAAGTTTATAATGACAAACAAACCACAAACCATTTTTTTTTTTACATTGCATTAACCCTTATCCTGCTGTTCACGACAACCCTAACTTTGCAAACAGTGTAGAGCCCGATCAGATTAGTTCTGAAGAAGCCATCTGATCAGGATCTATACTATTTGTCTACCAGTTTGTGAATTTGAACGAAAACAGTATACAATGTAGTCTGATTGGCTGATAGTATAGATGTGACTTATTATATTGTTCTCGTTTGAACAGCCTCGTCGAGGCGTTTCTACCGAGTATCCGCAATGTATGTTATGTGCAGAAATATTAAAATTAACAGGATTTTTTAATCTGAAAATTTCAATTTTAGGATGGTAAAAGTTTTAATATAATATAATATAATGTGGGTGTAGGCTACTTTCGTTGTGTCTTGTTTAAATCTTAAAGTAAGAAAATTACGACACAAACCCACTTTCTTTATTCTGAAATGACTTAGGATGTATCGGTGTGTATTGAAATAACGTGAGTTGCTCGCCTAGGGCGTTCGAGATATGTTTATTATCCAAAGTTTGTGAGTGTTGTGTATTAACTCATTTTGTACCGTATCCCACAAAACGGATTATAGCAAAAATGGGAGGCCCAGATCAGACGCCACCGAGCTCGGCTTTTGTTCAGGAACTTCTTTTTGCAAAAAGTTCAGCCATTTTTTTATTTTTCAAATATATTTAGAAAACACTTCACACCCTCACATTTTGAAATGGACTTGTGCTATATACATGTATAAGGCTGACAAATTCGGGTCGGTACAAAATGGGTTAAACTGATATGGACGACAGAGCTTTAGTTGCTTTAATTAGCACATCCCAGTTTGTGAGTGTTGTTCATTAACCAATTTTGTACCGAATCCCACAAAACTGGTTATAGCAAAAAGTGCAGGCCCAGATCAGAGGCCATCGAGCTCGCCTTTTGTTCAGAACCTTCTTTTGCAAAAAAGTTCAGCTATTTTTTATGTTTTAAATATATTTAGAAAACACTTCACACCATCAAATTTTGAAATGGACTTGTGGTGACAAATTCCGGTCGGAACAAAATGGGTTAATCTGATATAGACGACAGAGCTTTAGTTGCTTTAATGTGCTATCAGAAATTAGACTGGAGTTTAAAGGCCTTCTCAACACTTTTTTGTCATGTCGAGCTTGTCAGTTTACCTTTCCCCACTTTTCTACTGAGTATACGTAAGCGATTAACTAGTATGCCGCAAATTCTTTTGTTTGAAACTGACAGCTGCCCTTTTGAAACAGTGAAAGAAAGAGAATGAATGTAGAGAAGATTTCATGATCAGTTTCCACGACAGAATCCGCCCCTGCCCATGCGACTGAGCTACCGAGGCCGGCTTCAGAAATAAGTCAACACCCATGTAAAATTAGGTCTTCATATATGGTTATTTAAAATCAATTTTCCATAACAAAAAAAAAAAAAAAAAAAAAAAGCCGCGACGTGATTTTAAACAATGTTGCATTGGCGACTAGCATAAACTCAGATCAGACTGCGCTTAAGCAAGTGCAGTATGATCAGAGACTTTGGTACGCTGAAGCAATGCAATTCATAGAACCGTTATTGAATCAGTAAACATGCAGGCTGATCTTGTCTTCACCTAATAAACTACCACATTATTTGAAATCCTGTGTCGAAGCTGAATTCCAAACATACGCCACCGTGTCTACTATGTTCGGATGCATAATTGTTTTACGGCGTAACAGTCCTCACTAGAGGCCAGAACTTTATAAATGGCATGTCATTACTATATGCTGAATTTCATTAATTAAATAAATTCTTTTATATATTGTCATCATTACGTTTCTTTTATTGTTTACCAAGGGCCACAATATAGAAAGGAACAAAATTACATGAATATACCCATGAAATATATAAAAAAAAGAAATAATATATTTATACATGTATAAACGTGATCTATTTTTATTTCCCTATAATTTTGGATTAACGGCCCGGCCATGAATATTTAATTTATATCGAGGACAAAACACCTGGTCATCCGTTAGCAAAACATGCCTTTTTTATATAAAATATCAGAATTTTTCATCTTGAAATTTTCGGTGACAAAATTTACAATGTATATCAATACTAATTTTAACAGGGCACTGGATAGAACACAGATTGGTTGTGTATTGTAACTCAAACCGATAGGTGTGAAACTGCTATTACACACCATTAACACAGGTAAACGACGCTATCTCGACTACGGTCTAAGGGAATTAACTGATGTCAATCAAATATGGGATATCGGTAATCTGAGTGACAGTTCCTGTAGTACGAGAATTCCTGGTAATGAACAGTGTAGGCCCTGATCAGACGCCGCGTTCTGCGGCGTCTGATCTGGGCCTGCACTGTTTGCCAGGGTACCCGTTTTGGGGTTTCTGGTACAAAATGGGTTAAACGACTCCGTCCTTATAATGAGTCTATGGTTGAAATTGAAACGGACGTCTGGCACGCTTTCAAACAGATTTTATAAAGCAAAGTGCATGTTTTACAATTTTCTGTCATTTCTATTAACTTCTGAGTACGTATTTAATAGAGGCTGGACCATTTTCTTTCTTTATATTAAGTTCACTGTAAGTATTTTGCATGTCACGAAGGTACATTACTTAAACATGCCTATTCAAAAAAAAAAAAAAATGAAAATTTTATCTCAAAATTAGAGAAAGAGTTTCAGATAAAAATCCGATATTTTCGTATTCTGTTCAAATCACAGATTGGGGTTACCCGTTAGAACTGCCTCGACGAGGCGGTTCTAACAAGTACCCAACATCTATGATTTTGAGCAGAAATAAGAGAAAAAGATATTTACCCAATACCACTGTAAAGTCCAAATTATAAAGCCGCGTTTCCGTGATGGGGCAGAAAGAATAAAAGCACTAACAATTGATGATTCGATGCTACATTACGAAAACACGCCTATATAAATACACTGTAATCTGAAAATTTTATGATGAAAAATTGTGATTATTTTCTTATTTTGGCTCATGGAGGCGGTTCTAACGAGTACCAACAATCTACATTTTGAGTAGAAATAAGAAAAATATCGGAATTTTTCATCTGAAAGTTTTCATTTTTTTGGCGGTAAAATGTTAAAGGTATTTCAATAGGCGTGTTTCCGTAATGCTAGCTAACCTGGTCCAGAAAGAACATAGGCACTCCACGGTTTTCAGTTGGGTTGTAGTCCTTGCTTCCAAAGGACCGTCTTTTCAGAGAACATTGATATTTGACCCTAGTGTTGTCGAACAGTGCGCCCGACTGTAACTGCCGATGTCTTGGGGTCGACATGATAATTTGTATGTAGACTGACCATAAACTAAATTTTGCAGTCAGTAACCCCCTCGTCCCTCCCCAAAGGCATGGTGACAAAGAATATCGTTTTTCACCGCCCTTTATATAGAACAAAATGTGTGTGTGTGTTTTTATGGTACATATTATCTCAGAAGTGCAGATTGTAGGTACTCCTCAGAAACACCCATTTAAGATTGCGGCGGTTCTTGGGGGCAGCTGAAATGCAGTATTTGGAGCAAAAATAAATGGAAGAAATATCAAGATTATTTCACTGTAAATTATTATAATTATTTAATAATAATAATAATAATAATAATAATAATAATAATAATAATAATAATAATAATAACTAAAGCTGTCAGTGAAACTGACTAGGGCCCCGGCAGCGCTATCAGAGGAGTAGGAAAATTTGTGGACGGACAGACAGACAGACGGACGTACAGAGTGATTACTATAGGGCACCCACACTTTCAGTGCGGGGCCCTAATAATAACAAAGTTATTAATTGGACACAGGAAAGACCCTTTTTTGACCTTTAACCTCTAAGTATGACCTTGACCTTTGAGGTACGGACCTGAGTCTTGCGCGCAACACTCCATCACATTATGGTTAACATTTCTGCCAAGTAATATTTAAATCCATCCAGGAATAAGAAAGTTATGGAGGATAAAAAAATTTGTGGACGGACAGACGGACAGACAGACAGACGGACGGACAGAGTGATTACTATAGGGCACCCACACTTTCAGTGCGGGGCCACATTATGGCTGTCAGTGAAACTGACTAGGGCCCCAGCAGCGCTATCAGAGGAGTAGGAAAATTTGTGGACGGACAGATGGACGGACAGACAGACGGACGGACAGAGTGATTACTATAGGGCACCCACACTTTCAGTGCGGGGCCCTAATAATAACAAAGTTATTAATTGGACACAGGAAAGACCCTTTTTTGACCTTTAACCTCTAAGTATGACCTTGACCTTTGAGGTACGGACCTGAGTCTTGCGCGCAACACTCCATCACATTATGGTTAACATTTCTGCCAAGTAATATTTAAATCCATCCAGGAATAAGAAAGTTATGGAGGATAAAAAATTTTGTGGACGGACAGATGGACGGACAGACAGACGGACGGACAGAGTGATTACTATAGGGCACCCACACTTTCAGTGCGGGGCCACATTATGGTTAACATTTCTGCCAAGTAATATTTAAATCCATCCAGGAATAATAACAAAGTTATTAATTGGACACAGGAAAGACCCTTTTTGACCTTTAACCTCTAAGTATGACCTTGACCTTTGAGGTACGGACCTGAGTCTTGCGCGCAACACTCCATCACATTATGGTTAACATTTCTGCCATCCAGGAATAATAATAACAAAGTTATTAATTGGACACAGGAAAGACCCTTTTTTGACCTTTAACCTCTAAGTATGACCTTGACCTTTGAGGTACGGACCTGAGTCTTGCGCGCAACACTCCATCACATTATGGTTAACATTTCTGACAAGTAATATTTAAATCCATCCAGGAATAAGAAAGTTATGGAGGATAAAAAATTTGTGGATGGACAGACGGACGGACAGACAGACAGACAGACAGACAGACGGACGGACGGACAGAGTGATTACTATAGGGCACCCACACTTTCAGTGCGGGGCCCTAATAAACTTTGATCATTGCCTTCACTTCTATTTTATTTTATTTATAGAGGGTAACACATTTAGTGAACTGGTACTAATTTTCCATGTGACCCTCTTTTCTTTCTCTTCCTGGGTAGAAACCAGAACAAAGCAATGTGTATAAAGTCTCTTGCTCACGGAAACAACACTTGGCGCTGGCGGGGATCGAACCGGCTACCTCTCGATATCAAATCCGTTGCTTTACCACTGCACCACAGCGCTCCACAATGACACAATACAATGATCAAGAAAGACAGAATGCCGTAGACTGCACGGTGACAGTTCTGTTTATTCACTTCAACTGGCAGAAGGAATTATGGTGGTCCAGCTATGCGCATGTCCATGTTATTAACTGGCCAGTTCGACATTATCTTAAAATTTAACCATTACCCCTGACGTTCTGAAGAGGACTCTTCATCTTATAATTTTGACACTCCCATTCTGTTCACCCTTTTTGTACCAAATGGAATCTTCCTCCTCATGTATAGCAGTAGTCCATTTCAAACTTTAGGGGTGTCAGGTTTTGTTTTCTTCAAAATTTATTAGGAAAATGGTTGAACTTTTTACAAATAGTGTAGGCCCTGATCAGACGCCGCGGCGTTCTGCAGCGTCTGATCTGGGCCTGCACTATATACCAGGATACCCGTTTTGGGGCTTCCGGGTACAAAATGAGTCAATAAGTGAAGTTTATCAATAATCATCATTAACAAGATGACAAGCAGTGTAGATTCTATTGAGACGGCTCAATTTAAATCTACACTGTTTGCATAGGTATACATCAAGTTAACAAACCTGTGCAATGAACACCGTCTAAGTAGGGCTGGTAATCGGAGCTGAAAAAATAATCGATTATGTGTCGTGTCATTGTGATCGATACTCGATTAGTAATCACTGAAGCTTTGGTCACAATTTTACCTGTCTGGCTTTCTGTCTGAGCATGACTCCTACCATATGCTGTACTTTGCCATATGTATTTGAACAGACAGGCCTGAGCAAACAGTGTAGACCCAGATGAGACGCCGCAGAACGCGGCGTCTCATCTGGGTCTGCACTGTTTACCACTAATACAGCTATATTAGGCACAACTTTGGGTAGGAAATTGTACTTATCAAATAATCGATTGCAAGCATATCAGTAATGATAATCAGTTTTGTGGAATTTATCGATTGAATAATCGATTATGCGATTAATCGTGTCAGCATTACCTCTAAGCCTCACTTTATATATGGAAAACTAGGGTTTACGGGATATACAAATATCTTCTTATTTCTGCTCTAAAACATAGGTTGTGGGTACTTGTTAGACCGAGTCAATGCGGCGGTTCTAACGAGCAAACCCAACCAATGTTTGGAGCATTAATGAGAACAAGAGGGCCGAGATGGCACTGTATTGATGTTTCGAAAAGAGGACAGCGAGGAAAGGCAAGACATGTTTTTGTTAAGCTATTGATATAAACAACTTCATAGATCAAGGGTTGTCAATATAGCTGTACAACAGCTGAACCCGGGCAGGGTCATTTTTGGCCACAAGGCTATACTTTGAAAATCTTGGTAAAAGTCCACTATATGAAGCTTCATACCAAATATCAAAGGTCTGGGCCTTCTGGTTTTAGACAAGAAGATTTTAAAAAATTTCCCAACACAAGTCAATGTAAAACATTTAGGCCCTGGGGCGGAGAAATGTTTGGCCCCAAGTCCATAATTTGAACAAACTTGGTAGAAGTCCAAATATCAAAGACCTGTGTCTACATAAGTCTATTTAAAATATGTGGGCCATGGGGCACGGTCATTTTTGGCCTCCAAAACGTTTGATAGTCAATTGGGTGAAGCTACATACCGAATATCAAAGACCTGGGCATTCTGGTTTCAGAGAAACGATTTTTAATTTTTTTTTTTATAGAAGTTTATGTAAAACATGTAGGCCCCGGAGCGGGGTCATATATGGCCCAAAGGCTATAATTTGAACCATCTTGGTAGAGGTCCATTAGCAGAAATTTCATACCAAATTTCAAAGACCTTGGCCTTCTGGTTTCAGACAAGAATTTAAATGCTTTTCCCTATATAAGTCTTGTAAAACGTGGGCCCAAGGGCAGTGACATTTTTAGCCCCAAGGCTACAATTTGAACAACTAGACGAAGCTTCATCCCAAATATCAAAGACCTGGGCCTTCTGGTTTTAGAGAAGAAGATTTTTAAATGTCTTCTCTGTATAAGTCTATGTAAAATATGGGGGCCCCTGGACGGAGCCATTGTTGACCCCAGGGCTATAAAATGAACAATCTTAGTAGATGTCCACTGGATGAAGCTAAATACCAAATATTAAAGAAATGGCCTTTCCGGTTTCAGACATGGAGATTTTTGAAGGTTTTCCCTATATAAGCCTATATAAGATATTTGGGTGGGGCCATATTTGGCCCCAAGGCTATAAGTTATATAATCTTGGTAAAAATCCACTATATGAAGCTGCATACCAAATATTAAAGAAATGGCCTTTCTGGTTTCAGACATGGAAATTTTGAAGGTTTTCCCTATATAAGTCTTTATAAAATATTTGGATGAGGCCATATTTGCCCCCAAGCCTATAAGTTAAATAATCTTGGTAAAAATCCACTAGATGAAGCTGCATACCAAATATCTAAAACCTCGGCCTTCTGGTTCCAGACAAGAAGATTTTCACAGGTTTTCCCTATATAAGTCTATGTTAAACATGTGGGCCCTAGGGCTATAATTAGAAAAATCTTGGTAAAGGTCCACTACATGAAGCTTCATACCATATATCAAAGACCTATATTCCCTATATAAGTCTATGTGAAACAGTGGGCTTTCGGGGTGTCCATTTTTGCCCCATGGCTATAATTTGATTAATCTTGGTCGAGGTCCACTAGGTGAAGCTTCATAACCAAATATAAATAAAAGCACGCTAACACTGCATGATACCCCACCACTGCAAGATAATATGGTTATAGCCTTGCCCATAATAGTGGTACATTTAAGTGTTATAGTTATCTGTAAAACTTCACTAAGGCATTCAATATAGTAAAGGAACTACATACATGTATATCAAAAGGCAGATAATACAATAACCAGAAAAGCAGAGTGACTGTCCTTGGCAATAATATGTGTCCTTTAGTGTTTTAAAATTTGAAGAAAATCCATGAAAAGATTCTTAAGTTATTGATCGCAAACTCCAAAAAAAAATTGTGAGAAATTAATCAAGTTATCGGTCGGAAATAATGTGGATGGACGGACGAACGGACAGACACCGGAGGGTATATTATAATACCCCAGCACTATCGTGTGATGGGTATAACAAAAAGAAGAAAAAAAAAAGTCATTCCCGATATAAACATGTAGGCACAATTTGAAAAAAAAAAATGTGAAAAATTAATCAAGTTATCGGTCGGAAATGGTGGGGATGGACGGACGGACAGACGGACGGACGGACGGACGGACAGACACCGGAGGATATATTATAATATCCCAGCACTATCGTGTAATGGGGTATAACAAAAAGAAGAAAAGGAAAAAAAAAAAAGGTTAAAAAAAGGAATGAAAAACAAAAAATGAGAAAAAAAAAGAAAAAAAAATTCATTGCAAAAAGAAAGAAAAGAAAAATAAACGGAAAAAAAAGAAAAGAAAAAACGAGAAAAAAAGGAAAAAAAAAAAAGAAAATTCCATTCCTCCACGGGGGTTTGAACTCACGCCCCTCAGATTCATAGCACAAATTAATCGAGTTATTGGTCGGAAATGGTGGGGACGGACGGACGGACAGACACCGGAGGGTATATTGTAATATCCCAGCACTATCGTGTGATGGGGTATAACAAAAAGAAGAAAAGGGTGAAAAAAAAAGGGAAAAAAAAAGGAATGAAAAACCAAAAATGAGGAAAATAAAAAAAAATAAATAAATTCATTGCCAAAATGAAAAAGAAAGAAAAAGAAAAAAGAAAAAAGAACACACACACACAAAAAAAAGAAAAAACGAAAAAAAAACATTTCCATTCCTCGACGGATATTTGAACTTCACGCCCCTCAGATTCATAGTCAACAATAGGATTTGTAGTCCAGCACTCTAACCACTACACTGGCAGTGATAATCAATATATTTCATAAATTAAAGGAATAAATGCGCAGAAACTATTTAATGGGAATTGTTAACGACCAATTTTTCGTTAAATGTTAACGCATTTTGTTATTCACAACACAAAACCTGCTTATTATGGTCGTTTATACATCAGTGCAGTTTCATCCAAATATTCCATATAGTAAAGGAATAAGTCCCCAAAAACCATTTAATCGGAATTTTTAACGACCATAATTCCGTTAAATGTTAATGTATTTTGCCCATTTACAATCCCAAACCACTCATACCCAATGCCAATGTGTATACAAAATTTGAAGAAAATCCGTGAAAAAATATTCAAGTTATTGATCGGAAACGCCCCAAAACCCCTTATTTTGAACTAAAAAGGGCCATAACTCTGTCAAATGTTAACGGATTTTGCCCATTAACAATCCCATACCACTCATTCCCGATATATACATGTATGCAAAATTTGAAAAAAATTCGTTAAAAATTACTCAAGTTATCGATCGGAAATGGTGCGGACGGACGGACGGACGGACGGACACCGGAGGGTATATCATAATACCCCGCCATTATCGTGTGGTGGGGTATAAAAACCTGGGACAAGAAGATTTTAAAGGTTTTAAGGTGATGGTAAGTATGTGTGTGAAGTTTCATGAGAGTAGGGCAAATACTTTTGAAGTTATGACCACGGTTAAGTTTTTCTGGTTAAGGCGTGACAAACACACTGACTGACAGGGTGATTACTATAGGCCGACCACATTTCTGATAGGGGCCCTAAATAACTATCTTCATACCAAATATGAACCCAATCCATCAACGAGTTCTAAAAAACTTTAACATTGAAACGTTTTATGTCTGCAACCTTAAATTGACCTTGAGGTCATGGGGCAGGGGACTTTGGACCAGTATCTATCATGGTTCCATGCAAATATGAAGCAAATCCATCATACGATTTACCCTAAAAACTTTAACATCATACCAAATATGAAGCGTTTCCGTGTGGTTTGGAATGTATGAGCTCTTAACATACTTAGATTTGAAAATGTCAATGTCTAAGACCTTGACCTTGAGTTCAGATGCATGGGTGTGGGGTATTGCTGAATATTACTTTGGACCTGTGTCTATCATCATACTAAATATAAACACAATCCATCAAATAGTAAGGAAAATATTAAGTCATAAAAAATGAGCATTAAAGATTTCTACAATGATCAGGAATCAATACAATTAACCCACAGCTCCCAGCAGTGACACCAAAGGGCAAGAAACACAAATATGATATAACTAGAACCTAAGGGAATTATCAATAGCGGAAAGCCAAAAGGACAGTTACTTTCCCACAAAATGGCCAATTGCCTATCGAAAACAAAATAATACAAACCATAACAAAAATAAACCGCGACAGGAGAACCGCCTTAGAACGGTCAGTGACACGAATTCCACTGGGGTGGGGGTGGGGGGGGGGTGTATTCGATTTTACACAGCTGCAATCCTCGCCCTTACTTCCGTCGCGATTTAGACAAATAATTTGTTCAGTCCACATGAAGGCCTTCTAACTCATGAGTGCAACTTCTCCGTGAACACAAAAATCCATTAACCACAGAGATGAAACAACGGTGATGACTCGACAGCAAGAAACCACTGAAATGCTGGAGCAAAAGAAAACCGACAGTTAGACTCCGATGGGCCCAACCAGAGACAGAGCACCAGGCAACAATCAACATTACATAAAATTAAATTCTCTCTAATTCCCAGATAGCCTTTACTCTGGAACCTTAAAAGAATCTGAGGCCTGACCCGCCGCCTTCAATTAAAGAAGGAAGTATTCGTGCCGTGTTTCAAAGCATGGTTTAAGCATGTGGGCAAAATTGAAATCTTATCGTGACAGTCACTCTTACATATTGAAAGTCAAACATGGCTAGCAATGCAAAATTTGTAAGCTTTTCGACAAAAGTTGAGAACTGTGCTATAATTCGGTATTTGTATTTGAAAGGGCAAACAGGTCAGGAAATACATTGCGAGTTGACCAATGTTTATGAGTCTTCTGCACCATCGTATTCACAGGTTAAATTATGGGTTGGGGAATTCAAACAAGGTAGAACGTCTTTAGAAGACGAGACCAGGTCTGGACGCCCATCAGATGCCACCGAAATGTGTAACAAATATGGGATCAGGTGAATTAAGGTGGAAGAAATAGCGAATGCATTGGTAGCGTTTCAACAATTTTACATGATCGCTGGGGTATGCACAAGCCAATTGGGTTCCAAAATCCCCCAGCAAAGAGCAAATGGCAATCCGAGCATCAACCTGCAGTGTTTAGGACAAAGGAAGATGATTTTCTTTCATGTCTGGTGACTGTAGATGAAACTTGGGTCCAAAGTCACCAAAAGTTGCCAGTGGAAAGGGCCCAGGTTTCTGAGGACAAAGAAGTTCAAAATGCAAACCCTCTGCTGGCAAGGTGATGGCAACTGTATTTTGGGATGCACAAGGCGTTATTATGTTGGACTTTCTAGCAAAGAAAAGTACAAGAACATGTGTGTATTATGCAAAGTTGCTTACTGAGAACTGCTATCCATGACAATAGGGCCAAAATGGCCCTGGATCGCCCTTATCCATAGTGTAACAAGTGGGCCCAAGGGCTATAATTTGCATAATCTTGAGGGAGGTCTAAAAGGTGCCGCTTCATTACAAATATCAAAGACCGGAGCTTTCTGGTTTCAGACAAGAAGATTTTTAAAGGTTTTCCTTATATAAGTCTATATAAAACCTGTGAGCCCCGGGGCAGAGCCATTTCTGGCCCCAGGGCTATAACTTGAACAATCTTGGTAGAAAACCACAAGACCAAGCTTCATACCAAATGTCAAGACCTTGGACTTCTGGTTTCATACAAGAAGATTTTCCCAATATAAGTCTATGTAAAACAAGTGGGCCCCAGGGTTGGCCCATTTTTGGCCCAAGGCTATAATTTGAACAATTTTGGTAGAGGTCCACTAGACGAAGCTTCATACCAAATATCAAAGACCTTGGCCTTCTGGTTTCAGCCAAGAACATTTTCAAAGGCTTTCCCTATATAAGTCTATGTAAAACCAGTGGGCACCGGGACAGGCCCATTTTTAGCCCCAGGGCTATAATTTGAACAATCTTGGTAGAGGTCTACTAGACAAAGCTTCATACCAAATATCAAAGGCCTAGGTCTTGTGATTTCAGACAAGAAGATTCTTAAAGGTTTTCCCAATATAAGTCTACGTAAAACAAGTGGGCCCCGGGAAAGGGTCATTTTTTACCCCAGGGCTATAATTTGAACAATCTTGTTAGAGGTCCACAAGATGAAGCTTCATACCAAATATAAAAGAACTAAGCCTTCTGGTTTCAGGCAAGATTTTTAAAGGTTTCCCTTTCATGTAAGTCTATGTAAAACCAGTGGGCCCTGCAGCGGAGCCATTTTTGGCCCCAAGGCTATAATTTGAACAATCTTGGTCGAGGTCCACTAAACAAAGCTTCATACCAAATATCAAAGACCTGAGCCTTCTGGTTTCAGGCAAGTAGATTTTTAAAGGTTTTCCCTACAAATGTCTATGGAAAACCAAAGGGCCCCAGGCTGGGGGCATTTTTGGCCCCAGAGCTATAATTTGAACAATCTTGATAGAGGTCCACTAGCTGACGCTTCACACCAAATATCAAAGGCCTGGGCCTTGTGGTTTCAGAAGAAGATTTGTTTAAGATTTTCCCCATATAAGTCCATGTAAAACCAAAGGGCCCCGGAGTGCAGGGCATTTTTGGCCCAAGGGCTATAATTTGAACAATCTTGATGAAGCTTCATACCAAACATCAAAGACCTGGGTGCCGGCCTCGGTAGCTCAGTCAGATGTGTGTCTGACTGGTGATCAGAAGTACATGGGTTCGATGCTTGCCAGGCTTGGCAACATTCTTTCGTGGAGATTGATCATGAAATCTTTTCTACGGTCATTCACTCCCTTCGGCTGATTCAAGAAGGGCAGTTGTCAGTTTCTGGCCAAAGAATATGCACTGTACTGGTTAACGGCTTACTTATAAGCCTGCCAAGGAAAAGTGTGGATAGGTAAAACTGACCAGCTCAAAAAGGACAAAAATCGTGTTGACTGGGCCGTTAAACTCCAATACAAACAAACAATCAAAGACCTGGGCTATGCGGTTTCAGAGAAGAAGATTTTTAAGATTTCTGTAAAAGAAATCTTATTTTTGGCTCCTGTGACTTAGATGTGCAACAGACTGGAACCATTTGAACAACTTTGAAAGGGGACTGCCTAAGGATCATTCCTGTGAAGTTTTTTCAAAATCTGATCATTGGTTTGGGAGATGTTGTTTGAAGAAAAGGCTTACAGACGCATGGACACATGCATGCATGCAAGCACGCACGACGGACAGAAAGTAATCCTAAAATCTCACCTCGTTACTACGTGACAGGCGAGCTAAAACCGCCGAGGTAAACTCTCCAAAGGGATTCCACTCCAACAGGATAATGCAAGGGTCGACACTTGCAAAATTGCAATGGATGCTGTTGACAAGAATGGGTACAAGCTAATACTGCACCCCACCTATTCTCCGGATTCAGCTCCTAGAGACTATTTCCTATTCCCAAACTTGAAAAAGGATATCCGTGGACGTCATTACCTGTCCAACGAAGAAGTCCTGAGGGCAGTTGAGGAGTGGGTCAGAGACAAGGACCCTGGCTTTTTCAGTTCTGGGCTGATGGCACTGGAACAGCTTTGGTCCAAGTATCATTCTAGAGGGCAATTACATAAAAAAGAAGAGATCAATCTCACCCAGAAATAGGTTAGGCTGTTTCTTTCACTCGCCCTCGTACCTTAACCCAAGTCTTTATCATTAAATATTTTCCAGTCCATGTCCTTGACCTGAATAAAACTTTGACCTTTATCTATCAGCATACCAACTCCATCATATGCTTTGGAAGAGATGAGCTCTTGAATAATAAGGTTCTACCTGGTACAAATACCTTAATCTCAGTCTTTAACATTAAAATTATTCTATGTCTGTATCATAAGCCCCCGCCCATAGGGGCTTGAAGAAATATATGGGCTGCATGATGCTTCCACGCAGAGCTGAATCCGGCCCGCACATCATTGGGCGACAGGGCTTGAGATGTCATTTCATTTCAATGTCGGGTAAAAGTCCCACAAAATTGGAAGCAACGTCTCCAAAATGACCTTTACAGTGTTGACGGGGACGTTAAACCTCAAATCAAACAAATCAAAAAATGTCTGTATCATTGACCTTGAGGTCATGGACACGGATGGGGGTACGGCTGAATAAAACTTTGGACCTATATCTATCATCATCCCAAATATGAAGCAAATCAATCACATGGTATGGATTTGTTTGTTTGATTTAAGGTTTAACGTCCCCGTCAACACTGTAAAGGTCATTTTGGAGACGTTGCTTCCAATTCTGGGGGACTTTTACCTGACATTGAGATGAAATTACATCTCAAGCCCTGCCCCCCCATGAAACCAATAGGGTTTATATGCATGGACCGTCAGACTCACACCGCTTTGCCTGGGCAGGCTACTTCATTTGTTTGTTTGATTTGAGGTTTAACCTCCCCGTCAACACTGTAAAGGTCATTTTGGAGACGCTGCTTCCAATTCTGGGGGACTTTTACCTGACATTGAGATGAAATGACATCTCAAGCCCTGCCACCCAATGAAACCAATAGGGTCTATAAGCATGGATGGTCCGACTCACACCCCTTTGCCTGGGCAGGCTTAGATTCTCTAAGCAGTTTACCAGTACTTGTGTGCGGGTCAGTTTCAGCTCTGCGTGGAGGCATCATGCAGCCCATCTATTTCTTCAAGCCCCGATGGGTGGTGGCCGCAGGCTACTTCATAGTGTACTTTATATCTTCTTGTTCTTTAGGATCATTGATTCAATTGTGGAATTTTGAAAATATTTGAGGGTCACTGATGAGGCCTAATTGGCCGAAACTAGCTAGTCTGGCCTAGAAAACATGTACACTCCATATTTTTCCCGTTCTGCAGTGTTTTCCTTGCTTTCAAATGGTAACCCTTTCTAGAACATATTTAGATCCTCTTAGTGGTTTACCAGTACTTGTGTGCGGGACGGTTTCAGCTCTGCGTGGAAGAATCATGCAGCCAATCAATTTCTTCAAGCCCCGATGGGTGGGGGGCCGTCACATGGTATGGAAAATATGTACCTACGTATACACATTCATACAGGTCATACATTCTTATGCAAGTACGCATATACACACAGACGCAGATGCGGAAAACTGAAAAACTATATGCTCTCGGCATCATCTGAAGCAGGATGGGGCATATGTCATTAAAAGCATCTGAAGCAGGATGGGGCATATGAAAATATGTCATTTTCTCTGAGTTTCCTTTCTGCTTAACAGTTATCCTACACACATTAAGAATTGATGGATTGTTTTTGGGTTTAACGCCACGTCAGCTCTTGTGGGTCATTTTGTGTCGTCTCCCACAGAAAGGGAGAAAAGAGATTGAAGAGATAGTAGAGATGAAAGAGAGCGACAACAGAGAAAGAAGAAAGTGAATGGAAGTGTAGAAACAGTAGAAGTAACAACTCTCCTCTACCCTTCCTATTGCAAGGATAGCAGGCCTTGCCCAACTGTAAGCCAATATCAGTTGAATGCCCCAGTGACGCATGATATATGTCACCATTGCCTCATCAGACCATTGACTGAACACTAAAAAAGGCCCCTTTTTGTCCTTTGACCTCTTAGTACGACCTTGACATTTGAGGTACCAACTTGGGTCATGCACGCAACACATCGTCTCATGGTGGTTAACATTTCTGCAAAGTAATTTCAAAATCCATCTAAAAATAAGAAAGTTATTGACAGAACACAAAAAAGAAAAGGCCCCCTTTTTTTTACCTTTAACCTCTATGTATGACCTTGACCTTTCAGGTACCAAACTGGGTCAGGCGTGCAACACATCATCTCATGGTGGTTAACATTTCTGCCAAGCAATTTCAAAATCCATCTAAAAATAAGAAAGTTATTGACCAAACACAAAAAAGGCCCCTTTTTTTACCTTTGACCTCTATGTATGACTGACATTTAAGGTACCAAACTGAATCGTCCATGCAACACATCACCTCATGAAAGTTAACATTTTTGCCAAGTAACTTCAAATTTTATCTAAAAATAAGCAAGTTATTGACAAAACCCAAAAAAAGGCCCCTTTTTTTACCTTTGACCTCTAAGTATGACCTTGACCTTTGAGGTACCAACCTGGGTCATGCACGCAACACATCGCCTTATATTGGTTAATATTTCTGCCAAGTGATTTCAAAATCCATCTCAAAATAAGCAAGTTATTGACCAAACACAAAAAGGCCCCTTTTTTGACCTTTGACCTCTAAGTATGACCTTGACCTTTGAGGTACCGATCCGCCTCATGCGCACCACACATCGTCTCATGGTTGTCAATATTTCTGCCAAGTAATTTTAAAATCCATCTCAAAATAAGAAAGTTATTGACCAAACACTAAAAAAAGGCCCCTTTTTCGACCTTTGACCTCTAAGTATGACCTTGACCTTTGAGGTACCTATCTGCCTCATGCGCACCACACATCCTCTTATGGTTGTTAATATTTCTGCCACTTAATTTTAAAATCCATCTGAAAATAAGTAAGTTATTGACCGGACACGATTTGTCCATACATATATACATACCAACAAACTTCCAAGGGAGATAATTCAAAAAGTATAAATGCGAAATTATAGTTCTTGCGCACTGCACGTCGTCTAATGCTGATTAATATTTATATGAAGTTTCATGAAGATGGCTCGAACGGTTTTTGAAGTTATAGAGCGGACACGAAAGTGTGACAGACGCACAGACAGACAGACGCCCGGGGGAAAAACAATATGTCTCTCCAAAAAAAATTTTTTCGGGGGAGACATAATTATCTCATGATCACTCTCCATAAAAAGCATTCTAATGCTCTAGAGTATGTTACACGACTTTTGCCTGGACAACGTCAAACATTTGCGATATATATTGTTGGAAACTCCCAACGTCAGCATGTAACATCGCCTTTCATTGGCTGACGCTTAGTTTTATGATTTTAGGGTTAACGTCCCCGTCAACACTGTATAGGTCATTTTGGAGACGTTGCTTCCAATTTAAGGGACTTTTACCCGACACTGAGATGAAATGACATCTCAAGCCCTATCGCCCAATGAAACCAATAGGGTTTATAAGCATGGACGGTCTGACTCGCACCACTTTACCTGGGCAGGCTTAGATCCTCTAAGCGGTTTTGCCAGTACTCGTGTACGGTCTGTTTCAACTCTGTTTTGCAGCCCATTTATTTCTTCAAGCCCCAATGGGTGGGGGCTGATAGTGCAATTTGTAAGAAAGCAACTGAATAAGTGCATTAGAATGGGGGATAAATGTATTGAAAATTGTCATTGGGAAGGTAAATCTTCGGTTTTACAGTCGGAAGTTCCATTTTACGGCTCTGCTGAAATATAGCCATAAAACTGCCAATTTACTTTCCAAAAAAACAATTTTGAATACGGTTGTACCCTAAATGTATCTGGCTGGCTATGACTGAAACCCGAGACCTCTGGACCAGCTATCAGATATTCTGTTGCCCTGGCTACAAACTCAGGCTTTATTAATTTCAATGTTACCATTTGACTACAAGGGAATGAACAGACAATTGAAAGTACCTTTGATTTTTATTGTTTATTTTCACATTTTCATTTTTTTTAATAATTTATGAAAAAATTACAACCATTAAAATTACATTTTTCAAAAATCATGCCTTTAATTAAATTTAAAGTAACCTTTGTCATAGTTTTCTAACTTATTTCTGATGAACTCGTTATCAAATACTGAAATGGTCTCCCTGTCTTTTTCTTCCCCTTTTTTTCAGCTTCCATTTTGATAAAGGTGTAAATCAACTTCGGGTATAAATCAACTGTTTGTATTAAAAAAAGCTTTCAGCCCTGAACATGTGCAAACAGTGTAATCTACATGATGCTCATAAAAGATCTCATATTTACCAAACTGACTAAATCATCATCATCATCATCATCATCAAAGTTTTGATTAACGTGCAGGTACAGGGGCAACATCCACGTAAGTGGGCCCCCAGCCAGACAGCTGGCTGGCTGCACACGTCATGAGAGTCGATAGCCGATAGCTCTGCGATCTCTGTCAGCTGCTTCCAAGTCATCTTGGTCCTCCCAGGCCCACATATGCCATCCACCTGTATGTCACAGACAGTCTTGACTGCACCTTTGGAATGCTCCACCTGTCCATACCAGGGAATCATTCTCTCCTTCAGGATGAGGTCTACATCCTCAATGCCAAGCTGTGCAAGTAGCTCACTGGACCTGATGGTGACAGTTTCTTGCCGCTTGATATTGCTGATCTTCTGATCATTACCCATTACCAGGGCTGGAAAATTCCATTCATCCACTCGCAATGACAAGTAAAAATTTTGGAGGACAAGTAAAAATTCTAGGACTTCCTTATGAAATTTTCCAAAATCTACATGGCCTTGGTCATGCAGGACGAGGGAAGTTTGTAAATTTTCCAGTCCTGTAAAGTTTATAATATTGAACGAAACCCAAATTTTGGAACAATGGTTTTTGTTTGTTTGGTTGGTTTGAGGTTTTTAACATCCCCTTCAACACTGAATAGGTCATTTTGGAGACGTTTCCAATTTTGTGGGACTTTTACCAGACATTGAGATGAAATGACATCTCAAACCTTGTCGCCCAATGAAACCAATAGAGTTTATAAGCATGGATGGTCTGACTCGCACCGCTTTGCCTGGGCAGGCTTACATCCTTCAAGCAGTTTATCAGTTCTCGTGAGCGGTCAGTTTCAGCTCTGCCTGGAAGCATCATGCAGCCCATCTATTTATTCAAGCCCTGATGGGCAGGGGGATATTTGGAACAATGGTTATATCCAAATAATATCTGAAAAGGCATACTGAAAACTCAGGGGTGGATGGTAAGGATGATTACAATAAAAACCTGCATTAAGGGGAATGGGAACACCTGGCAGATTTTTCTGCCATTTTTCTAAAGGAGACAACTTTAGGGACAGTCTGTTTGCTTTTCTATAAGCCCTGTCCCACTGAAAAATTGGTCTACTCTTATAGGAAAGAATTTGCTGGTCTACTCTTAAAGAAAAGAATTTGCTGGTCTACTCCTCAGGAGCAAATTCTTTCCTTTAAGAGTTGACCCCTATTGACATGGGAGACAAAAATACTTCTGCAGGAGTTGCCTCCCCTAAAGGTGTATCCATTCCCCTTAAGAAAGCTCTTCAGGGATATTCAAAATGTGCTTGCTTAAGACAGGTGCTTGCTTAATACAGCTGAGTTTTAATGCAGTTGCCTTTTTTGGGAAACTGAATTTTGGTTTGCTTAAAACAGGTTGGTTGCTTAACAGAGGTGGCTGCTTGTACAGGTTTTACTGTACTAGCATATTTGTCATATTATATGTCCAAAGTTTTATCAATACATTAACTGACTTCATGATTAATTTTGATTAACTTGCAGTTGGACACTCAACCCAAACAGAATGATATCAAGTAAGTAAACGTAAGCAGAACAATATGCTGATCTTCTATTAAAGCCATGCCAAAGTAAAGCCAAGAAATATTTGCATATAGGGTACCCACTACCTTTTGACAGTGCCATTATCTGTGTCATAAGCACTCTTAACCATTGTCCTTTTGATCATGCTAACCCCAACCTTTGCACACACTGTAGATCCAGGTCAGATGGAAGAATCCATCTGATCAAGATCTATACTGTTTGTCATTCAGTTTGCTAATTTGAATGAAAACATTGTGTTCAGGTTTTACATCCCTGTAAACAGTATTTGTTTGTTTGATTTGAGGTTTTACGTCCCCATCGACACTGTATAGGTCATTTTGGAGACATTGCTTCCAATTTTGTGGAACTTTTACCAATCATTGAGATGACGGGACATCTATTTAGATGCTGCTTCCAATTTTGTAGGACTTATACCGAAACTGAGGTGAAATGACATCTCAAGCCCTACTGCTCAAACAAACTGCTAGGACTTAAGAGACAGTCTCACACTTTTCCTGGGCAGGCTTAAGACCTTCTAAGCAGTTTACCAGTACTATAATGTTTGGACAGTTTCAGTTCATGTAGCTCAATCTATTTCTCCAAATCTGGAGGAGCTGGGGCACAAATGAAAACATTAATTGACTGATAGCCAGATATGGGTGTGGCTAAATTAATTTTTTCAGCAGGACAGGAGTTAATTGCATTGCTTCATGAATAGTTAGTTCCTTTAAGGTACAGTCTATTAACTCTTATCATGCCCTTCACGACAACACCTACCTTTGGAAACAGTGTAGATCCAGATCAGATGGCTTCTCAAGAAGAAGCCATCTGATCAGGATCTACAGTGTTTGACATACAGTTTATGGCTTTGTATGAATAACTTACATCAAGTAATCTGATTGGTTCAAAGTCAGAAATGGGTGTGGCGAAACTGAATATTCAGCAAGATAAGGGATAATCAGTTATTTGCTTTAAATTATGCAAGCTAAGAAAATGAGACAGACTCAACCATAAAAATGCCAATTATGAAATTAACACATGATATTTCCTTTTTTTTTTCTTATATTTTTTTTAGAGAAAATAAGGTTTGGTTTTCAATGTGAATCATCTGCTAGTTGTTCATATCAAATGTCAAGCTTAATTTTCCCCCAAAATACAAAACTAGAAATGTTCAATACCACACAGATGCCCCCACCCAGTGGCAATCCTCATCTGGAAACAAGCAAACCTCAAAAAGAGCCTACCTCTGGGCAGATTAAACTTTATGGGTATTTTATGATAATTACCCAAACATAATATGTTTGATTTGTGGTTTAACGTCCCCGTCAACACTATATAGGTCATTTTGGAGACATTGGGACTTTTACCTGACATTGAGATAAAATGACATTTCAAGCCCTGTCCCCCAATGAAAGCAATAGGGTTTATAAGCATGGACGGTCCGACTTGCATCGCTTTACTTGGGCTGGCTTAGATCCTCTAAGCGGTTTACCAGTACTCGTGTGCAGTCAGTTTCAGCTCTGCATGGAAACATCGTGCAGCCCATCTATTTCTTCAAGCCCCGATATACCCAAGCATAAAACATTAATCCAATATATTAATGTTTTCAAAACATATTAATCTGAATTGTCACTTTTGTACGTCCATGAGTGATAGGACGTACAGACATACATACGGAGCCACATATGGACAGTGGTGATACTATATGACCTACTTCCTCTGAAAATGGCGGAGGCACAAAAAAGAGTGGTGTTTGCCACAACTATAAAGAGCCACCATCATATTTTTAAACAAAGCACTAAATAACTGCCAGTAAAAATGGTTGTAACAACGAAATATTGCATTTATGCCATTCAGAAACTAAGTACTATCACTAAGCCTTCATTATTTTATAGGCGCTGACTTTAAACTTTCACATTTGACTAGTCCTAGTTTTGACATCATATTACTGCCCTGCCATTCTGCTACACAATTACTGTTAGTTCTCAAATCAACCTGAAACAGAGGGAAAAGTCAAAGTAATGGTATCTTTTTTAAGAATTTTTGTCTCCCTTTAAGATCCTCATTAACAAAGGTCTGCATTTAAAGGAAAGAATTTCCTTTAAGTGCAGACCCCTTTTCATTTTTTTTTGGAAGGGGGGGGGGGGGGGTTGGCTTTACTGCCCTTTCAAGATTATTTCACTTATTTTAAGCTGGTCTTTAATCAGAGGTGGGCAAAAACCTGAGTGGGCAGAGAAAACCCATATGACCTTCCATTGCATAACTTTAGTTTATACTAATTTATTTTAGTTTGATTGCGATGAAAGCTCCAAGCTTAATGAATCACTCTCAAACTCTCTTATCACATGCGCGACAGAGGGGCAGTGACCATTACACCACTGCTGCCCATTTACATCTGGGTCGAGTGGGGCATTGTCATAAAAGTGCCTGCTCCCGTGGCAGGATTCGAACCAACCTCTTGATCATAAGTCAAACGTGCTAACCACTGAGCTATCGAGGCTGACTTGACACATATTTGCACTTGACCTACATATGAATAAGACAAATATTCTTGCATAGCTTCAAGAAGATAGAAGTAAGACTGTGTTTTCTAGAGGGTGAACAAGGCTTTAATGCAATTTGACTTATGACCATTTTATTTTATACGAGCTATATTCGATCCTGGTCAAGGTATCATCTAGTCAAGCGTTCTTGTAGAGTTTCGTGAAGATTGAAGCAAAGAAGCAAAACTGTGGCCTCTAGAGGGTGACCCAGGTTTTAAAGCAATCTGACCTAGAGCGCTAGTTTTTGACAGAGCATGACCCATATTCGAACTTGACAAAGGTAGTACATGTATCAAGAAAAATATTCTACTATGGTTTCATGAAGATCGAAGCAAAACTGTGGCCTATGTAGGGTAAACAAGATTTTTATGCAATTTGACCTAGTGACCTAGTTTTTAATTTCACATGACCCATCTTTGAACTTGACTAAGATATCATCAAGACAAACATTCTGGTAAAGATTCATGAAGGTTGAAGCAGAACTGCTGCCTCTAGGGGGTCAACAATGGGTGAAGCACATATGATGCATGCCGCACATAGGACGGACACAGGGTGATCACAATAGCTCATCTAGAGCACTTTGTTCTTAGTATGCTAACAACAGAAAGAAATTGTGTTTTTAATTAACAACTGACAAGGTAAATTAAAGGGTTTTCCATAACCTTTCCCAGGGGAAATAACTCCATGACTAATAAACCTTGCCCGTTTTCAAACTCATTCATGCTTTTATTCCCAGCCTACTTAGACAGGTATGTTTCAGATCATTACTAAAGGACTGATGCTGACGACATAGTCAAACACAGGCATTTTCAGCAACCAAAGGATAGGCCAACATCACCAGTTTTTAAACTCATCTAAACTTTCGTCCCAAACCTACATATGTTATAGTTTCAAGAAGATCCGATCAAAACTAAAGGACTTATGGTGATGACAAGGTCCAAAATAGGCTTTTTCAGTAAAGCAGACATAACTCTACAATTAATAGGCCAATGTTGTTGTTTTCGAACCCATTCTAGCTTTTATCCCTAACTTACTTATTTGTAAGATTCAGAAAGATCCAGTCAAATCGCAGTGACTTATAGTGATGACATATTAAAAATACAAAAATAGACATTTTCAACAATCAAAGGGACATAACTCTACAACAGACAGGCTGACCTCACCAGTTTTTGAACTCATCCAAGCTGTTTTCTCAAGCCCACTTAGGTGTTAGTTTAAGGAAGATCTGATTAAAGCTAAAGGACTTATGGTCATCATCATCATCATCAACGGATTTTTGATTAACGTGCAGGTACAGGGGAAACGTCCACATAAGTGGGCCCCCTTCCACCAGCTGGCTTGCTGCACGCATGGCAGATCTTACACCAGATCTCCAGGCTTGTCTATCATGAGGATCGATAGCAGAGAGCTTCCATTCTCTGCAATCTCTTTCTGTTAGCTGCTTCCAGGTCATCTTGGGCCTTCCTGGCCCCCGCTTTCCACTTACCTGTATGTCACAGGCAGTCTTGACAGCACCGTTGGAGCGTTCCACATGTCCATACCATGGTGATGACAAAATCGAAAATACGCATTTTCAGCAATACAAGGCACATAACTCCAGGATAGACAGACCAACCTTCCTAGTTTTTGAACTCATCCAAGCTGTTATCCAGAATCTACTTGCGTATTAGTTTCAGGAAGATCTGATTAAAGCTACAGGACTTATGGTGATGACATGGTCAAAAATAGGTATTTTCAACAATGAAAGGGGCATACTGTATGATAGACAGGCCAACCTCACCAGTTTTCAAATTCGTCCAAGCTGATATTCATAACTCAGGCAAAGCAGTGCGATTCAGAGCGTCCATGCTTACAAACCCTACTGGTTTCATTGGGCTACAGGGCTTGAGATGTCATTTCATCTCAATCTCGGGTAAAAGTTCCACAAAATTGGAAGCATTGTCTCCAAAATTACCTATACAGAGTTGACGGGGATGTTAAACCTCAAATCAAACAAAACAAAACAAACAAATCAGAAAGATCTGATTAAAACAAAAGGACTTATGGTAATGACAAGGTCCAAAATAGGCATTTTTAGCAATCAAAGGGACATAATTCTATGCTCTATGACAGACAGGTCGACCTCGTCAGTTTACAAACTCATCCAAGCTGTTATCCATAACCTACTGCAGAAACATCTGATTAAAGCTAAAGAAGCCTCAGTGGTGTAGTGGTTATGCTACTCGCCTTGTAAACCAGGGATTGCAGGATCGATCCCGGGCTTCTCCAGACTTTCGGATGAGTCTTTAAACCGAAGTCCCATCTCTGTATGACCTTAGCTGTTGGTGGGACGTAAAACTCCAACACTCACTGATTAAAGCTACAGGACATTGCGATAACAAGGTCAAAAACAGGCATTTTCAGCAGTCAAAGGGACATAACTCTATGACAGACAGGCCAAACTCCCCAGTTTTCCAGCTCATCCGAGCTGTTATCCATAACCTACTTATGTATTAGTTTCAGGAAGATCCAAATAAAACTAAAGGACTTATGGTGATGACAACGGTCCAAAATAGGCATTTTCAGCAAAAAAGAGGACATAACTCTGTCAGTAATAGGCCAACAACGCCAGGTTTCATACTCATCCTTGCTTTTACCCTTACTTATTTACAGTTGACTCTCATTATCTCGACCTCGCCTAACTCAATCCTATCACTTATGTCAAACCGATTTCTAAGTCCTGCATATTTCCCCCATATATTTATTGTATTTCAACTTCGCATGTGTCGAACTACTTTTAAGTCGACACTTCTACTATCTCGCCCATCATTTTCAGCCCCTGAATATATTTTTCACTGTTTTTACTACTGCGTATCTCGAACCGAAATTCATGACGTAAAGGTGGAAAAAAAAACAATGTTGCCGGTCTTTCAGTTAAAGAAAATAATAACAGACCTTTACAAAACAGTTCATCAATACTCATTCCAATTTGTCATTAAAATTAGCACAAAATATACCTTTACCGCTATTACGAAAATCACGTGCGTGTAATAAAGACTGACACGCAGTGCTCAGCCTTTGATCTTAACACCTCGTTTCAGTGATTTCCAAGATTTGTGACAAAAAAGCGGCTCAGATTTGTAGGTGTGACAAGGCTCTTTAACTGGTTGTTTTACGTACTCGTCATTAGTGTCAAAATTGAGTACTGTCCCTTGTCCTGATGCACATAGAAACAGTGTAGATCCTAAAAAGATGGCTCATGACCAGCTTTCTCGGCAGGACCTAAACTGTTTAAATCAGTACGAGGGACAACCGTATGAGGTATAGCATGTACTGCCCACTCAAGTGATATAAGCATTGCATTCACAGGCGGTAACCAGTCCATTTAAGTACATGATGACACGATAAAAAAGAAGACATTTTCTGCAATCAAGGAGATGTAACTCCTTAGGCAGACTTAGGCAGACTTTGCCAAGTTTTAAACTGGTACAAGCTTTTACCCCAAACCAACTTATATGTAAGTTTCAAAAAGATCTGATCAAAACTGAAGGCCCTAAGGTGCTGTCAAGGATTTTCTCACTGTATGTCTATGGGACTTTGTGGTTAGTTTATACTAATTTGTTTTAGTTTGATTGCGATGGAAGCTCCAAGCTTATTGAATCGCTCTCGAACATGCATTCCAGATGTTATCACGTGCACACAAGAGAGGCAGTGATTTTACACCACTGCTACCCATTTACACCTGAGTCAAGTGGGGCTTTGTTATGACTTGTCTTGCCAAAAGTCACACCTCCCTCCACTGGCCGGATTCAAACCCACAACCTTTCGGTCATAAGTCAAACGCAATAACCACTAAGCTATCGAATCTGCTGGGTCATATGGAAAGACTATAAACAGATTCCATGTAACATATCTGTCAGCATTTAAAGTTTCACCATGACATCCTTCAAATAAAATTCTAATCCAGTCACAGGCTCTGTCCAACCTATGGTACTTGCACCAGATAGTATTTCTAATTCTTCATGCCCTAACAAGTGAATGTTCCAACTATTAGACCCAAGAGGGTAAAGATTTACTTGTGAGTGAGTGTTTAAGTTTTATGTCTCACCAACAGCTTAGGACATACGGAGTCTGGACCTCAGTTTAAAGACCCATCCCAAAGTCTGGAGAAGCCCAGGATCAATCCTGCGACCCCTGGTTTGCAAGGCAAGTAGCATAACCACTGCACCACGGAGGCTTCTAAAGATTTACTTGTAGCAGTGCCTAACTAATTACCTGTAATTTTTCCCAGATTTTCTTCTTCGGATTGAGTTGTTCATCAGGTTTTCCACTTTCACTACCCTCAAAAAATATTCTGTCTCCCGGGGCACTGCCCTCTGGAGGGTCTAGGGGCTCAACAGATCTAGGCTCATCACTGAAATTACATATAATATATATATATTGGTCAGTAACAATACATGGGTAATCAATATAGATAAGACTGGTTTATTAAGGGGAATGGGAACACCTGGCAGATTTTTCAATTCATTTTTCAAAGGGAGACAACTTTCAGGATTTCCTGTTTGCTTTTCTATAAGCCCTGCCCCACTGAAAAATGGGTCTATTGTCAAAGGAAAGAATTTGCTCCTCGTGTTGACCCCAGTTGACATGAGAGACAAAAATACTTATGCAGGAGTTGCCTCCCCTGAAGGTGTTCCCAGTCCCCTTAAAAGGCCATAGCCAGTTCACTGCAGTTGTTTACTTACTATGATGTTTAACAATAAACCACACAAACAAGGTTAAAAAGACTGACATGAGTCTGGGATCTGGCCCTCCTTATGACATTTACTGCAAAAAGTTCAACCATTTTCTAATTAAATTACTCAATAGGTGATCAAGTCTGTGAACTGAACACCCCCCCCCCCCCCCCAAAAAAAAAAAAAAAACCCACTTTATACAGAGAAAACTTGGGTACACGGGGGTATATTTCTGTTCCAAGACATAAGATACAACTGGCTCAATGAGACGGATCTAATGACCATCTACAACCTATGTTTGCACTAAAGGTAAGAACAAGAATTCCACCGAAGGCTATGTCGCGCCTGTGGGGTTGCAAAGTCACAGAACCATGAAATCTAGGTCAAGGTCAAACATGGATGCCTGCATAAAAGTTGTCACTCTTATATGCAAGCTTGTACAAGTATCATTAGTGAAGCTCTTATAGGTTTTGAGAAATGGAGTCTTACATTAGGGTTAAAGTTAGGTGGTCGCAATAAATCACAAAGTCAGTGAACCATGAAATGTAGATCAAGGCCAGATATGGATGCTTGCATTGAAGTTGCCATTCTTAGTTGCAAGTTCGTACCAAGTATCTTTAATGATGAAGCTCTTATAGTTCTAGAGAAATGGACTCTTACATTAGGGTAAAAGTTAGGGTGGACACAATAATTCACAAAGTCAGTGAACCATGAAATGTAAGTCAAGGTGATATATGGATGCTTGCATTAAAGTTGGTATTCCTAGATCGCAAACTTCTACAAAATATCATTAATGGAGCTCTTATAGTTCTGGAGAAATGGACTCTTACATTAGGGTGAAAGTTAGGGAGGTTGCAGTAATTCACAGTCAGTGAACCATGAAATGTAGGTCAAGGTCAGATATAGATGCTTGCAATGAAGTTGCTATTCCAAGATGCAAGTTTGTACTGAGTATTATAAATGAAGGTTATAGTTCTCGAGAAATGGACTTTTACATTAGGGTGAAAGTTAGGATGCTCGCAAATGTTGACAGCTTGATGAACACACTGAAGAACTGACCAATGGACAGAAAACTGGACTCCTATATTGTGCCATGCTTAACCCTTTACCACTCAGATACGTGTTTTTACGTGTCTGCACCTTCCCCCCCCCCCCCTTTTTAAGCCCCAGAAGCACCTAAAAGCTGCATTTCTACCCCTGGACAGTTATGTTTGCTTTAGGATTTGTTGGGCAAAAAGTGACCTGTTTTTTCGCGTGCCTCCCCACTAAAATATTCTGGGGGAGATTGAAGGGGGGCAGCGCCCCCCTCACATCCCGAAAAATTCTGGGTGTATGGCCCAACCGGCCGCTAAAATTCATATCTGAGGGTGTCTGGGGTCAAAAATGCCTGAAAATTGATGCTGATAAAACATGCTGCAAACAGTGAAAATGGCCAGTGCCAAACACCTTAATTGTTGCCTTGACAGCTGTGTGAAGATTAAAATGTGGTCAAAAATTCATGTGAAAACACACTTTTTGCCAAGTTTGAGATGCCCCCTCTTTACCATGACAACAATGATCAAGTCATGAAAGGTTGCATTTGAAAGGCTAGTGCCCAATGAACATTCATACCGAGTTAGGTGTAAAACAGACCATCCATTATGAAACAATGGCTAGTTGAAGTTGCTGTCAGGTGCAACACTGTGGAAATCAGAGAAATTCACAAAATCCCTGAGTGGTAAAGGGTTAAAGCAGGCATGACAAAAATATCACAGATTTTCATCAGAAAAGTAACCATTTCAGAGATGTAACAAGATGTGTTTGTGAAACAGTGATGCCCCCGGACAGCACATGTTGTTATGGCCAATGTTAAGTTTTTAAAAATTTTGAAAAAAATAGGTCAAAGGTCAAGTTCAAGGTCACAAGATCAAAAATTATGGTACCACTGGAAAGGTCTTGTGATAAGGTATACACATGTGAAATATGAAAGCTCTATCTATTACCATTCAAAAGTTATGCCAAATGTTAAGGTTTTTGTAGACAGACAAATGGACAAACAGACAAACGGACAAACAGACCAAAAACTATATGCCCCCGAATCTCTTAGATTCCGGGGGCATAAAAATGCACTTTGTTACATGGGGGTTATCGTAATGTAAATATAACTGAACATGATGCCCCTACAGGGTGTCCACAATTTGAGAAAAGCAAATTTCCCTGACTTTTCCGTCACTTTTCCCTGGCTAAAATCAGTTTTCCCTGGCCAACGTTTTTCATATCTTGCACAGAAGGTTGAGGATTGCAGCAATGTAAAACTGATTTTAAGCCCCCCCCCAGTGGAACATGTTTCACTGACCGTTCCAAGGGGGTTCTTCTGTCACGGTTTATATTCATTTTTGTTATGGTTTGTGTTTCGAGTGTGTGTATCGTTTTTTTTTTTTGTTTTTTTTGGTTGTTGTTTTGGATAGCCAATTGGCCATTTTTTGGTTAAGTAACTGTCCTTTTGGTTTTCCGCTATTGATGTTTCCATTAGGGTCTAGATGTTTCATGTTTGTGTTTCTTTCCCTTTGGTGTCTCTGAAGGGAGCTGTGGGTTAAATGTATCGATTCCTGATCATTGCCTCTACTTCTATTTTGATTAAAAGATACTTAAACTGAGCTTTGTTTGGAGAACAAAAGTGAAGGCAATGATCAGGAGTCAATACAATTACTAAACACCTATCAAAGATACCACAGGGAAAGAAGCACATACATAAAACAACTTCAACACAATGAAAACTTGACAAGCAGAAAGCCGAAAGGACAGTGAGTTACTTTCCCACAAAATGGCCAAACAGCTATCCAAAATGAAAAGGTATTAGTATTACATACATGATAACAATAATAAACCTCAACAAAAGAACTGCCTTGGAATGGTCAGTAAAAAGTATTTACTTGTGAGGATAAGACATTATCATTATTATAATTTTTAATATATTTTTTATTATTATTGTTATAGCCAAACAGGAAGAAAACTGCCTTAGCCTTTATTCTTGATGTTTTGATCATTCACAGACTTGCTATTTCAAAATTCCCTGACTTTTGCTTAAATTTCTAAATTCCCGTGACAAATCACAAAATTCCCTGCCAATTCCCTGACCTAGAAAAATAATTTTTCCTGACTTTTTCCCCGAACGTGGACACCCTGCCCTAAAGTTCAAAACGGACTCTTGCTGTATATAAGGGATGGTGAGGGGGGTCCATTCCATTTCAGTAGTTTCGTAGGCAGCTGATATATCAAAGTTGTCACTTCCCCAGCAAGAGGCACCATAGCGGACATAATTTTTTTCTAGCTCCATAAGTGTTAGCATTACCCAACAAGAGTATACAGTCAGTTCTTTTCAATCTTGTAACAACTGTTTGTTTCCCTTCACATATCAGTGTTTCTGTGCGTGCTTAAAATTTTTTGCCCCACGGTAAATAAGGTCATATGCAGACAGGACCCCGGTTTAAAGACTCATCTGAAAACCTGGAGAAACCAGAAATTGATCCCACAACACCTTGTTAGAGAGGTGAGTAGCTTATCCAATACATAATGGAGACTACTAACAAAAATATAAGCATATTTGCCATATCAAATGATAAAAGCTTTAGCAAGACATTAACCCATTGCATGCAGGAAACCCCTAAAGGGGTGGGGTACCTTGGCAAACAGTGCAGGCCCAGATCTGATGCCGCGTTCTGCGGCGACGCCGCACAACGCGGCGTCTGATCAGGGCCTGAACTATTTGCTAACAGAATTTTCCGTCAAAAATAGAATAAAAAGGAAAAAATAGGCCTGACACCCCTTATATGACAAACAGACTTGTCCAACATATAGCATTGGTAGAGTCCACTAGCACACAATGGGTTAACCAACAACATTGTTTGTTTGAACAACTGACCCCAGATGATCTACTTACACTGAAGCACACATCAACATTGCACAGGAAGTGATTCCCCTCATCTTGACTGGTTTAAGATTACACAAGAAGACACCCAGTCTGTCCTGCAGTTTCTCTTGAGGATAAAGGCCAACCAGTCCACTAACAACAGTTCTAGTCTCTGCCTCTCCAAGATCTACTGTCTCAACAAACAGAGATTCTGCATCAGGATGCTAAACACAACAAAATATATATTAAATCACTTTTGTCTGTTGTTATCATTCATAAATTTCAATATACATATATGCTATGTGTGTTTTCTTTGGCTGGGTTTAATGTATGAATAGAGATATTTGGTTATCCATGTGTATATTACACTAATGATCCTAACTATTGGGATATATAGTGCTCCTGAAGGAGCAGTCCGATCTGGGTCCACACTGTTTGCCATTCCATCTGCACCTTTTGGACTTCTTGCTGGATCAAGAAACAAATTTGTTACAATTTTGGAGAATTACAATTCTCAAGGTGTCCAAACTTTTAAGATTTTTATGATATTACAATGTATTTCATTCCTGATTATAATGATGCCTTATGTTCCCTTCCACACACACAACAGTTGGATCATGACAAAACCTACAATAAGACCCGCACAACCAGCAATGACTTAGATCAGCCTGTGCATCCACCCAGTAAGACATGGGTTTTCACTTTTCCATCTTTTGATACAGTGTCATGCAATCAGCAAAGACTCTGTTAAGACTGTACAGATACGCAGGTTAGTCTGTGTGTGTGTGTGTGTGTGTGTGTGTGTGAATTCGGGTTTAACGTCGCTTTCAACAATTTTTAAGTCATATCACGGCGGTGTCTGGTTGCGACAGGGAGCTCAATGCTCACTTTCATCATAGTGCTGCCTCACTGCAGTATCATGTCCCAGACACATTACATGATACCACACCCAGTCACATTAGCCTGACACTGGGTCGACCAGTCCTAGCTCTACCCCATAAATCTGAGTGCCAAGCGAGGAGCAGCTGGTACCATTTTTAACGACTTTGATGTGTCGCAGCCTGGGATCGAACCTGTGACCTCCCCGATCCCTGGAGCGGACACTCTACCAACTGAGCTATCGGGGCCGGTAACAGGTAAGTCTGAGTTGTCACTTTTGTTTTTTGTCATGCACTGACTATGATTGCATGAAAAGCATGTATGATCTGTATATTGCATTTCTTTTTACATGCACTAAATGCATTACTCCCCAAATGACAGATATCACCTTTCCAACACATACAGTGGAATTCTGCTATTAAGACCACCTAAAATTAAGACTAACTCTCTTTTTAAAAAGCATATTTAAAAGGTTTCAGTCATTCTTTCTTTGTATTTTCTGCACTCAGTGCCTTCTAGAAAGAGACCACCTTTGGGACTGTTGAAAAGTGGTCTTAAAGACCCCTTGTGAACAGTTCCAAAGGTCGTCTTATTATAGGAATTTTTCTGTATATTCAATTTGTTTCATTTTGATTTTTTTCTACTTACAAGTGTAATTCATATAAAGCAGATATTTGGTTCATTAGCAGCATTATGTTTTCCTCTTAAATTGCATGCCAGTGGGTCGGGGTTCAGACTCTATGGTGGTTTTGGCTTAAATCTGTTTATTAGTTGGTCGGAGCTGGAACTTTAATATCTGTTGCTTGTTCCAACTGAGTTCAACTGTTGGTTATCTTTTGCTCCAGTGTTCAAGTGGTGTTTTGTGCAGCACCCAATGTCTCAACATGTTTTACTGTTGAGTTCTAATCCTTGGGTCAACTTGGCTTTGTGATTTCTCTGTTTCCTGAGCTGATTCATTGATGAGTTAGAAAATCTTCAAGCAGACAGTGAAACTGAGGGTGCAGGTTGGATTCCCGTAAAGTATACTTAGACCCACCAGTAATTTTTAATGACTATTCCAAGTCGGTGCCTCTGCTGTGGTTCCTTCCTGTTTAATGTTGGTTAAATTGGTGATTCTGATTCTTTCCCCCAGTATGTATATTGTTCCATTTAGTTAGGTTTCGATTATCTGACTCACCACCTGTTTGGGAAAGAGGTGCTGATTCGGTTTACCAGCTGTGTATTTTGTTTACTTCATAACTCCATGTATCCACTTCTTGTGATATTTCTTTTTTGCGAGGGGTGGGGGAGGTGAACTTTTATGTCTGATGCTTGGTCCAAGTGGGTTCAAATCTCATGATGACATGTTTTTGAACCAAATCCAAGAAAATCTTCAAGCACATATCACTGACATTTTTCATTCAGACATTAGGATTCTTTAACAAGTGTATCAAAATGGAGACCAGAATAACCCATTGCATACTAGTGGACTTTTCCATTGCTATATGTTGGATAAGTCCATTTGTCATATAAGGGGTGTCATGCCTATTTTTTTTTTCATTTTTATTTTATTTTTAATGGAAAATTCTGTTAGCAAAAAGTGCAGGCTCTGATCAAACACCGCGTTCTGCGGCGTCTGCTATGGGCCTGCACTGTTTGCAAAGGTACCACTTTAGGGGTATCCCGCCTGAAATGGGTAAAATCTGAAATACAAACCTTATCCACACTAACAATTTTCCCCACTCTAAGGTCTAGTCTGGACGCAGATAGATCATTCTCTACATTTGAGGCTCCTTCCCCAGCCGCTGGCCCTTTTGGTCCCTCTGCAAAGAATCATAGAGTTCTAAAGAACAATCTCAGCAGAAGAATTTTACAATACTATATTTCATTTTATTTTCAAGAGAAAATGAGGCTTGACATTTCACTTAAAACCTTCACTAGGCTGGTGATTCATATCTACCGTAATAATCCTAAGTATTGGGACAGACATGCATAAGCAAACAATGCAGACCCTGATCAGACTGCTCCTGGAGCAGTCTGATCAGGGTCTACACTGTTTGCCATTTGGTCTGGACTTTTTGGACTCCTTGCTGGATCTTGAAACAAATTTGTTAAAATTTTAGGAGAATTACAGCAAGTGCACAAGGTGCGCGAATTTTTAGGATTTTTATTGCAGTCTTACCTTCTCTGAAATATAATATAAAGATCTAAGAATGTCATCTGCTGCTTCTGGATTAGTGCTATACGCAGTATTTGGTTTGGTTACCTTATCATATTGCTTTACCCTGTAATGAATGTGCACCAGGCATTCAGCCATCTAGGTTGCAGACATGTATCTCCAGTGCCTATCATATGCATGGAAAGAAGGTGTGTCATAAAAAAATAAAGAGGCATAAACAAAATCTGACATCAGTCTCCAATGCAGACTCAAAAGCACAATTGCGACTGAAGTCGGCTGATTTTCTAAAAGTGCCCTAAAATCACCGTGTCATTCTGTCAGTCTGTCTGTCTGTCCGTAACCCGTTTGTGAAAATTGGTGATAGTGACTTAACCGATTGGAATATTTAAATAATTTTGGCATACTGATAGATATCAATGAGATCTAACCAATGAACTTGCCAAATATTACATTCCATTTAGTATAGCCTCGCCGAGGCGAAAAATGTGAAAATTTTCGAACTGCTTCTCCTCGGAAACCGTTGGGCCGATTGAAGTCAAATTTCATATGGAGCCTCTATGGGATGGGTAAAACCAAAATTTGCTCATGGGGTCCAGGTCACATGACCAAAATGGCCGCCAAGCCATACATGGTAAAAACCCTTCAAAAATAGTATTCTCCAGAACCACTGGGCAGATTTCCACGAAACTTGATAAATAGCATCTGGGACATAGGCCCATCATAAAGTGCTAAAATGGTGACCCTGGGTTGACCTTGACATTCTTTGTGCCTAGGTCAAACTTTGACACATATGCTTTTGTATTGGAAAAGTAAAAATGCATTTTATCCTGCAAACTATTCAGAATACAGTACTTAAGTATAAGATATATTTTTGCTCCTTACGATAAGGCGCATTTATTGGGGGAACCTTTTTAGGTCCAGGTCACATGACCAAAATGGTCGCCAAACCCATATATGGTAACACTCATAAAGCTAAAAGCATCCGGCGGGTCGTGCACTTCAGCTGAAGCACTGGTTTTTGCTAATCAGTTGATTTGTTTGTTTGTTTGTATTGGAGTCTAACGGCCCAGTCAACACTACCTTAGGTCATTTTTGAGCCGGTCAGTTTACCTAACTTTTCCTGGGCAGGCATAAACGTAAGCAGTTAACCAGTACAATGTACATTCTTTTGCCAGAAACTGACAACTCAGCACCTTTTGGACTCCTTGCTGTATCATGAAACAAATTTGTTAGAATTTTAAGAGATTACAGCAAGACCTCAAGGTGTCCGAACTTTTCGGATTTTTACGGTATTTCTCCTCATCTGGTCTTACATGCGCTACAACCTATCTCCAATTAGTCAGGGTCCCTGCCCATCGGGGCTTGAAGAAATAGATGGGCTGCAGGATGCTTCATGTCTGCAAACAAGTACTGGTAAACCACCTAGAGGATCTATGCCTGCCAAGGCAAAGCAGTGCAAGTTGGCCCGTCCATGCTTATAAACCCTATTGGTTTCATTGGGCGACAGGGCTTGAGATGTCATCTCATCTCAATGTCAGGTAAAAATCCCACAAATTTGGAAGTTATGTCTCCAAAATGACCTATACAGTGTTGATGGGGACATTAAACTTTACATCAAACAACAAATCCAATAAATTCCCATAGCAACGATTTAAGGGGAATAGATACACCTTCAGGGGAGGCAACTCCTGCAAAAGTATTTTTATCTCCCATTAGGGCTGCCACGATACGCTTACCTCACGATACGATACGTATCGCGATACTTGTCTCACGATACGATACGTATCGCGATACGTTTTATGAAGGATCACTGGTTGGCTCCAATGTGTTGACCATGTATCTGAATCCTGGGTTTTCCACAACACTGTATGGCCGAAGGTCTTTGGCCATGAATACACCCACTGATTTTGTACAGTACAAGGCTCTTTGACTTTTGGGGTTCAGTTTACTTTTGACAACATCATGCAGCCTTAGTTGACCCTTTGGGACAGGCTTAGAGGGAAACCCAACACTTTTCACACTTGTTTTAGCTGCTTTCTGTTTGGGTTGTTGATCTTGTAGTTGTTGATATTCGACCGGGTGTTTCCGTTGCAAATGTGTAAACATGTTTGTTGTTGTACCGGTAGCATAGGATATATCAATTTTACCAATTTTGCACATTGTTTTAGTTTTATTCACAGACTTGACCCCATTTTGTTCTTTTTTTTTTCGAATCCGAAATTTTTTTTTTTTTTTTTTTTTTTTGGTTTGGGTTTTACGGCCCTTTCAAGATTATTTCACTCATATCGAGCCGATCGTTAATCATAGGTGGGCGAAAACCGGAGTTCCCGGAGAAAAACCACCTGACCTTCCGTTGCAGAACTTGGCGTCTCACACGTGACCCGATCGAGGCTCGAACCCACGGCGGTGAGAGACCTAATGACTAAGAGTCAGCGCTCTTATCCATTAGGCCACGGAGGCCCGTTTCGAATCCGAAATGCTGCCCGACAACGGATTTAAACTTTGCTGGCGCATCTTCTATTTCACGAGTTTCCCTCACTCCCCGGTCGGCCATTTTCCGATTTGAATACCGCTCATGTTACGAAAAAATCGAAAATTATTTTTTTCTTTTTGGACATAAATTTTATAAAACTGAGCCTTCTTACATCAAAAATATATAAGATCGACAAACATTATTATCCGAACTGTTTCGAAGGCAGATCTTCGCTAGATTTATTTCTTTTTCTTCCACTAATTGATTTAAGCGGCCAGACATTTCGGCCCTGACATTCGAGCCGAATCGTACCGAAAATTAAGAAAACAATATCGTGAATCGAACCGAAGCCCTTGTACCGCGGTGAATCGAGTTTTCGGTGAATCGTGACACCTCTATCTCCCATGTCAATAGGGGTCAACTCTTAAAGGAAAGAATTTGCTCCTATGGAGAAAATTCTTTCCTTTACCAGTAGACCCCTTTTTCAGGGGGACAGGGCTTATAGAAAAGCAAACAGGAAGTCACGGAAGTTGTATCCCTTTGAGAAATGGCGGAAAAATCAGCCAGGTGTTTCCATTCCCCTTTATGGAGAAACAAGAAACATTGTTCCAGAATTACCCTCAGTACCGTAATGATCCTTAGAATTGGGACAGATAGGCCTGTGCAAAAAGTGCAAATCCTCAACAAACAGTGCAGACCCAGATCAGACTGCTCCTGAAGGAGCAGTCTGATCAGGGTCTACACTGTTTGGCCATTCTGTCAGCACCTCTTGGACTCCTTGCTGCATCATTTTAAAATTTTAGCAGATGACAGCAAGTCCTCAAGGTGTCTGAATTTTAGGACTTTTACGGTATTCCTCCTCTGCATCTAGTTTTGTTTGTTTGTATTGGAGTTTAACAGCCCAGTCAACACTATTTTACATAATTTTTGAGCCGGTCAGTTTACCTATCCACACTTTTCCTTTGCAGGCTTATACAGAAGCGGTTAACCAGTACAGTACACATTCTTTCGCCAGAAACTGACAACTGCCTTTCTTGAATCAGCGAAAGGGAGATAATGACCATAGAAAAGATTTCATGATCAATCACCAGGAAAGAATGTTGCCTACCCTGGCAGGTATCGAACCTGCATCCTCCTGATCACCAGTCAGACGCACATAGGACTAAGCTACCGAGGCCGGCCCTCCTCATCTGATGTTACATATACTACAACCAATCCCCAATCAGTGAGATCCTGTGACTTACTTTTCTTCTCTACTGGGTAAGCTGATGCAGCAAGTTTCTTCATTTCTGGTGAGCTGAAGTCTGTCCGTACTGGCTCTAATAATTTGTTTAATGCCGTTTCTACAGCTGCTTTCAAATCACCAGGATGTAACTCCTGAAATACATTACGATAACACATCCGTGTGATATAGATCATTTTTCCAACCTCAAAAAAGGTAATTTTCTGATGAAAATTTTTGATTTTTTTTCTTATTTATACTCCAAACATAGGTTTTGGGTGCTCATTAGAACCACCTCATTGAGGCTGTTCTAACGAGTATCCACAACCTATGTCTTGGAGCAGAAATAAGGAAAATAATGTTTACATCCCTAAACCCCAGTTTCCGCTATATAAAGTGGGGTTTCGGGGGGGGGGGGGGGGGGGGGGGGGGGGGGGTCTTTATTTCACGGACTTGTTCACATGATGGTTGACTATCATAATTATATTACATGCATAACAGAAAAATACCATTTCTACTAGGCATAAACTTGGTATTTTCCTTTTTTTCTACGAACAAATATTTCCTCTTGGCCGGGGAAATAAATATCTTGAGCTGGAACTACTTTTTGTATAAGATACTGCTTTTGCAATGAAATCGTTATACAGTAAAATTCCTATATTAAGACCACCATTGGGACTGTTCAAAAGACCGCCCATGACCAGAGGACACTGTATGCAGAAATCACAAAGAAAGAATAACTGTAACCTACTGAATAAGCTTTTTAAAGCAGAACTAGAGCTGTCAGTGAAACTGACTAGGGCCCCGGCAGCGCTATCAGAAATTTGTGGACGGACAGACGGACGGACAGAGTGATTACTATAGGGCACCCACACTTTCAGTGCGGGGCCCTAATTAGTCTTAATTGTAGGTGGTCTTAATAGTGGAATTTCACTGTAGTTGATTATCAAAATTATATTACATGCTTAACAGAATAATACCAGGATTTCTACTAGGCATAAACTTGGTATTTTCCTTTTTTCTACGAAAAAAAAAAAATCCTCTTAGCTGGGGAAATAAATCTCTTTAGCTGGAACTACTTTTTGTACAAGATACTGCTTTTGCAATGAAATTCCTATATTTAAACACGGAAAGGTTTCAGTCAAGTCAAAGTTATTCCTGATGTCATCTAAATGGCGTCTGAGAAGATATCGAAAGATGTGCAGAATGCATGACATTTGAGTCAGATGCAATGCTGAAATGAAGAAAAGTAAAACTAGCCCCCACCTATTGGGGATTGAAGAAATAGATGGGCTGCATGATGCTTCCACGCAGAGCTGAACTTGACCCGCACACAGTAATGGTAAAACGCTTAGAGGATCTAAGCCTGCCCAGGCAAAGCGATGTGAGTCGGACCGTCCATGCTTATAAACCCTATAGGTTTCATTGGGCGACAGGGCTTGAGATGTCATTTCATCTCAATGTCGGGTAAAAGTCCCACAAAATTGGAAGCAATGTCTCCGAAATGACTTATACAGTGTTGACTGGGACATTAAACCTCAAATCAAACAAACAGAAGATGGACATAGCCATTAAATAAGAAGTAAGTGTTACTTTCTGTCATCTCACATTTTTAGTTGATTTATAACTGAAACACTTTGTTGCTCATATTTCTATTCAGAACTTTAGAAAGTACTTTCAAAATGGTGCCCATCCAGCTTTTGTTTCAGTCAGCTTATGTATCACTATACTGATTGAACTGTTAACATGAGCTGTAAACAATCAACTGTATTGAAGTTCAGATCAATAAATAATCATTAATGTTACGGAAGTGCATGCAATATACAGTTTATTCATTTCTCCTATTTTAAATATGGGATTAATAAACCCCAGGAGGTAAACAAGAGGGCCATGATGGCCCTGGATCGCTCACCTGATCCATAGAGTAACAAGTGGGCCCCAGGGAGAGCCATTATTGACCCCAGGGCTATAATGTGCATAATGCTATAGGAGGTCTACAAAGGTGAAGCTTCATACCAAATATCAACAAAGGCTATAATTTGAACAATCTTGGCAAAGGTCCACTAGATGGAGCTACACATCAAATATCGAAGACCTGGGCCTTGCGGCTTCAGAGAAGAAGATTTTTTAAAGATATTTCCTACATAAGCCTATGTAAAACCAAATGGCCATGGGGCGGGGGCATTTTTGGCCTTAGGGCTATAATTTTAACAATCTTGATAGAGGTCCACTAGATGAAGCTTCACACCAAATATCAAAGACCTGGGCCTTGCTGTTTTAGAGAAGAAGATTTTCAAAGATTATCTCTTTTATGTCTATGTAAAACCAAAGGGCCCCGAGGAGGGGGCATACATGGCCCGGGGGCTATATTGAGAACAATCTTGGTAGAGGTCCACTAGATGAAGCTCCATACCAAATATCAAAGACATGGGCCTTGCAGTTTCTGAGAAGAACATTATTAAAGATTTCCATTATAAGACTTTGTAAATCCAAAGGGTTTCGGGCGGGGGCATTTTTGGCCCCAGGGCTATAATTTGAACAATCTTGATAGAGGTCCACTAGATGAAATTTCACAAAAAATATCAAAGACCTAGGCCTTGTGGTTTCACAGAAGAAGATTTTTAAAGATTTTCCCTACATAAGTCAATGTAAAACCAAAGGGCCCGTAGATGGGGGCATATTTTAGTCTCAGGGCTATAATGTAAACAATCTTGGTAGAGGTCCACTAGATGAAGCTTCATACCAAATATCGAAGATCTAGGCCTTGGGGTTTCAGAAGAAGATTTTTCAAGATTTTCTCGATATAAGTCTATGTAAATTCAAAGGGCCCCGGAACGGGGGCATTTTTGGCAACAGCGCTATAATTTGAACAATCTTGGTAGAGGTTTACAAGATGAAACTTCATGCCAAATATCAAAGACCTGGGCCTTGCGGCTTCAGAGAAGAAGATTTTTAAAGATTTTCCCTATATAAGCCCATGTAAAACAAAAGGGCCCCAGGGCGGGGGCATTTTTGGCCCGAGCACTATTATTTGAACAATCTTGGTAGGGGTACACTAGATGAAGCTTCATACCAAATATCAAAGACCTAGGCCTTGCGGTTTCAGAGAAGAAGATTTTCCGTATATAAGCCCATGTAAAACCAAAGGGCCCTCGGCGGGGGCATTTTTGACTCCAGCACTATAATTTGAACAATCTTGGTAGGGGTCCACTAGATGAAGCTTCATACCAAATATCAAAGACCTGGGCCTTGCGGTTTCAGAGAAGAAGATTTTTAAAGATTTTCCATATATAAGCCCATGTAAAACCAAAGGGCCCAGGGGCGGGGGCATTTTTGGCCCCAGCACAATAATTTCAACAATCTTGGTAGGGGTCCACTAGATGAAGCTCATACCAAATATCAAAGACCTGGGCCTTGCGGTTTCAGAGAAGAAGATTTTTAAAGATTTTCCCTATAAAAGCCCATGTAAAACCAAAGGGCCCCGGGGCGGGGGCATTTTTTGGCCCCAGCACTATAATTTGAACAATCTTGGTAGGGGTCCACTAGATGAAGCTTCATACCAAATATCATAGATCTGGGCCTTGCGGTTTCAGAGAAGAAGATTTTTAAGGATTTTCGGTAAATAAGCCCATGTACAAGAGGACCATGATGGTCCTATATCGCTCACCTGCACATGCCCCAGTGTCCTGTTTGAGACAAGACTAAAAGTTTTTCCTTATGTCTATGTAAAGTGAGTGGGCCCCAGCGCGGGGCAATTTTTGGTCCCAGGGCTATAATTTGAACAATCTTGGTAGAGGTCAACTAGATGAAGCTTCATATCAAATATCAAAGACCTTGGCCTTCTGGTTTCAGACAAGAAGATTTTTAAAGATTTTCGATCCCTATATATGCCAATGTAAAACCAGTGGGCCCCCATGTGAGGCCATTTTTGGCCCAACAGCTACAATTTCAACAATCTTCATAGCGGTCCACTGGATGAAGCTTCATACCAAATATCAAAGACCTGGGCCTTCTGGTTTCAGACAAGAAGATTTTCAAAGGATTTCCCTATATAAGCCTATGTTAAACCAGTGTGCCCTGGTGCGGGGGCATTTTTGGCCCCAGGGCTATAATTTGAACAATCTTGGTAGAGATCAACTAGATGAAGCTTCATACATAATATCAAAGACCTGGGCCTTCTGGTTTCAGACAAGAAGATTTTTAAAGGTTTTCCCTATCATAAGCCTGCATAAAACCAGTGCGCACCGGCGCGGGGCATTTTTGGCCCCCAGTGCTACAATTTGAACAACCTTGGTAGAGGTCCTCTAGATGAAGCTTCATACCAAATATGAAAGACCTTGGCCTTCTGGTTTCAGATAAGAAGATTTTTAAAGGTTTTCCCTATAAAAGCCTATGTTAAACCAGTGGGCCCCCGTGTGGGGCCATTTTTGCCCAAGGGCTATAATTTGAACAATCTCTGTAGCGGTCCACAAGATGAAGCTTCATAGCAAATATCAAAGACCTGGGCCTTCTGGTTTCAGACAAGAAGATTTTCAAAGGATTTCCCTGTATAAGCCTATGTAAAACCAGTGGGCCCCGGCGAGGGCATTTTTGGCCCCAGGGCTATAATTTGAACAATCTTGGTAGAGGTCCACTTGATGAAGCTTCATACCAAACATCAAAGACCTGGGCCGTGCGGTTTCAGAGAAGAAGATTTTTACAGATTTTCCCTATATAAGCCTATGTGAAACCAGTGGGCCCCGTTGCAGGGGCATTTTTGGCCCCAGGGCTATAATTTGAACAATCTTGGTAGAGGTCCACTAGATGAAGTTTCATACCAAATATCCAAGACCTTGGCCTTCTGGTTTCAGACAAGAAGATTTTAAAAGGTTTTCCCTATATAAGCCTATGTAAAACCAGTGGGCCCCAGTGTGGGGCCATTTTTGGTCTCAGGGCAATAATATGAACAATGTTGGTAGAGGTCCACTAGATGAAGCTTCATACCAAATATCAAAGACCTGGGCCTTCTGGTTTCAGATAAGAAGATTTTAAAAGGTTTTCCCTCTATAAGCCTATGTTAAACCAGTGGGCCCCTGTGTGGGGCCATTTTTGGCCCCAGGGTTGTAATTTGAACAATCTTCATAGCGGTCCACTAGATGAAGCTTCATACCAAATATCAAAGACCTGGGCCTGCTGGTTTCAGACAAGAAGATTTTCAAGATTTCCCTATATAAGCCTATGTAAAACCAGTGGGCCGTGGCGCTGGGACATTTTGGGCCCCTGGGCTGTAATTTGAACAATCTTGGTAGAGGTCCACTATATGAAGCTTCTTACCAAATATCAAAGATCTGAGCCTTCTGGTTTCAGACAAGAAGATTTTTAAAGGTTTTCCCTATATAAGCCTATGTAGAACCAAAGGGCCCTGGGCGGGGTCATTTTCGGCCCAAGGGCTATAATAAGAACAATCTTGGTAGAGGTCTGGTTTCAGACAAGAAGATTTTCAAAGGATTTCCCTATATAAACCTATGTAAAACCAGTGGGCCCTGGTGCGGGGACATTTTTGGCTCTCGGGCTATAATTTGAACAAATCTTGGTAGAGGTCCACTAGATGAAGCTTCATACCAAATATCAAAGACCTGGGCCTTCTGGTTTCAGAGAAGAAGATTTTCAAAATATTTCTCTATTTAAGCCTATGTAAAACCTTGGGCCCCAGGGCGGGGGCATTTTCGGCCCCAGGATAAAATTTGAACAATCTTGGTAGAAGTCCACTAGATGAAGCTTCATACCAAATATCAAAGACATGGGCCTTCTGGTTTCAGACAAGAAGATTTGTAAAGGTTTTCCCTATATAAGCCAATGTAAAACCAGTAGGCTCCGGGGCAGGGCCATTTTTGGCCTCAAGGCAATAATTTGAACAATCTTGATAGAGGTCCACTAGATAAAGCTTCATTTCAAATATCAAAGACCTTGGCCTTGCGGCTTCAGAGAAGACGATTTTTAAAGATTTTCCCTATATAAGCCTATGTAAAACCAAAGGGCCCCGGGGCGGGGGCATTTTCTGCCCCAAGGCTATAATTAAAACAACCAGTACACCCCAGGGAGGGGCCATTTTTGGGCCCAGGGCAATAATTTGAACAATCTTGGTAGAGGTCCACTAGATGAAGCTTCATACCAAATATCAATGACCTGGGCCTTCTGGTTTCAGACGAGAAGATTTTTAAAGGTTTTTTGCTTATTTTCCCCTTTTGTTGCCATGGCAACCAGAGTTCTGCATGGAATGGAATTCTTTAAACAACTGAGAGAGGACCACCCAAAGGTCATTTCTGCCAAGTTTGGTGAAAATCTGTTCAGTGGTTTAGGAGGAGATGTCGTTTAAAGAAATTGTGGACGGACATCCGGACGGACGATGACGACGACGGACGAATGACCGATCACAATAGCTCCCCTGGAGCCTTCGGCTCAGGTGAGCTAAAAACCAAAGGGCCCCGGGGCGGGGGCATTTTTGGCCCCAGAACTATAATTTGAACAATCGTTGTAGGGGTTCACTAGATGAAGCTACACACCAAATATCAAAGACCTGGGCCTTGCGGTTTCAGAGAAGAAGATTTTTAAAGATTTTCCGTATATAAGCCAATGTAAAACCAAAGGGCCCGGGGTTGGGGGCCTTTTTGGCCCCAGCACTATAATTTGAACAATCTTGGTAGGGGTCCACTAGATAAAGCTTCATACCAAATATCAAAGACCTGGGCCTTGTGGTTTCAGAGAAGAAGATTTTTTTAGGTTTTCTGTGAAAAAAATCTATTATTGGCTTCTGTAACCTAGATGTGCAACTGACCGGAACCATTTGAACAACTTTTAAAGGGGACAACCTAAGGATCATTCCTGTCAAGTTTGGTCTAAATCCGATCAGTGGTTTAGGAGGAGATGTCGTTTGAACAAATTGTTTATGCACGGATGACAGACAAAAAGATTTTCCCTGTATAAGCCTATGTAAAACGAAAGGCTCCCGGGGCGGGGGCATTTTTGGCCGTAGGGCTATAATTTAAACAATCTTGGTAGAGGTCCACTAGGTGAAGCTTCACACCAAATATCAAATACCTGGGCCTTGTGGTTTCAGAGAAGAAGATTTTTAAAGATTTTCCCTATATAAGCCTACGTAAACCCAAAGGCCCCCAGAGCGGGGGCATTTCTGGCCCAAGGGTCATAATTTGAACAATCTTGGTAGAGGTCCCCTAGATGAAGCTTCATACCAAATATCGAAGACCTGGGCCTTTCGGTTTCAGAGAAGAAGATTTTTAAAGATTTTCCCTGTATAAGCCTATGTAAAACCAAAGGCCCCCGGGCGGGGGAATTTTTGGCCCTAGGGCTATAATTTGAACAATCTTGGTAGAGGTCCACTAGGTGAAGCTTCACACCAAATATCAGAGACCTGAGCCTTGTGGTGTCAGAGAAGCAGATTTTTAAAGATTTTCCCTATATAAGCCTATGTAAAACCAAAGGCACCAGGGGCGGGGACATTTTTGGCCCGGGGGCCATAATTTGAACAATCTTGGTAGAGGTACACTAGGTGAAGCTTCATATCAAATATCAAAGACCTGGGCCTTTCGGTTTCAGAGAAGAAGATTTTTAATGATTTTCCCTGTGTAAGCCTATGTAAAACCAAAGGCCCCTGGGGTGGGGGTATTTTTGGCCCTAGGGCTATAATTTGAACAATCTTGGTAGAGGTCCACTAGGTGAAGCTTCACACCAAATATCAAAGACCTGGGCCTTGTGGTTTCAAAGAAGATTTTTAAAGACTTTCCCTATATAAGCCTATGTGAACCCAAAGGCCCCCGGGGCGGGGGCATTTCAAGTCCAAGGGCCATAATTTGAAAAATTTTGGTAGAGGTCCACTAAATAAAGCTTCATACCAAATATCAAAGACCTTGGCCTTTCGGTTTCAGAGAAGAAGATTTTTAAAGATTTTCCCTGTATAAGCCCATGTAAAACCAAAGGCCCTCGGGGTGGGGGCATTTTTGGCCCTAGGGCTATAATTTGAACAATCTTGGTAGAGGTCCACTAGGTGAAGCTTCACACCAAATATCAAAGACCTGGGCCTTGTGGTTTCAGAGAAGAAGATTTTTAAAGATTTTCCCTATATAAGCCTATGTAAACACAAAGGCCCCCGGGGCGGGGGCATTTCTTGCCCAAGGGCCATAATTTGAATAATCTTGGTAGAGGTCCACTAGATGAAGCTTCATACCAAATATCGAAGACCTGGGCCTTTTGGTTTCAGAAAAGAAGATTTTTAAAGTTTTCATTTTAAAAATCTATTTTTAGCTCCTGTGACCCAGATGTGCAATGGACTGGAACCATTTGAACAAATTTGAAAGGGGACCACCTAAGGATCATTCCTGTGAAGTTTGGTCAAAATTCGATCAGTGGTTTAGGAGATGTCATTTGAAGAAAAAGTTTACGCACGCACACACACACACGCACGCACGACGGACAAAAAGTGATCCCAAAAGCTCACCTCGTCACTACGTGACAGGTGAGCTAAAAAATCCAATAAAGAAACTCGTGCTCTTCACCCATTTCTTTATTGGATTTTTTTTTAACTCTCATAGTTTATA
>CAUZLF010000237.1:0-17000 GCA_963580285.1 Lucinisca nassula | reverse complement strand
GACCTTGAGACGAAATGACATCTCAATCCCCACAGTCCAATGAAACCAATCGGGTTTATATGCATGGATGGTCCGACCCGCACCATCCCGCCCCGGCAGGCCCAGACCGTCTAAATGGTTTACCAGTACTCATGTGCAGTTGGTTTCAGCTCTGCGTGGAAGCATCGTGCAGCCAAAACTATTTCTTCAAGCCCCGATGGGCGGGGGCAGTCGGCATGGATGTAAAACCTGAATTCTCAGCCCCCGCCCATTGGGGCTTGAAGAAATATATGGGCTGCATTATGCTTCCACGCAGAGCTGAAACTGGCCCTCACACTAGTACTGGTAAACAGCTTAGAGGATCAAAGCCTGTCCAGGAACCGTGGTGCGAGGCGGACCGTCCATGCTTATAAACCCTATTGGTTTCATTGGGCGACAGGGCTTAAGATGTCATTTCATCTCAATGTCGGGTAAAAGTCCCACAAACTTGGAAGCAACGTCTCCAAAATGACCTTTACAATGTTGACGGGGACTTTAAACCTCAAATCAAACAAACAAAAACAAAACCTGAATTCAAACAATATTACAGCAGATGACAATTTTGTTATATTATTTTTACACTAAAAAGGCTTGACATTTCATGTGAATCATTTGCCAAGCAGACAATTCGATGTAATGTCAAGCCATTCTTCTGCTTGAACAAGAGGGCAATGATGGCCCTGGATCGCTCATCTAATCCATAGAGTAACAAGTGGGCCCCGGGGAGGGCCAATATTGACCCCAGGGTTATAATGTGCATAATGTTGAGGGAGGTCTAAAAAGGTGAAGCTTCATACCAAATATCAACAAAGGCTATAATTTCAACAATCTTGGCAAAGGTTTACTAGATGAAGCTACACACCAAATATCAAAGTCCTGGGCCTTGCTGTTTCAGAGAAGAAGATTTTCAAAGATTATCTCTATATAAGTCTATGTAAAACCAAAGGGCCCCGGGGCCGGGGCATTTGTGGCCCAAGGGCTATAATTTGAACAATCTTGGAAGAGGTCCATTAGATGAAGCTCCATACCAATTTTCAAAGACCATGGCCTTGCAATTTCAGAGAAGAAGATTTTTAAATATTTCCCTATATAAGTCTATGTAAAACCAAAGGGTCTGGGCGGGGGCATTTTTGGCCCCAGCACTATAATTTGAACAATCTTGATAGAGGTCCACTAGATGAAATGTCACATCAAATATCAAAGACATAGGCCTTGTGGTTTCAGAGAAGAAGATTTTAAAGATTTTCCCTACATATGCCTATGTAAAACCATAGGGACCCTGGGCAGGGGCTTTTTTAGCCCCAGCACTATAATTTGAACCATCTTGGTAGATGTCCACTAGATGAAGCTTCATACCAAATATCAAATGTCTGGGCCTTGCGGTTTCAGAGAAGATTTTTTAAGTTTTCGGTGAAAAAATCTATTTTTGGCTCCTGTGACCTATATGAACATGGGACCGGAACCATTTGAACAACTTTGAAAGGGGACCACCTAAGGAAAATTCCTGTGAAGTTTGGTCAAAATCCGATCAGTGGTTTAGGAGGAGATGTCGTTTGAAGAAATTGTTTACACACGGACGCACGCACGCATGCACGGACGGACGCACGACGGACGAAAAGTGATCCCAAAAGCTCACCTCATCACTACATGATATATATGCAAATGATCAAGGCAAATTCCATGAATGGCAATTTAAGTGCAAAGGGATTCTAACCTGGGAAAAGTCCAATGCTCTATCTGCTATGCTCTATCTGACATGGTTGTCAGAGATAGGTAATAAACCTATGAGCTATGCATTATCTACCAATGTAGATTACTGAAGGAAGGTGTAGGGCCATAACACAACAAACAAGGGAAGTCAGCCCTTACTTGTCCTTGTTAACCCTTTTTTGTACGGGAAACACCAAAAGGGGTAATTGTCAGTGCAATCCCAGATCAGGGCCTACACTGTTTACAAAAAGTTCATCCATTTTCCAAGTTTTTGAAAAAAAAAATGACAACCCTAAATTTTGAGACTTTTGCTATATGTGAGGTGGAAGATTCCATTTAGTACAAAATGGGTTAATAATCATTATCTATTGTCTTGCACAAACAATATATTTTTGGACTTTTGTGCTAGAAAATTTTATTTTTGTGGATAATTTTCACAAGTTTTGCCTGTGTGTTTTCTTTTGTTTTATCTGAAATCCCCGATAGCCGATGCGCACCAAGCTATAGGGAAAAGCAATATAAATTGTAGAGCAAGTTCCACCAGTCAAAACGCGCCCCGCCCATCGGGCTTGAAGAAATAGATGGGCTGCATGATGCTTCCACGCAGAGCTGAAAACGCCCGCACACAAGTACTGGTAAACCACTTAGAGGATCTAAGGCAAAGCGGGGCGAGTCGGACCGTCCATGCTGATAAACCCTATTGGTTTCATTGGGCAACAGGGCTTGAGGTGTCATTTCATCTCAATGTCGGATAAAAGTCACACAAAAGTGGAAGCAACGTCTCCAAAAGGACCTATACAGTGTTGACGGGGACGTTCAACCACAAATCAAACCAGTCAAGACAGCCTTAGAAAAACACTTTTGTTCAACTGTTTATACCCTGTTTTCCGGACTGAAATAAAAACACGTTCTAGTGAAGAAAAAACAACAACATAGGTACGAGTATGCAATAAATTCAATAAATGTGTGATAAAATTTGACAACTTGTGCGGATGAGAGTACTGACTGTCTTTAGTACGGACATGTATAGACTGCTCCTTTCGTACAGACATGTACAAAATTAAAATCAGAAAACTTGTGTGGGCGGAACAAATGGACGGACGGAAATGAACTAAATTAAAGAATCCTTTCTAACTCAACAATATCTCATCACAGGTACGAACTAAAACGCCAAACTCTGCGTGAAAGCATCATACAGCCTAATCTATTTCTCCAAGCCCCGATGGGCAGGGGGCTACACATTAGCACACCCGGCGGGGGCTTCAAATTAGCACACTTGGGCAATATCTTTATTTCTTAATCCCTTTATCATCGACACGCGCCAAATGTCATACTTAAATTAATTGAATCTATTTTAAAAACTATACAAAATACAAGTGGAGGCAATGATAATTGGCAATTATCACTCAATATTGAAAATCTAACCATACACGATTATACACCAATTCCAACAATTCACATGTGCATGCAGCAACGACTCAGATCAGCCTGCACATCTGCGCAATCTGATGGGTCTTTACTGTTCGTTCTATTGACAGCATTATAAGCTATATAACGACCCCACGGCAGAGAAGGAAACTATGTGAGCTAATAATTAGTGTTGTGTATATCCTAGACACATACAGATTTTGCAATTTCTTCTTCTTCTTCTTCTTCTTCTTCTTCTTCTTCAATTCTTTCTTTATCTTCGTCTTCTTTTTTTTTTCTTCATCGTCTATTATTTTTACATTAATAATGTGTGCGCAAGTGAGTATCTGCATAAAGGATGCTTCGCTCCCGCTTTGCTTCCAAGTTGGTGGGACTTTTACCCGACAGTGAGATGAAATGACATCTCAAGCCCTGCCGCCTCAACAAACCAAAAGGGTTTATATGTACCTACTCGCACCACTTTGCCTTGGCAGGCCGAGACCCTCGAGGAGTTTTTGTTCTGCGTGGAAGCATCATGTAGCCCAATCTATTTCTCCAAGCCCCGATGGGCGGGGTCCGGGGAATAGTGTACACTGTTCCAAACCTAACTTTCATCCCATGAAAGTATTTTGCTTGTATTGCTGTCTAGAGCATTGGGTCCATGTATAACGTATATAGCTGTCGGTAGAGCGCACAGTAAAGACTGATCAGACTGCGCAGATTTGCAGGCTAATTCTGAGTCTTTGCTACATGCACGTGTGAATTGTTGGAATTATTGTTGTGCCCCGACTAAAAATAATCGTGTATGGTTAAAGAGACAATATTGTGTGATAATTGCCAATTAAAGTTGATTTGTATACTTTTGAAAGTTGATTCAATTGATTTAAATATGACACTTGGCGCGTGTCGATGATAAATGGATTAAAGAAATTAAAGATATTAACCAAGTGATAGTTATCATTCTGTCAAAACACTGTAAAAAAAAAATAAAATATTTCAGCGACCGTTTATGTTTAGTTTGTTTCTTGTTATTATGAATATTTTTTTTTTTTTTTTGTATTTCGTGTGAAGCTCTTGAATAGCATTTTTACAATTATTTTGTAAATAAATAAATAAACAACCGTACATGAAGTAACCAGACCCTAATGGAAACAATGATAGCGGAAAGCCAAAAGGACAGTCACTTTCCCATAAAATGGCCAATTGGCTAACCAAAACAAAAATTATAAGCGATACACACACTCAAAGACAAAACATAACAAAAATAAACGGCGACAGAAGAACCACATTGGAACAATCTGTGAAAAGAATTTCATTGTGTGTGTGTGTGTGGGGGGGGGGTGCTTAAATCGATTTTACGCGACCGCAATCCTCGCCCTTACTTCCGTCGCGATTTAGACAAATAATTTGTTCAGTCCGCATGAAGGCCTCCCAACTCGTCAGTGCAACATCTCCGAGAACACAAAAATCAAACAACCACAGAGATGAAACAACGGTGAGGACTCGACAGCAAGAAACCACTGAAATGCTGGAGCAAAAGAAAACCAACAGATAAACTCCCATGGAGAATAAAACTTTATTTGAAAAACTCCGGCAACATATACATGGCAAAAGATAGTTGGTTCTTCATGAAAGTTGTTCTACAGAATGCCCATACAGAAGAGAATGGAGGAAAAAAAAAGATGTTTACCTTTATAAACAAAAAATCCTTACAAAGTCGGGTTTGCAACGCTTTTCATTTTGCGACTGTTAGGTTGACGAAAAACATAAACCTCAAATAAAATAAATAAATAAGACGGAAGCGACCGTCGAAAACTCTAATTTTGAACAAAGTTTAGAATTTCATGGACCTGTTCCAATCTTATAGAAGGACATTAAGGCAGGTCCACACATCCGCGCGCGCCCGTGCGTGCATGTGTGTATGCGCGTTGATGTAGTCACTCAAGTGTAAGACAAATCGTAAATTAACAATCTGCTTTGAACTTATGCCGACTGAATTCGTGTCAGCCACAGGAATGCCATGTAGAGAGAGAGAGAGAGAGAGAGAGGGAGGGAGAGAGAACCCTCTAGTGTCTATACTTCATTGTTAACATGTTACAGAAATACTTTCCACGGCCCTATAAAATAAAAGCTTGCTCAAAAAACCAGAGGTTCCATTCACATATTTGTTTACTTACTACCGTTTGCGCAATTATATTTCAAATCAAGTAATTTCTTACAATATATATTTTCTGATGTTTAGAAGTTTTAAACTACGTAGTATGACCCATCTTCTTTCTTATGAATGTTTTCATTGCTCTTAAAGGAACTCATTTTAGATTTTTATTAACCCTTATATCCCGCTGAATAATTAAGTTTGCCAAACCCATTTCTGATTTTGATCCAATCAAATTACTTGATGTAATTTATTCCTACAAATTCACAAACTGAATGTCAAACAGTGTAGATCCTGGGAGGAGTTACATAAGGCAAGCGCTACAGAGCACTTTGTGCCGCTTCGCTATGCAACGGTACATTTCAAAAAAGCGCTTCGAAGCGCTTCGTAATACGTTTCAAAATGCTTCGAAGGGCTTCGTAACAGTGCTTGGAAATGCCTCCTCTACGTTGCATAGCAACCAGGCGAAACAAATTGGCGGCGCCCGACCTTATGACGTATTGCGTGCCCGTTTTAAGTCATTTATTATTATTTTCTTCCTAGGTTGAGCGAAAATGACGACAGAAAACAAAAACAATCACTGAAGCAAGCACTGCATTTTTTTCTGAGAATTTTTTGGGTTTGAAAACCGTACTATTGTGGCAGACACTTTAGAAAGCGCCTCCATCGAGCGCAGCTTTGCATAGCATGGACAAAGCACTACAAATCGCTATAATTAAGTACTCGCCTTATGCAACTCTCCCCTGGTCTCGATCTACACTGTTTGCAAAGCAGGGGTTGTCGTGACCAGTAGGATAAGGGTTAAATATATTAATAACAAAATGATTTATTTACTAATACGGCTGTTTCTAGTGTGAGCTTAAAGAATAAACCATGTTAAATTTTAATCGTATTTTGCCTGAAAATGACTTCATCAAATTTCAAAAGTATGCTGTTCGATCAGAAAGAAAACAATTAAGTGATTGTTTCTTTTTTACCCCTACTAAGTGCCATTCTGAGAAAAAAGTCCTTTCCGCTATTTAGGGTAATGTTCTTTTCGTGAAAAGGAGTCCTTTTCGCTAATAAGGGGAACCGTAGCAGATTCTGCATAATTAGAGGATAACTACCTTCACAGCTGTCATTTGGGAAGACCATTTGGCAGTTTTTTTCGGTTGGAAATTTCGTTTAACAGTGGCATCAGCAGAGCCACAAAACGTAATTTGCAACTGTAAATTCCATAATTTTGATTACAGTTATCACCATTCTAATGACTTATTCTATGCTTTTGTTGGAAAAAAAATATACTAGTTGCTGAAAGAGCTAGGCACTGTGATCTGTGTAAAAGTAAATGCCAGCTGATGAAAAGAAATATTATGTGAAGACATTGGGTTTCCAACAGTTTATTGCAGAATATATAGTTGGAAACTTTTTATGTTATCCCTCAGATTTCCCGTTATATTTTCAAGTGCATTAGACTGCATTATTAAACCTATCCTGCTGTTCATGACAACCCCTCCTTTTGCAAAGTGTGTAGATCCAGATCAGATGAGATGGATCTACACTGTTTGTCATTCAGACTGCGAATTTCAATGACTATAATATATAAAGTAATTTGATTGGTCGATAGTCAGATAGAGGTGGGGCAAAATTAAACATTCAGCAAGATAAGGGTTAAGGGTACTCATACATGTTAAGTTTTGAAAATAAAAAATGAGGGAGACAGCGCGTTCGAGGAGGATTGGTGAGCACCAAAGGCACGAAGCCTTGGGGGATAAGCTCCCAGTATAGTCTAGAAAATGGTGCATTCTCAGAGCTTTTTGAACATTTTTTTGTTCATTCTTTACACTCCTAATAATGGATAAATAAATAATAAATATTTTTTAAAATCATTTCCTTGGGAAGATGCCTTTAAACTAACACCTAACCATACCGGGGCCCCCACCAAACACACCCCCAGGTGTATAATGCTACAGCACAAGAGCATATCTTATCATTTATAGATAGATAGATAACGATTCTTTACAGCACGAATTCAGATACAGCACGGTTTTGCTTTGGACCCCAAATTTTCCCCAACTAACATTTATAAATGTACTCCCAAGGTTTCTATCAAGTTTCAAGCACAACAACTTTATTCCCCTCCGACTTTTAAGTGCGGAAATACGGTAGATAATACTGTAGTTGTCACGGTCAATAACAGTACTTTTTCAAGTTCAAGTTAATTGCAGACATGTCATAACAGCTTGTCCAATTAGCAATTAAAGATACTGATAGTTATTTAAACTTGACACGCATGATTAACATGAGCTGCAGCCGATATACTCAAAAGATCAAAATTGTCAGCTTAGCAAGATAAGTTTTGTTTGTTTGTTTGTATTGGAGTTTTACGGCCCAGTCAACACTATTTAGGTCATTTTTGAGCCGGTCAGTTTACCTATCAACACTTTCCTGGGCAGGCTTATACGTAAGCGGTTAACCAGTTCAGTGCACATTCTTTCGCCAGAAACTGACAACTGCCCTTCTTGAATCAGCGGAAGGGAGAGAATGACCGTAGAAAAGATTTCATGATCAATCTCCACGAAAGAATGTTTTAGCAAGATAAGAGAATAAAGACTGCAGATTAGTTTATAATTTAATGATCCAGCCACACGACGAGGACCCCTTCATCCAAAACTTTCACATTGCTCAACAAGCAAGTTCAAGGCGAACATCAAAGATCTCCGCCACCAAAATCGCCATGAAATATACTGTCCACAAACCGCCACAACCGTTTTTCAACACGCGATCGGTAAATGACGTCATCTCACCCCAGCAACCCCGCACATGTTTTATGTCATTGTTTTATTTTATTTAAATGGGGCGTATTTCTTCCATAAAAAAAATGTTTGCAACCGGTAAAAAATATTTTCTCGATAGCTAAACGGTTGTGGATAGAACTGGATAGAGAACGGCCCCTTGCACAATTCCCGACTTATCCCCAGAAGCTCCGTGTCAATCACGAACAACAGCATACAGATGTGTTTACACACATCAAAACGTTCGACTTTTCCCACCAAGCCTCTGCTATTTTGGCGCCAAAACATAACTATGCACGAGACAGTAGAGTAGTCCATTTTTATTATGCATACGTCTACCGTTAGATGTAGCTAATGTCTTAGGAGTGATTACATCATTTTCACATTGATTGTAGATTAAATTTTATGACTGGTGGATAAATGCAAATTTAGGGACATAACTTAATCTTATTTTCACACCTTGTCACGCGGAAGATTGTAGGCTTATCGAGAGCACCAGTGTAATAGTAAAATAGACTGATCCGTGACAAATACGGTCGGCGTTTATAACACGATTCGGTTAAAGGAAATTAACTGTTATGATTTACTTTCATTTTTGCAACACTTCCCCCCCCCCCCCAACATTTGTTCAGGTGGACAAAATCCCCCCTGGACAAAATTCCCCCCGGACATACCCCCCCCCCCCCTGCTGTTTATAAAGGTGGACAGTATCCCGCACACCTCCACATGCACAATGACTGGTTTTTGAAAATCAGTCTGTCGTTTTGAAAACTGCAGATTCCATATCAGATTTGGTGCAGTACTATCAAAGCTATATTGGTGCTCATGGAGAAATTATTTCCCGTCAACACTGTATAGGTCATTTTGCAGACGTTGCTTGTAAGATCAAAGTAAAAAGGGCATACTTGTACTAACTTTTTGTAATTGTACATGTGTGCTTTGGGGGTTTTATGGACCTCTCAACCTAATAGGATTATGTCTGTCATGATCAGTTAACCTAACCCAGTTCCAGGCACACTTAGATTCCAGATCTGTATTGATTCCTGATCATTGCCTTCACTTCTATTTTAGAACCTCTACTATTACGAAAAACGCCTGTTCAAATATATTGAAAATTGACATATTCCAATAACAGATTCCAATATTTTTCTTTTTCTGCTCAAAAACATAGATTGTTGGTTGTGGAAGGAACAATTTAGAGCAAGGGTGATTTTTTCCGGAGGGGGATTTTGTCCAACCTGACAACCAGCGAGGGGGATTTTGTCTGGGGGGGGGGGGGGGGGGATTTTGTCCGAGGGGGGGGGTTCCGCCTTTTCAAAGAGGGGATTTTGTCCGGGGGTGGGGTGGTGGTGAGGGTGATTATGTCTGGGGGGAATTTTGTCCGGCTACCATAATACTGGACAGTGCATTAATTATTATCAGTTTTTCTCACGGATTAAATCCGATTTTTCCACTGGATTTCACACACGAAAATTAATTTTTCCAGGAGTTTTATCCTGAATTTCATGTGGCGTAAGAAAAGCTATTTTTTCGGGAGGCTCCCGCGATTTTCGGGAGACTTAACATGTCTGGGTACTCAACCCTTCTTGTACCAAATGGAGTTTTCCTCCCTATGTAAAACTGGAGTCCATTTCAAAATTTAGGGGTGACTGGTTGTGTTTTCTTCAAAATTTATTAGGAAAATGGCTGAACTTTTTGCAAACAGTGTAGGCGTCTGCGGCGTCTGATCTGGCCCTGCACTGTTTGCCAAGGTACCCCTTTAGGGGTTTCTGGTACTGAATGGGTTAACTGAACAATGCATTCAATAAAGCATGTTTCCATAGAAGTCCATAAAAACTAAAGAAGGATTAATTACATGTACTTGTTTTCGTTTCAGAATACAGCAAACACAATATTCTACTAAAACCTTGCTCATGATGAACTAGTATAAGTAAGGCCATGATGTCATAAAACATTTTTCATGCTTAACTCACTTGAGCATGAAATTTATCCTGCTCATTCATAACGAAAACAAACGTATATACTTTTGACCCCCTTGAACCCCACTTTTATATAGTAAAACTGGGGTTTGCAGGGGTAAACCTTATTTGTGCTCAAAAATATAGATTGCGGGTATTCGTTAAAACCGCCTCATCGAGTGCCCACAATCTATATTTTGAGCAGAAATAAGAAAAATATCACAATTTTTCATCTTAAAATTTTCATTTTTTCGGCGATAAAGGTGGCAATGTATTTGTATAGGCGTGTTTGCGTAATGAATAATTTGAAAGAAGATTTATAACCTTGGGCCTGGATTTTTGTTTGCTTCTCAGGTAAAGTCTGTTGACCCATATCAGTTTGTGTTGGAGTTTAATGGCCTTATTTAGGTCACATTGAGCTGATCAGTTTACCTAACCACACATCCTGGGCACGCTTGTACGTAAGGGGTTAACCAGTACAGGGCACAACAGCTCTTCTCTCATCGGCAGAAGGGAGAGAATGGCCATAGAAAAGATTGCATGATCAATCTCCACCAAAGAAGTTTGCCAGCAGGTATCGAACCCCTGACCACCTGATCACCAATCAGATGCACATATGACTGAGCTACCCAGGCCGGCTGTAAACCTGTAATTTCAAGATTTTGTCAAAATCATACAGTTCCATCAAGAGTGTATCTATCTATATGCCAAGAAGTTTCTTTAAAACAAATGAAAACTTGAGATAAATGGATACTCATGTGAAAATTCAAAATGCTTTCAAATGGAGATCGTTTTTACACGGAACTTAACTTACAGTAAAGACTGATCCCTATAAACAGGCAGGCTACTGCACTTTTAACCCATTTTATCATTGATAAATATTTGTTTGTTTGTCTTACGACATGAAAGCCGTAACAAAGGAAAGAAGCACAGCCTGAAAAAATCCCCGCCTATGGTGAGATTCGAACCCGGGCCGCTTGGGTGAGAGTCCAGTGCTCTAACCGCTGAGCCAAAGAGTCGACTCCCTGACGCAGTTGTCAGAGAGTGGTTATAAACCTAGAAGCTATGCATATGATCTACCGAGGTAGATAATGAAAGGGAGGTAATGCTGTCCGTAACACACCCCCTCTTCAAGGAAGTCATCATATATGATGACTTGAAGCCGCAACTTCGGCACGAAGCCATTTTCAGCATATAAAGTCCTATCCTGGACGAGCCCCCATCTTACGACATGAAAGCCGTAACAAAGGAGAGAAGCATAGCCTGAAAAAGTACCCGCCTATGGTGGGATTCGAACCTGGGCCGCTCGGGTGAGATTCCAGTGCTCTAACCGCTGAGCCAAAGAGTCGACTCCCTGACGCAGTTGTCAGAGAGTGGTTATAAACCTAGAAGCATATGATCTACTAAGGTAGATAATGGAGGGAGGTAATGCTGTCCATAACAGTTTGAAATTTATGTCCCCCCAACAACTAAGGTCATATGAAGACAGAACCTGGGATAGCCATTAAGATGCCGGGAAACAGCAAGATCAGCAACCATTAATGTTGTCTGTTTATGTTGTCTGTCTAATATTCTTGCAAACTTCTCAAACAAATATTTGCACAAAGGTAAACAGTGTGAACCCAGATTAGACAGAAGAAGTCTTATCTGGGCCTACACTGTTTGCAATAATGATATTTAAAGTGACCAACAGACAACACAGCGGGCGACAATTTTTGTGATAGGCATTTTATGAGCTAAACGACTCATCTGAAAGTTTGGAGAACCCATAAATTGAACCTATGAACCCTGCTTAGAAGGCGAGCCACTGTACCACAGGGGCTTCTATACCCTGTCGAATTAAATCATCCACCTTAACCCATAAGATGCCAATCACAATAATTGTCATCTGCTTTATTCAGCAAGATAAGGGTTAAGTGTCTGTATAACAGGATTACATTTCAAAATTTAGGGGTTCAGGTTATTTTTAAAAATATATTCAGAAAATGGCTGTGATTTTTGTAAACAGTGCCGGCCCTGATCAGACATCATCTTCTGCACAATCTGATCTAAGCATGCACTCTTTGAGAAAGTCTTATTTTAGAGTTTCCAAAATGAGTGAAATACAGAAAAATAAATATTACATGTTTCGGAATGGCCATAATTCTTACAGTCTAATTATGTACCTGTCAAACTGTAGTGGCATCAGTCTTTTCCTTGTAACACCTGTGTGGTGCGTCCTTGCCGTCAACTCTTGCCCAAGGTAACATCCTTTTGTAAAACATACTGAAAGTGATAAAAATCATAGTACTGACATAACAGTTAGTTCAGCCCAGTGTCTGAGTGCAGGCTGGGAAAGTGGTCCAGAACAGGGGCTTAGACAGATTCAAAAAGCCCTACAATTCAACAGAGCAGTCTTTGGTCAGACATTGCAGAATATAAGAATCTGATATGGGGTTCTGTTGTAGATGAGCGTATCTAACCCGGGGGATGACCGTGCTGAGCGGAACGGAGGCTATGCCGAGGTTCCGCTCAGCACGGTCATCCCGAGGGTTGGAAACGCCCATCTATAACAGAGCCCCCATATTGGATTCTTTTTCTTGCACAACACCTCCGGTTAGTTTTGACAGCTCGCACATATATTGTTTACAAAATAAAAGTAGTGCGGAAGTAGTTCCGCCAGTTTAATAGAATTGAAGCGCATTTATGTTAGTTGCCTGGGTCGAAACACCAGGGTCAGAACATAAATTTCTATCCCAGGGTAAAATCACGGATTTTCTTGTCTGGTGTGCAAGAATATAAATATCTTATATGGATGTGAGAGGTGGATGGAAAAATCCGTCCCGAGGGTCACTGTCTGGCATCACAAGGCTTGCCAAGTGATGCCGGACAGTGACCCCGAGGGACGGATTTTTTTTACCCATCCCTCACATCCATGTAGGATTCTTTTTATTGCATACTTTCCATTTCTTAGCATGGATTTTTAATGCTGCAGTCACTTCAGTTGCCGATGTCCGCCATATTGTGATGACACTACAGGAATGTTTAGTGACATCATGTAACGTGGTTTGATGTCAACCTTAACGGCGGTGCACGAGGTCGTATTCAACCAGTCCATAAATGAAACACGTGAGAATATTCGATATTTGGTAAGAACACCAGGGTTAGAACAGAATTTCTATCCCAAGCTAAAACTATGGATTTCCTTATCTGGTGTGCAAGAATCACATATCTGATCAGGATGTACTCTTTTCTTATGTCCCAGCAAATGAGCCTAGTGCATAATTTAACCCTTGTCCTGCTGTTCATGCCAACCCCTTCTTTTGCAAACAGTGCAGATCCAGATCAGATGGCTTCATCTGATCAGGATCTACACTGTTTGACACTGAGTTTGTGAATTTGTAGGAATAAATTACATCAAGTAATCTGATAAGGTCAAAGTCAGAAATGGGTGTGGCTAAATTTATTATTCAGCAGGATAAGGGTTAGCCCATTTTGTATCGGAAACCCCAAAAAGGGTGCCCTGGCAAACAGTGCAGGCCCAGATCAGACGCTGCAGAACACGGTGTCTGATAAGGGCCTAAACTATTTGCAAAAAGTTCAGCTATTTTTCGAATAAATTTTAAAGATAACACAACCTGTCACCCCTAAATTCTGAAAAGGACCCCTGCTATATATAAGGAGGAAGATTCCATTTGGTACAAAAAGTGTTAAGGATAACTACATTTACACAGCACTGTGGTGTCACAGGGGCATGAAAAGCACCTCTGTGAAATAGAGAATACCAGATTCGCGACTTTTGATATCCAGTTTATCAGACAAAGCTGATAAATTCAATATCAAATGAAACAAATCTGGTATTCTATTTATCAGTTTATCCCCTTATTCACTGTTTAATGTGCAATTTACTATCGGTTATCGATTAGTGCGTCTCAACATTCCGGTGTGCAATAATTGGTCCATGTATTTAGTATTATCTGACCGTAATTTTTCCTATATTTTTTCTTTCAATTAATTTTTCCAGCAACTGTAACATTTTTGCCATTTTTTTTCCCAGTAGTTTGGTTCATTCACAAGAAAAACGCCAAAAGGCATTATGGACGGGTTTTTGAAAAAAAGGTTAACCAAAAGGTAAACCGGGCCGCCCGGCCGCCCGCACGGACATCGCTATTCTAAAGGACAGGATTTTTCCTTGAAAAACCCGTCCAAAAAGAATGAAAAAAGAAAGTAAAAATAAAAAGAAAAAAAAAATGTCTCCACCGGGGTTTGAACTCACGCCCCTCAGATTCATAGTCAACAATAGGATTCGTAGTCCAGCACTCTATCCACTACACTGGCATTTGAAAAAAGGTTAACCAAAAGGTAAACCTGAAAAACACAAGTTTGAAAAATGACAATTTCCGCCAAAATTTTAGTCTTTTGCACCATTTATGGATAATACATGAAAGCGGTACCTCCACTTATGCATCAGTCCTGATATTAAAACAATCTGCTACAGAATAGATGAAAAATATCACTTTGAAAAAAAGGTTAACCAAAAGGTAAACCTGGGACGACGCCCGCGCGCCCGGACATCGCTATTTTAAAGGACAGATTTTTTTAAAAACCCGTCCAATAAAAGTGAAATAAGTTGACGAGATAAAGCTCATTTGTCCTGAGATAGCACATATATCTTTATAAGGCCAACATGTTACAATGTAATATATGTAGGGGGCTAACTGATAATAACTGGTACCTGGATTTTGTACATTGTCAGCAATATTCACATGGACAATAACAGGCTGGAAGCTTCTGTAGTTGATAACTTTGGGTTGAGTGATAACCAATTAATCAACTTAATTTTAAAAAGTCAAGAATGTCATTTATCATCTAGGAGCTGAAATAATGCTTCAGCTAAAACAAAAATAGAAAGGTCTTGTGTCAAGGAATGCACATGCAAAATATGAAAGCCCTACCACTTACCAATCGAAAGTTATGGCCAATGTTAAAGTTTTTAAAAAGTAGGTCAAATGTCAAGGTCACAATGTCAAAAATTATGGTACCACTAGAAAGGTCTTGTGACAAGGAATGCACATGTGAAATATGAAAGCCCTATCACTTACCAATTGAAAGTTATGCCCAATGTTAAAGTTTTTAAAAAGTAGGTGAAACGTCAAGGTCAAGGTCACGAGGTCAAAAATTATTGTACCACTGGAAAGGTCCTGTGACAAGGAATGCACATGTGAAATAAGAAAGCCATATCAGTTACCATTCAGAAGTTATGCCCAATGTTAAAGTTTTTGCGAATGTTAAAGTTTTTAAAAAAGGTCAAATGTCAAGGTCAAGGTAAAAAATTACGGTATCACTGGAAAGGTCTTCTTACATGGAATGGAGATGTGAAATATGAAAGTCCTATCAATATTAACCAATCAAACGTTATGGCCAATGTTGAAGTATTTAAAAAGGAGGTCAAAAGTAGGTCAAATGTAAAGGTCAAGGACACGAGGTAAAAAATTATGGTACCACTGTCAAGGTCTTGTGACTAGGAATGCACATGTGAAATATGAAAGCCCTATCAGTTACTATTCAAAAATTATGCCCAATGTTAAAGTTTTTGCAGAGAGACAAACAGAGAAACAGACAGACAGACCAAAAACTATAAGCCCCCAAATGTTTGATTCCGGGGGCATAAAAATCAATTTAAATCTAATGTGAGTGCCCTGCTTTCTTTTTTTTTTTACTTCTCTTTGGGCTGATTGTTTATCATTAACCCAAATGTACTAAACACAACAGCTCTTCAGTGCTGATGTCCACGTGACTGTCACTAATTTGTAGGAAATCAAGGCAATGGTTATTTATTTGTAGTAATGCGAGGTCAGTGATGTGCATAGGAACTCATCTATAGAATCTGGACTGGAATCATGTGTTTGGAGAAGTGCCAGATCAGATGACACATTCTGTGGTGTCTTATCAGATTCTACAATGTTTGCTAATAATATAGGAATTTAAGGATTTAACGAAACAGACTGAGCCCAATTCAGAATATAAGAATTTTATATGGGTGGGAGGGGTGGATGGAAAAATCCGTCCCGAGCGACACTGTCCGGCATCACGAGGCTTGCCGAGTGATGCCAGACAGTGATCCCGAGGGACGGATTTTTCTATCCACCCCTCACACCCATATAAGATTCTTTTTCTTGCATACCTTCCATTTTTAGCGCGGATTTTTAATGCTGCAGTCACTTCGGTTACCAACATCCGCCATATTGTGATGACACTACTGAAATGTTTACTGACGTCACGTAACGTGCATGACGTCAACCTTAACGACGACACATACAAGGTTAAAATCAACCAGTGCATTTATCAAACACACGATTATATTCAATTTTGGGTCGGAACACCAGGGTCAGAACATAAATTTCTATCCCAGGGTAAAATCACAAATTTTCTTGTCTGGTGTGCAAGAATCATTTTTCCAGCTTACACACAGAGACAATCAACCCACCAGAAGTGTCAGCTCTTTGATTTCTTTTCGGGGTTGACTGTTTATCATTACTGCTTTCCATTCCATCCATGTGACATTTGCTGATAATGTGCAAAATTCTAGGTACAAGTAAATGCTATTTATAGCCACACTATTCTTGTCACTATGACACCAGGGTGCAGTGTAAAAGAGTTATCTGATAAACATGAACTTGGCTCATGAACTGGGATACTGGCAAACAGTGTGGACCATGAGCAAAAACCACAAAGGTGTTCAAACTGTTCAAGTTCTGACTGTATTTTTCAAGTTGAAATATCCACCAATCTTTGATACTGTGTTGTCATTGTTAAAATTTAAGAAGGGGGAAGGTAACATTTTTAAAATATTTTGTCTCCCTTACAAATAGGGGTCTACAATTAAAGGAAAGAATTTGCTCCTGAGGAGCAAATTCTTTCCTTTAAAGTAGACCCCACCTTTCCTGACAGGACTCAGTTTCTAGGATGGCAAGCAAGAAGTAGATGTGCAGGCTGATC
>CAUZLF010000236.1:0-55452 GCA_963580285.1 Lucinisca nassula | reverse complement strand
CACACACACACACCATTACCTACATGCTGCTCATTAGTCTCTCTCTCTCTCTCTCTCTCTCTCTCTCTCTCTCTCTCTCTCTCTCTCTCCTCTCTCTCTCTCTCTCTCTCTCTCTCTCTCTCTCTCTCTCTCTGGCAGCGTTGTCAAACTTAGTTGCAGAGATGAATGCCTTGACCTGCTCCATCCTTCGAATGAGGATGTAAGGTGAAAATCTTGATCCTGCCCAAACAGCACCAAAAAGATTGTTTTTCTTCTACCCTGTTTTTGTAGAAGTAAAAGCCATACAGGGCTAATGTTATTTGTTAACGGTATAAGACAGAAAATAAATATTCTATGTATATATCGTCGGGCCGACGCTTGACCGACATTCTACGCTGACTGGGTGTCTTCCATTAAAGTTAAAGACCCCTACCTCAGTTTAGTTTTGTATTGGACTAACGGCCCAGTCAACACTATTTTATGTCATTTTTGAGCCGGTCAGTTTACCTGTCCACACTTTTCCTGGGCAGGCTTATACGTAAAGCCACGGTCACAAATCACTATTCGATCCCCGCCCGACTACTCGGGGGACTGCGATGGGGTGAGATTGGGCTGGAGTCCGGTCGGCGTCCCGCCGGATGTTGGGGCGTCGGTGGTGGTCGGGAGGGGCCCGGTTAAATTTTTAACTCGTAGTTAAAATTCTCCCCGAAAACTCACCGACTTCTGGGTCGGTGGCACATCGATAAAAGTCGAGCAGAGCTCGTACCGACGTCGATGTCGATGGGATCGGCTGGCATCCGGTAATCGTAAAGCGGACCCCGACCAATCAGATAATCGGGCAGTAATCGGCCGAGGCCCGACAGATGATCAAGCGGAATCCGCTGGACGAATCCCGGTTTCGACTGGCGCCGCTCGATCGCTGATTGACGCTCGACTATATAAGGGCCCGATCTCCGATGGGTGCCAGTTTCTAGCAGACCAGTAGGGAGCATTGTACATAAACGTTTGATAACTGCCCATGCAAAGGACGGTACACGATCCATTGCTTCATCCACCATCAGCGGTAGCAGTTCTTCTCCCGCACACAAGGATGCAAAGACCACATTGGCACGGTGCCGAGCCTAAGCAGCCACTCCTGTAACCTCCGGATCCTTTCCTGGGGTGACGGTAGGTGCAGTGGTGGGATAAGAGGCATCTTGTTCCGCTTTTCTTCGAAAGTTTTCCTCGACGTCAAGAAAAAGGATGTTCACCCACCAACAGAGCTGACCCATTTGTTGTATAGGCAGGAGAGGATGCAGTTTATATACCCTTGAACAACTGGACAATTCCCGGCTGGGGTAAACCCGTCCCTTGTCCGGCGGCCGGGAACTGGGCGGACATCTGCGGAACATCGACCGATGCTCGGGGACTAGTAATAATCGCCGGGTATACGGTCGGTAACCTGCAGTGCACCGGCCTATTTCCGCCCGGCGTATACGCCGATGCTTCCCCGCAAACTTAGGCTGACACCGCCCGATTCCCGGCGGATGTCTCTCTAGGCCCCACACGGCATACTTTTTGCCAAAACCGATCCAGACACCCATTTCTCGGCTTGGATAGCTCGGCCGACCACAACGTATAGTATAGCTCGGCCGGGGTACGCCCGAATTTGTGACCGAGGCATCAACAGTTAACCAGTACAGTGCACACTCTTTCGCCACTGACAACTGCCCTTCTTGAATCAGCGGATGCCCAGTGGTAGAGAATGGCCGTGAAAAATATTTCATGATCTATCTCCACGAAAGAATGTTGCCAACCCGGCAGGTACCGAACACGCGCCTTTCTGATCACCAGTCAGACGTTCATCCGACCGAGGTACTGAGGCCGATGATTATCATACGAGATATTTTGGCCAGCAATAATCAAGTGTATATAAATGTAAAGTGCAGATAACTCCATGTCAACAGACATACAACGTCTAAACAACGTCCAAGTCAACAGACATACAACGTCTAAACAACGATGCATTGACGCTGACGCAGCTAAGTCGATGCAACAACGAAATTGACATAGCGTGTAGCATCGGCTCCGGAACTTGTTACTCAAAAGTACCAGATTAATGTGGAAAATGATCATACCGACGGAAACGGGCCTCCGTGGCCTAGTGGTTAAGAGTGCTGACTCTTGATCATTAGGTCTCTCACCGCTGTGGTTCGAGTCTCGCTCGGGTCATATGTGAGACGCCAAGTTCTGCAACGGAAGGTAAGGTGGTTTTTCTCTGGGTACTCTGGTTTTCGCCCATCTCTGATTAACGATCGCTCGATACGGGTGAAATAATCTTGAAAGGGCCGTAAAACCAAAACCAAAAAAAAAAAAAAAAAAAAAACGGACGGCAGGTAATGACCTAATTTGGCGTTATTACGTAAAGCTAGAACCTAAAACCACTTCCCATCACGTGAACAAGTCCGTGAAATTAAGACCCCACTAAACCCCATTTTATATAAAGAAAACTGGGGTTTACGGGGAATAACATTAATTTCCTTAGTTCTGCTCCAAGACATAGGCTGTGGGTACTCGTTAGAACCGCCTCAATGAGGCGGTTCTAACGAGCATCCAAAACCTATGTTTGGAGTATAAATAGGAAAAATATCACAAATCTTCAGCAGGAAAAGATGCCTTTTTTTAAGGTTTGAGAAATTTACTATATCCCACGGATGTGTTATCCTAATGCCATATTAACTGAACTTATTTTCTCTGAAATTCTTGTGCAGACATTTTGGAAAGCTTTGAAAAGGTTTGAGGGTCACTGATGAGGCCTTATTGGCCGAAACTAGCTATTCTGGCCCAGAAAACATTTACACTCCATATGTTCCAGTTTTGTGGTGCATTCCTTGCTTCCAAAGGATATACACTTTCGGATGAGTCTTTAAACCTAGGTCACGTCTCCGTATGGCCTTAACTGTTGGTGGGATGTAAAACTCAAACACTCACTCACTCACTCCAAAGGATAACCATTTCTAGAACATATTTAACGTCACTATAGCTGGTGTCTGGGAATGTGTGGAGGTCGTAAAAAGTCTCCCTGCCCAACATCATAGTGTAGTTTATATTTTCTTGCCCTTCCAGTGGTGAATTTTGAAATTTTTGAGGGTCACTGATGAGGCCTAATTGGGCAAAACTAGCTAGTCTGGTCCAGAAAACATGTACACTCCATATTTATCCCCACGTTTTTCGAAGAAAAGTGGGGATATTGTTATCGCCTCCGTCTGTCCGTTCGTCCGTCCGTCCGTCTGTCCGGCTATCTCCTCCTACACCGTTCATTTGAATTCAACCAAATTTGGTGTGTGAGTTACATACATGAATGGCTTCTGCAAGAGCACATTAATTTTTGGACCAGCCCGCAGGGTTCCCTGGAAGCGGTCAAAACGTGGGGATTTGCGATGGCGCGCCATCGACTGCGCGATCTAGTTTACAGTTTTGTGGTGTATTCCTTGTTTCCAAAGGACAACCCTTTCTAGAACATATTTTAGAAGTAGATGAGAGAAAGTACAAAAAGGGGACAAGGAATTATTGAAAGGTTGTGTGAGTGCTTTTCAGTTTAGACAACATATACGATAGAAGTTGGTCTTCTGTCTTCCTCGACTGGTAGGCGAGTATCTCTAGCAATATTAATAATAAGACGATTCATTACGATAACAGGTCCGTGCAATGAACGCCCCTTTAAACCCAACTTTATAGAGAGAGAACTGGGGGTTACAATATTTTGTAACTGGGTATACAATTTGCTGCGTCAGCGTCAATGCATCGCAGTGATGTTGCATTGACGTTGACACGACGTTGTTTAGACGTTGTATGTCTGTTGACATGGAGTTATCTGCACTTTACGTTTACATACACTCGATTATTGCTGGCCAAAATATCTCGTATGATAATCGTCGGCCTCAGTACCTCAGTCGGATGCGCGTCTGACTGGGTATACAATATTTTTCTCATTCCTGCTCCAAGACATACGCCGTGGGTACCCGATAGAACCACTTCACTGCGGCAGTTCCAACGAGCACACACAGCCATGTTTGAAGCATAAATGAGAAAACTATCACAATTTTTCACCAGAAAAGTAAATATTGTTAAGATATGAAAGAATGCACAAAGTCATACATGTACGGGTGTAACATCGTAATGGCTAATAGACGATGATAATCAATTTGAAAAAAAAAAAAAAAATAATAATAATAAAATTCTTTCATGGGAGAGCAGAAAACAAACTGTAGTAACAATGTACATGTATTTTCTACAAGATGTGCCTTTTATAGCCAATGATACAAGTCTACTGCACTATATGTGTGGCAGATAGTCGACGGAAAACAGAACCCTGACACCAAACATAAACATAAAGTCGGAATAGACCTCATGAATCATCAGTGTTTGGGTAAAAGTAGTTATATGTAGAACATAGAAGTGTAGGCAATGATCAGGAATCGACACAATTTACCCACAGCTCCCACCAGAGTTACCAAAGGGGAAAGAAACACAAACATGAAACAACAGACCCTAATGGAAACATCAATAGCGGAAAGCCAAAAGGACAGTTACTTTTCCACAAAATGGCCAATTCGATATCCAAAACAAAATAAAATAAGTGATACAAACACTCAAAGACAAACCATAACAAAAATAAACAGCGACAGAAGAACCGCCTTGGAGCGGTCAGTGAAACGAATTCCACTGGGCTGGGCTTTAATCTTAAAGAATTTATCTAACCTGTTGTTTATGAGTGAAATGTATCTCTCGCTAAGCACTTTATTCATAGAAACAAATTTGTTTTCGTATATACAATATTTTGCTAAAACAGAGAGAGAGAGAGAGAGAGAGAGAGAGAGAGAGAGAGAGAGAGAGAGAGAGAGAGAGAGAGAGAGAGAGAGATGTAATTGACCACTTCTGCTTTACCACCGTGTGAAAATAGTATTTTACGATGCTCTAGCGATATTTCTGGATTTACATTTGTGGTCAACCATGATTAAAGTTCAGTCTAAAACGTTCTTACTTTTGGGCATCTAAGAAATAAATAATGGATTTTTTCTGGTTGTTCATTACAGTAACTACAAAGTAGAAGTAAAACAAAGATCAGGAATTGATACAATTAACTTACTCCACCCATAAAAGACACCAAAGGGAAAGAAATACAAACATTAAGCGACCAGACCATAATGGAAACCTAAACAAAGGAAGGCCATAAGGACAGTTACTTTCCCACAAAATGGCCATATGGCCATCCAAAATTAAAAGACACAAGTGATACACACAGTAAGTAACAAACAACAACATAAATAAATCGCCACAGAAGAGCCGCCTTGGAACGATCAGTGGAAGATTTCCACTGGGGGGCTTAAATCTATTTTACGTGGCCACAATCCTCGCCCTTACTTCCGTCGCGATTTAGACAAATAATTTGTTCAGTCCGCATGAAGGCCTCCTAACTCATCAGTGCAACATCTCCGTGAACACAAAAATCAAAGAACCACAGAGGTGAGACAACGGTGAGGACTCGACAGCAAGAAACCACTGAAATGCTGGAGCAAAAGAAAACCAACAGTTAGACTCCGATGAGCCCGACCAGACCCTGATTTTATTAATTTTAAATAGAAATGAATGCGTTACTAAATTTTTATTATTGATTTTGTATTGAAAGTCGCGTAGTTTTGTCTCGTGAAATGTCTTTAATGCTCTTTTTCCACTTTATCTCCTATCTCCGTTTGCCATTTTGTTTGTGTAATGTATTCGTTTACTCTAACCAAAATATCATAAATAGTCTACTCCCTTTCTTTGAACTAATCAAGTCTTGAAAGTATATGTTACAAACTACATTTTGTTTAAATTTAACAGCAAATACACGATTCATGTGAATTTGATCTTTTCATACTTGAGAAATACTATTTACTACATGGTGGTAGTCTAAAAATGTGGCCCTTATATCATATTTCGCCTTTAACTGTTCAAAACTATAAAATACCACTTCCTCACTAGTAAGATCGTAAATTGCTCTTATGCCCATATCGCACCTATTTCTTAAAAACAATTTCCCATCACCAATGTGGTCTTTATGTCATAATGGGCATATAAGAATTTGCTTTAGGTTTTCTACGGGGACAGGTTTACAAAATTCCGACAAGCAGAAAATCCTTCAAAAAATGGATTTTTGTAGGTTGAAACTAAATTTCGCCGCATAAGATTTGGTTTGGACATACCTTATGAATACAAAATACTCAACAGCCTGGGAGCGCAGATCTTGTGACACTCATGTGATTCTGCTTGTTTATGACCTTACCAGATCATGATTAAATGGTCAACAAATAGATCTTATCTTGGGTTTAGCATGACCTTTGGCTAGGTGAATCACATGAAACTTCTTCGCAAGCTACTGGTACATGGATTAACTATCCAGTGAATTAAGTCTTTTCTGATTGAGAGAAGTCAGACAGTTGCACTTGAATGTGAGTACTCAGATGAGGTTCCAGTTACTTCAGGTGTACCACAAGGATCAGTTCTAGGCACAATATTATTGTTATTATACCTTAACGACCTACCCGACAATGTGTGGTCCCGGGTTCGCCTATTTGCTGGTGACACTGGGGTGTACCTGACCATAATTCTCCCTGATTATTCGGTCACCCTCCAGAGGGACTTAGACCGCCCCATCATAGAATCTCACTGGGACATGGAATCCAAACATAGAAAGGCGGCATAATGCTGCGTTTTACCAGATCTGCACTTCTTGTTTAAAATGCTGGTATTTAAGTGTTAAACTAACAGTTTTAGATTACAACTAGGATGAAAATTATTATAGCTGCCCTTTATATTACAGCGAAAGTAACCTTTTGTGAACGGAAAAGAAATGTATGAAAGTACTTTTATCTCAGGAAATCTTAAGTTTCCTCAATACATTTGCACAAGAAAAATATAGATGAAAGATTTGCAAGTTGATTTTCCCCAAAATATAATCCTGATTTCCGTTTAAAAATCCATGTCCCACAAGAAAAAGGTTTGGAGGTATAAACGGTTATTACAGCAAGTACTTTCTTGCATTAGCAACATCCCTGTGCCTTTGAAAATAAATGAAATTCTGTATTTTTCACTTTTACCAGGAAAAAAGGAAACCGCTTTATAGACTTTTTATCAAATACTAACGACTCGGACAAAGCTTTCTATCAAAAAGGCTACCTGAATTGAAAACCAGATTTTTTTGACATGTTTATTCTCGATGGGCGCCATCATCTCCTTTTCTTGCGGTAAATCTGAAATGCTGAGATTTCATCAATTATGCCTTCCACATTTTATTTTCTCCATCATCAATGAAAATACCTTGAAAAGTCAGCTATGTAGCCTTCTTCCTGCGTATACCATAATGAAATCGCCTATCTTGGAAGCCTGTCATCACTGATAAATTAGTGTAGCTGTCAAATTGAAGAGATTTCCATCTTGCCAAATGCAAAAACGTATTCATACGCCTTGGAACTAATTTCCCCCAAAAAAACAATAGTACACCATTGCTTTAAATTTAAAACATAATATTCATATTTGAAACTGTCTTGCGCCTACTTTCACGTACTTTCTAACATAATTTGTTCGTTAATTCATGAATAGTATGCCTTCATTTCTGAACTAGTTTCTACGTGTAACATTGTCCTGTTTGTGTTGTTCACCCCTGTTCCCAAGTAAACAAGTTGAAAAGGGTAGATTTCTTTTTTAACTTCTTTCAGCAAAACATATTAAAAGCATAGGGCTTCTATGAAATTTTACCAACCCGCACATTGGTAAGTAGGTGACACAACAGATCATTAATTGGATTAGATAAATATGTCCAAACATCAATTATTTGTTTATGGTGACTCATGTGAACAGAAAACAGCGTGTTGTTGTTAATGGTGAATCTTCAGTATGGGCGCCAGTTTTGTCTGGAGTCCCACAAGGGACTGTTCTTGGTCCTCTATTGTTCTCCCTGTACATCAATGATATTTCCTCTGACATTGACTCAGAAATAAGACTTTTCGCAGATGACTGTGTTTGTTACCGGGAAATTAGAGATACAGATGACTCACTGAAACTTCAGGCTGACATAGATGGATTAGGATGTTGGGCCCGAAAATGGGGCATGAGATTTCAGCCAGTTAAATGCAATATTATGCAGATAACAAGGAAGAGATCTAATAAAGTTGAGGCTTCTTACACTTTAGAGGGAACGGTCCTCCAAAATGTGAATTCCATTAAATACCTTGGTGTGACAATCACTTACGATTTGAGATGGAATACACACATTAGCAATATGTGTACAAGGGCGAATGGAACTCTTGGATTCCTGAGGCGAAATCTTCATCAGTGTCCCCAGGATGTGAAAGAGACAGCATACAGGGGACTTGTTCGCCCAATCTTGGAATATGGTAGTTGCATCTGGGACCCAAGCGGAGTGGTCCTAAATGAAGAAATTGAAAAAGTTCAGAATAGAGCGGTTAGATTTGTAACTGGAAATTACTGCTTTGAAACTGGGAGCATGACTGGAATTCTAGGAAAATTAAGATGGGAGTCTCTCAAGAAAAGGAGAAGAGACAGTAGGCTCATACTCTTATACAAAGGTCTAAAGGGTTCTGCCAGCATTCCAACAGATGACCTTGTTGCCCCGGCTAGGCACTGTAGACAGCACCATTCAATGACGTTTCAGACCCTTACTGCAAGAACGGATATTTATAAAGAATCGTTCTTCCCCCGAACCATTAGAGATTGGTATGCCCTTCCGGATTCTATTATTTCGACGGCGGAAGGTGCTGATGATTGCGTAGCTAAGTTTACATCTTTGGTTAGAGCTAGGGACTAACTTCCCATATCACAGGTCCTGGTGTATGAATGTCATTTGACGTGTCACCAGTAACAATTCTGATTCTGATGTAACAAATCAATGGGTAAAAATCACTGCTATAACATAGCAGTTATTGGAAGTGATCAGAAGCCTTTTGCACAAAAATCCTGGTGCTGAACAGGCTGCTTTCATTCTTTCAGTTCAAATATGGGGATATCTTTATCTTATTTTTTTTTTTTTTTTTTTTTTTTTTTTTGGTTTTGGATTTTATTTCAGTATCAAATCACCCACCCAGTAAACACAATCAATAATACAGTGAAACTTTGGTGCAGTGATTCATAAATTGTTATAAATTGCATGAATGAAATATATAAAATGAAATACTAAAAGCTCCAAAGAAGGTCAATCATTTTACAAGCTAAATGCAAGAGATTGCAACACCTCAACCCAATCAGTGATCTTACTGCCAACTTGGTAGAACTGGTCATTTTTGGCTACCATACACTGAATTTAAAAATAGTACCAGGTGAAATAATTACATTTCTGGGGGGTGGGGGAGGAATCATTAATTTTCAGTACTATTTAGGTATTTTACTTGAAATTCCACTCTTGCAGTGCCTAAAGGCAACCTTTAGCCACAATTCTATGATAGTATTTTACACATTTTTGTTCTGTGGATTAAGATATCATTTTTGCAAAACCATGGAAAAATGCAATAAATTACTAACATGGTGACTTTCCAATAAAAATATTTTGCTTTCATATTCTTACATTTATATGGACTACCATCTGATGAAAAATCTGTTTGGGTAACTATTTGCAAATATGATTTTTTCAGTACCTCAAATGTAGTGAAATAACTGTATTGAGGAACCTTAAATCACCTTCTTTAAAGTAGCTTTTTGTTGTCTGTGGCGTTACTAAACCGCACAAATATGAAATGGTTAGAATATACAAGATAAATATTGCAACATGTGTGCACGTGGCCGATTTCGAAAAAAAAAAAAAAAAAATAGAAGACCATCATGAAAACATGCCTATGCAATTTTGACCCTCTTAAACTCCACTTTAATCCAGTAGAATGGGGTTTGTAGGGGTGTACATTATTTTTCGCATTTCTGCCCAAAACATAGATTTTTGGTACTCGTCAGAAACCGCCTGGTCGAGACGGTTCCAACGAGTACCCAAAATCTATGTTTTGAGCTGAATTATGAAAAATAGCAGAATCTTTTATCTGAACATTTTCATTTTTTTTGGTGGAAATATGTTCAATTTATTTAAATAGGCATGTTTTCGTAATGCAAAAAAAAAAAAAAATAATAATAATAATAATAATAATGGCCTCACTCATAATCTTAAATAACTGGAGTATAGTATGCATATTACAGGACCTTCGTTTGAATAAACTCTCGTCAAAGGAATAAACACTTCTCAAAGCATAAACTAACGTCTATTCTAGTTGTAAGTTTCACAAGAAAGAAGTAGAAACTATTTCAGCTCACTGAAAAACAAAATTTATTTCGTAAACAAAAACAACAAAAAGAAAAAAAAAAAGAAAAACTTTCCATCACGAAAGGAAAGTTCCTTCCGTTGAATAGACCTATAGGGGACAGACTTTCTTCCAAAGTATTTTCAGTAATGAAACAAAGCGAAAGCAACGACAAAGAATTCTCAAAAGGAAATATGGCCCTGGTGTAGATTTCACATCTCCATCTGTTTCATGCAAAAATAGATTGGTTTACGATCAGCACTAGCATTATAATCGATCCCTATGTGATGAAACCAAACATGATAATAACCACGGCCTTTCCTTCCAAACGATGTCAAAATGGTGTCAGTAGTTTCCAAATTTGCAATTTTGGGACGCAAGTAACCGTACAGTTAATTCAGCATTTTTTTCCAAGTTGCCGTACTTAAAAAAATCCAAGTTGCCGTACTTGAAAAATCCAAGTTGCCGTACTCCTCTGTATTTTGTTTTTTGAAAGAAAACTGCATTATAAAGCGGACGTTTCATACTTATACACAACTACTTTTCTAACCATCTGAAAGTTGTCCACATGAGTCTTTACTTTAATAAATTGCACATGTAGACAGATTGTTTAACATTTTGATAGATAGATAGATAGATAGATAGATAGATAGATAGATAGATAGATAGATAGATAGATAGATAGATAAGATAGATAGATAGATAAATAGATAGATAGATAGCGAATAAATATATATAATTATTTCATCAGCCTAAATACTTTTGTAAGCCTTCATGAATGACGGTTAAACAAATAAAGCTCTTATATCTATCTCAAGACAGGGACATGGATCATTGACACAGAGCTCTTCGTCAATAACAAAACGATCCGGAATTACGAAATTTCCTTAATTAAAGCAGACCTTGATTCGAGAAAGTCAAGGAATACTAGGTTTTACCAACCTCCCTTTTTTCATTTCCAATATGCATATGATCAGTAATGATAGACGATGTGAGCGGAAGATTGCGATTGAACTGGACTAGTTTGTTTGTAGGGGTCCCAGGGGGTGGCAGCATATTCTAGTTTAGGTCTAACTAGTGACTTGTATGCTGTTGCCTTGATGTCCTTTGGGCATGCAGAGAGATTCCTGCGTAGGATAGGAAAGCAACTGTCTGGCTGTCTGTCGTAGATAGCATGTCATAGTCTAGCTTCTAGACCTTGATGTCATATTTACCAATTACCAACCTTCATGTGTGTTTTTATCAAATATGAAACCTTGTTAGACTTTAATCTTGTCTCAGACACCAAGGTCTAGTACAATGCGAATTTTACCTCGCAAGATCCTTGGTAAATGATTGATTACAGCTACAGTCATGAAATGTTTATTGCCTTTCTGTACCCCTTACCGAACACCAACTGATAAGGCAAACTGGCATTTTAGACAGAGTATATCTTCCCAAGATCAAACAAGGGGTAGAAGAATATTACTTATTAACTTTCAAATATGATATCCGACTAGAAGCTAGTCTAAGCATGTCAGTGTGAATATTTCACACCAGTGTACTGTCTATAGCCAGGTTTTTTGCTTTACTTCTGGCAATGGATGTTGTATGATGACTCCATTATCTTGCTTTTGTTGCCGATTCTGATGTACTCAGTACTCAGACCAAGTCTTGTCTGGTTGAAAACGCATCTATCAGTCTCTCTCTCATGCTTGTAAATGATTAAAGTCCTCTTGAGCGACAGCAACTCGGTACAACAGGCAGTGATCAGCGAACAGGGGAGACGCGTGGTGGCAAGTCGTTGATGTATATGAGGAAGAGGAGAGTGCCGAGCACTGTACTCTGTGGAACACCAGAAGTAACGGGCGCAGACGAAGAAATCATCAATTACCACTTTCTGGTATCCATCAGCAATGAAATTGTGCGGAACCTCGTGAAAGGCCTTACTGAAACTAGTTGGATGACATTTATGCGCTGTCAGTTGTTCATTCCGCCGGCTTGCTATCAGCGAGTACTCACATGACCCCCCCCCCCCCCCCCCCCCCCGAGCAGGGAGGACGACCCAATGTACAGCGAAAGAGCCGATTACTGTGCAGAGTCTCATCCTGCAAACCTGGAGTTTATGTAATAAACTGAGCGTGACAGCTCAGTGGTTAAGCCCAGAGTGGTTAGTGCACTTGACTCAGATGCCAGAGGCCCTCGGTTCGACCCGGCGATGATTATTTCGGTGTCTGAACACCATTTACAGCGATGAATGTCAAAATGCGCACCGCCCTTTGGATCGGAACGTTTAACGGGAGGCACCGGCCCCCGCCCATAGGGGCTTGAAGAAATATATGGGCTGCATGATGCTTCCACGCAGAGCTGAATCCGGCCCGCACACTACTGGTAAACCGCTTAGAGGATCTAAGCCTGTCCAGGAACCGCGGTGCGAGGCGGACCGCCCATGCTAATAAACCCTATGGGTTTCATTGGGCGACAGGGCTTGAGATGTCATTTCGGTAAAAGTCCCACAAAATTGGAAGCAACGTCTCCAAAATGACCTTTAAAGTGCTGACGGGGACGTTAAACCTCAAATCAAACAAACAAACTGGAGGCGCCCTGTTCAGGGAGAGTCATCCCCTATGCAGGTTAACTGTTTGTTTGTTTTGGGGTTTACGGCCAAGTCAACACTTTTAAGGCCGTGTTTGAGCCTGTCAGTTTACTTTTCCTGGGCAGGCTTATACGTAAGAGGTAACCAGGAGAGTGCACATTCTTTCGCCAGAAACTGACAACTGCCCTTCTTGAGCCAGCGGAATGGAGAGAATGACCGTAGGAAAGATTTCATGATCAATCCCCGCGAAAGAATATTGCCGACCCCGGCAGGTATCGAACCTGCTTCCCCATGATCAGCAGTCAGACGCGCATCCGACTGAGCTACCGAGGCCAGCGCTGTGCAGGTTAAGACCTCTACCGTAATTGCAAGATTGATGTGTGCTGTAAATCTGCAAGTAATGGTAAAATGTGGCCGATCCCAGTATCAGTGAGTAGAAAGGTCCTGGTGCACGTTTGTTTGTTTGGTTTGAGGTTTAACGTCCCCTTCAACACTGTAAAGGTCATTTTGGAGACGTTGATAACAATTTTGTGGGACTTTTACCAGACATTGAGATGAAATGACTTCTCAAGCCCTGTCGCCCAGTGAAACAAATGGACGGACTCGCATCGCTTTGCTTGCCCAGGCTTAGATCTTCTTAGCTGTTTACCAGTACTCGTTTGCGGGTCAGTTACAGCTCTGCGTGGAAGCATTATGCAGCCCATATATTTCTTCAAGCCCCGATGGGCGGTGCGAATATGGATAGTGTTTCTCTTTTGTTTCGGTATTAAAAAGTTCTTGCTCGGCTCCCATGGCGGGGCTTGAAGAAATAGGTGGGCTGCATGATGGTGCCAGGCAGAGCTTAAACCGACCGCTTAGGAGTATTGGTAAACCGCCTAAAGGATCCAAGCCTGCCCAGGCAAAGCGGTGCGAGTCGGGCCGCCCATTCATATAAACCCTATTGGTTTCATTGGGCGACAGGGATTTTTTTTTTTTTTTTTTTTTTGGGGGGGGGGGGGGGGTTGGTGTTACGGCCCTTTCAAGATTATTTCACTCATATCGAGCCGATCGTTAATCAGAGATGGGCGAAAACCGGAGTACCCGGAGAAAAAACATCTGACCTTCCGTTTCAGAACTTGGCGTCTCACATATGACCCGAGCGAGGCTCGAACCACAGCGGTGAGAGACCTAATGATCAAGAGTCAGCGCTCTTAACCACTAGGCCACGGAGGCCCGTAAGCGACAGGGAATGAGATCTCATTTCATCTCAATGTCGGGTATATAAAAGTCCCACAAAATTGTAAGCTAGGTCTCCAAAATTACTTATACACTGTTGATGGGGACGTTAAACAGTGTTAATTGGGACGTTAACCCTCAAATCAAACAAATCAAAAGGTTATTGCTAGTATCGTCTAATTCTAACAAATACCCACATCATACATGTACTCTCACATGTATGCGGTTTTTGTGTATCTTTGAAACGACCCCATGTCAATTCTCATCGATTCAGAAATTCAACCTTAGATATTGACGGCAAAATTATCTTCTTGCCTGTAAATTGATGCGTTAGCATTTGATAACAGATTAACATGCATGATAGTATTGTGTCAGTGCCGTTGAAAGTCAAATACTTATAATTTGGACTAAAAATTCTACTTTCCTCAGATGAACCGGAGGTCGCCATCTTATTGTTCGCCGCAGTGATGTTGCCCGGCTTTTTGTCACGTGACAGGAATATTTTTAGATTGAAATTCCCAAAAACAACAAATAAACAAAAATGAAAACGACGATTTTCACAAAGTTCTGAAGTGGTATTTGGTTTCAGAAGATTACAAATGACAAAGCTACATGAATAGAAGAAATAAAACCGAAAAACACGCTTTTCATTTTTGAAGCCCGATAGCTCAATAATGCACCTTTAACGAAACGACGTTGCGTGTACTAATGGCGGAATATTGACATTTTTGTGTGACAATCGTAAATAAAATGCGTTTTAAAAGTCATATGATAAATAGAATCTTGCATTCGTGCTCATGTATATTGAATTTATTAAACTCGTTGAGGAAAAGGGATAAAATGCTCGACGGAAGCCTCGCATTTTATCCCTTTTCCTCAACTCGTTTAATAAATTCAATAATACATAACCACTCATGTAAGACCCTCTATTTATGACACGCTTTCCACTAAAGTCACAGTATGCCACGAAACCGACCTACATGGAATAAACGCTTGATGCTTTGCACGTGTTGATAGCTATATTTGTAAATAACCAGACAATTTCATTATTTCAAAATATGTTACCGTCTGAAACGTTAAGGCTCCCAACAGAGTCTTTGTAACCGGTGTTTAACCCATTTTGTACCGGAGTGAGTGAGTGTTTGAGCTTTACGTCCCACCAACAGCTAAGGTCATACGGAGACGGGACCTCGGTTTAAAGGCTCATCCGAAAGTCTGGAGAAGCCCGGGATCGATCCTGCGATCCCTGGTTTACAAGGCGAGTAGCGTAACCACTACAGCACAGAGGCTTCTATTTTGTACCGGAAACTCCAAACGGGGTACCTTGGCAAACAGTGCAGGCCCAGATGAGACGCGGCGTCTCATCAGGGCCTTCACTATTTGCAGGAAAGTCAGCCATTTTTCAAATAAATTTTGAAGAAAACAAAACCTGTCACCCCTAAATATTGAAATGGACTCCTGATATACATAAGGAGGAAGATTCCATTTGGTACAAAAAGGGTTAAAGCACATGAGCCAGAGCAAGGCTGAAACTACAGAAATGTGCGACCAGCATATAGGCAGCCTTGTTAGAGGTCAGTGTCACGTGCAATTGCCTCTGCTGATAGAGGTTCCGGGTTCGATCCGCCGCAGCCAAGACACATGCCTCAGTAGCATTCTTTGCAAAAATAAATGCCATAAAGTGCACCGTCTTTCAGATCGGTACGTTCATTTGAGGGCCCCCGTAAAGTAAAATTCTGTGCAAGTTTCAGATCCCTACATCCCCATTGTTGTGTACTCTTTAGTCTTGCGAATCTAGAGTGTCTAATATGTTCACCGTCTGTGTCCCTTCGAGGGTAAAGGTGAAATGACGGATGGATGGATGGGTCGGCGGTAGGACGGACGGACGGACGTCCGGACAGATAGATAGGTAGGTAGGTAGGTTAGGTAGGTAGCCGCCCAATGAAACCAATAGGGTTTATATATGCATGGGCAGTCCGACACGCACCTCTTTGCCTGGGCAGGCTTAAACCATTTCTGCGGTTTACCTGCACCCATGTGCGGTCGATTCCAGCTAACATGCAGCCCAATCTATTTCTCTAAGCCCCGATGGGCGGGGCCCAGACTGGTAAGTCAATTGTCATTGTAGCATGGGAAAATGGTCTTGAAATGGGAACTTAGACTGTTCATTCACCACGAAAACACGAAAACACACCTATATAATTTTGACCCCCTTAACCCCCACTTTTTTACAAAAAAAATGGGGTTTACAGGGGTATACATTATTTTTCTTATTTTTGCTCAAAAACGTAGATTGTGGGTACTCATTAGAACCACCTCGTTAGAACAACGAGTAACCAGAATCTATATTTTGTGCAGACATATAAAGAATATGAAGAGACTCAATAAAACCGAGTCTCCGATTTTCGTTCTTTGTTTCCAAAGGCAACCATTTAGCTTTTTATTTTACTTTTTCGGAAATGTAGCGATTGTGGAGATGTTGAAAATGCACTATGTCGCACGGGTGTGTTATCGTACAATTGTTTGTTTGATTTGATGTTTAACATCCCCATCAACACTGTAAAGGTCATTTTGGAGACATTGCTTCCAATTTGTGGGCCCGACATTGAGATGAAATTACATCTCAAGCCCTGCCGCCCAATGAAACCAATAGGGTTTTTAAGCATGGACGGGCCAACTCGCATGGCTTTGCCTGGGCAGGCTTAGATCCTCTAAGCAGTTTACCACTACTCATGTGCGGGTCGGTTTCAGCTCTGCGTGAAAGCATCATGCAGCCCATATATTTCTTCAAGCCCCGATGGGCGGGGGCATGTGTTAGCGTACAAAGGAAAATCAAAGCATTCACATCTCTGGTGGGTCACTTGTCTATGAGTGTAGGCTGGAAAAATGTTCTGAACTGGAACTGTTTCGTTAACCTTTAATTTCATGTACCATTATGGCTTTATAACACACCCGTGTGACACAGTACATTTTTCCATATCTCCAAAACGGTCATTTTTCTGATGAAATTTTGTGATATGTTTCTTATTTGGTATCCAAACATAGGTTGTGTGTGCTCGTTAGAACCGCCTCATCGAGGCGGTTCTAAAAAGTACCCACAACCTATGTCTTGTAGAAGAAATCAGAAAAAATAAGGTTACCCCCGTAAACCCCAGTTTTCTCTATATAAAGTGGGGTTTAAGGGGTGTTCATTTCACGGACTTGTTCACGTGGTGCTTTCAGCAAAAGTGTAGACGCTGATTCTGTAAAGATTATAAGAATCTTATATGGGTGTGAGGGATGGATGGAAAAATCCGTCCCGAGGGTCACTGTCCGTCATCACGAGGCTTGCCGAGTGATGCCGGACAGTGATCCAGAGGGACGGATTTTTCTTAAATCTAAAATCACGGATTTCCTTGTCTGGTGTGCAAGAAAACCCCTTACGTAGCACTCTAACTTCACCGTGTTAAGAACAGCTCGGCATTTTAGGCTCAGGATGAGCTTTGTGATCGGTCACCGTCCATCGTTGCCCGTCCGTCCGTTCACAATTTCTTTAAACAACATCGCCTCCAAAACCACTCAACAGATTTTGACAAAATTTGGCAGAAATAATCCTAAGGAGGTCCTCTTTCAAAATTGTTCAGAGAATTTAATTACATGCAGAACCGTGGTTGCCATGGTAACAAAAAGGTGAAAATAAGAGAAAACATTTACAAATCTTCTTGTATGGAACCAGAAGGCCCAGGTCTTCTTCTAGTGGACCTCTACCAAGGTTGTTCAAATTATAGCCCTGGGGTCAAAAATGGCCTCGGGGCGGGGCCCATTGGGTTTACATAGAAGTATATAGGGAGAACCTTTAAAAATCTTCTTTTCTGAAACCAAAATGCCCAGGTCTTTGATATTTGGTATGAAGCTTCATCTAGTGGACCTCTCCCAAAATTGTTCAAATTATAGCCATGGGGCCAAAAAATGGACTAGGGGCAGGACCCACTGGGTTTACATAGAGGTATATACGAAAAACCTTTAAAAATCTTCTCGTCTGAAACCAGAAGGCCCAGGTCTTCGATATTTGGTATGAAGCTTCATCAAGTGGACCTCTACCAAGATTGTTCAAATTAAAGCACTGGGGCCAAAAATGGCCCCGTGGCAGGGCCCACTGGGCTTACATAGAAGTATATAGGGAAATCGTTTAAAAATCTTCTTGTCTGAAACCAAAATGCCCAGGTCTTTGATATTTGGTATGAAGCTTCATCTAATAGACCTCTACTAAGATTGTTCAAATTATAGCCCTCGCCACGCCGGGGCCCGGTGGTTTTACATAGGCTTATATAGGCAACACCTTTAAAAAACCTTCTTGTCTGAAACCAGAAGGCCCAGAGCTTTGATATTGGGTATGAAGCTTCATCTAGTGGACCTCTAGCAAGATTGTTCAAATTATAGCCCAAGGGCCAAAAATGACACCGCACCGGTCCCCAATCTTTTTACATAGACTTATATAGGAAAAACTTTTAAAAAATCGTCTTGTCTGAAACCAGAAGGCCCAGGCCTTTGATGTTTGATATTAAGCTTTATTTAGTAGACCTCTGCCAAGATCGTTGTAATTACAGACCTGGGAACAAAAAGTTGCTCTTCCCCAGGACCCACATGTAAATCTCTTAGTTCAGCTGAGGGTTATAGAACCATTATGGTCCTCTTGTTTATATAAATAACCATTATTTTGATTTCCTACAAACTGAAGTGGGACGGACACGTGGTAATCAACAACGAAAAGCTATTGTGCTTAGTAAATAAACTGACCCAAAATGTAATCGTATAGTTCAGTCCCTTGATCGAAATTTCTTGTCTATTTTGTCACTCGCACGTAGGCCCGAATTGAAAGAACCCCATCCTGCCAAAGAATCTTGAAAATATGTGTAGGGTGGCAACAATATATGCTGCTTTACTTTCTTGTAAATAAATGTCGTACCATCGTCTTTTCCTGCGCAAATAGGCTTACAAAACGTTGACATAATAATGGCATGTCAGCGGCTTTTACATCAATTCTGGATGATGGAAAACAATGATAGTGAAATACCGGCAACAAAACAGGACAAACATTACGATAACACATCCGTGCGAAATAGTGCATTCTTTCATATCTCCAAAATGGTGAAATTTCTCATGAAAAATTGTGATATTTTTCTTATTTTTACCCCAAACATAGGCTGTGGGTGCTCGTTAGAGCCGCCTCATTGAGGCGGTTCTAACGAGTACCCACAGCCTATGTCTTGGAGCAGAAATAAGAAAACTAATGTATACCCCCGTAAACCCCAGTTTTCTCTATATAAAGTGAGGTTTAGGTGGGTCTTCATTTCACGGACTTGTTCCCGTGATGTTTATAGCTACGCATATTTTTCAAGCAAAATTGTCAGGGTATTAGATACAGTGCTGGCTGTTTTTTAAAACTACTAACATCATTGACTAGAGCAGGACAAGGATTGGTAAATGGCCTTGACCTTTGGAATTGGTAAACTTCCATTCAGCTGATTGAAAATATCATTCTGATGCCATGGGCTACAATAGAATGAGAAAAGTCCACTGTTTCGACTTTTTTTCCATGCATCGGCCGTCGGTTCCTGAGGAGAAGATTTTTAAAGATTTTTACCAGACATTGGGATGTCGGCCATCTAAGTCCTGTGACCAAGATCTCATGAACAAACTTTGAATCCTCCACCAATTGGAGGTTCCACATGTAATTTGGTTTCAATTAGCCTAGTGGTTTCAGAGGAGATGTTGTTTAAAAGTGTTGGCGACGATGCAGACGACGGCCCACAGCTATACTTTTATCTCCCCCGGAGCCTTCGGCTCTGGTGAGTTAAAGAGTTAAGCTCTTGGCGCATGTGCAACCTGAAAACCAAGGACAGCCATAAAATCTTGGACAAGTTCGAATTTGTAGAGAAGATTCTTCTTGTGAGAGTTACTTGTCCTTTGGTCCCAATAAACTTATAATGGGGAAAATGTTGTCCGAGCGATAGCAACATTATTTTTAATCTGATCCTCAACACATTTTAAGATAATAAGGACTGTAATAAAATCTTGGACAAGTTTAAATTTTGGACAGATCAGAGTGTTCATTTGAGAATTACTTGCAATGCCCTTTAGTCTCCCATAGACTTATAATGGGGAAAATGCTGTCCAGTCCTAAAAAAAACTTGTAGGTAATGAAGAAAGCTATAAAATCTTGAACAAGTAAAACTTTGGGGCAGATTGGATTATTGTTTTGAGAGTTTGTTGCCATTTAAACCCCCCATAGACTAACAATCGGGAAAATATTGTTCGGGCGATAATCGTGACAACTTTTTTTTGATCGGATCTTTAACATATCTATAAGTAATGACAACACCCATACAATCTTGAACAAGTTCGAATGCGGGGGTGTGCGAGTAACTCACCCTTTAGTTCCTCATGTTGAGATACGATCATTTCACTATGTTTTAATTTGTTTTTCCTCCATATTTAGACTTCATTTTCGTATTACGAGTTCCAATACATCACAAAAAACACGCCTATATAATTTCGACCCCCTTGAACCCCACTTTTATATGGTAAAACTGGGGTTTACAGTGGTCAACCTTATTTTTCTTATTTCTGCTCTAAAATATAGATTGTGGGTACTCGTTTGAACCGCCTCATCCGCCTCGATGAGGCGGTTCTAACGAGTACCCACAATCCGCTATATTTTGAGCATAAATAAGAAAAATATCACAAGTTTTCATCTTAAAATTTTCATTTTTTCGGATGAATTTGTATTACGATAACACACCCGTGCGACATAGTACATTTTTTTCACATCTCCAAAATGGCTACTTTTCTGACGAAAATCGATGATATTTTCCTTATTTATAAAGCAAACATAGGTTGTGTGTGCTCGTTAGAACCGCCTCATTGAGGCGGTTCTAACGAGTACCCACAACCTATGTCCAGGAGCAGGATAATGTGGACCCCAGTAAACATCTGTTTTCTCTTTATAAATGGGTTGTAAGGGGGTGTTCATTTCACGGACTTGTTAGCGTGATGGTATAGGCATGTTTTCGTAAAAAAAAACTTCACAATGCGCATGCGCAGTCTGATCTGAGTCTTTTCTATGCGCGCATGTTCGAATACGGCTTTTTTGCTTGGAGCGTTTAAGTAGGTAATTCTCGTATGCCCACACTTTTCATTTGTTTATTTTCTATGGCACAACCGAAGTCATGTTGCAGTTTGTCGTATAATTAAGCCCTTTGTTCAATTTTAATTGCACAGATTAAAATAGAAAATTTCCGTTAATGTCTCATACTGATATGAACAGATGCAGACATATATGAGGATAAAATGCACAAATCCGCTCAATGTGACCTTGGCATATCCTATACACGTGATGGTGTCAATGATCATCACAATTTAACACGCCCATATAATTTTGACCCCCTTGAGCCCCACTTTTATATAGCAAAACTGGGGTTTACAGCGCTAAACCTTATTTGTCTTATTTCTGCACTAAAATATAGATTGTGGGTACTCGTTAGAACCGCCTCGATGAGGCGGTTCTAACATGTTCCCTCAATCTATATTTTTAACAGAAATAAGAAAAAAAATATTACAATTTTTCATCATATAATCTTATTTTTTCGGCGAAAATTGTACCATGCATTTATATAGACGTGTTTTCGAAATGGCGATTTTTTTTCGAGACGGGTGTTGTCCATAGGGCCAGTTCATGTGGTTTATATATAATGTTTCGATCTTCTAGAAAATTAAGGCATGATGTATTTACTTGAGGAGTTTAATGGCCCTATCAACGCTATTTGCACTTTTCATGGACAGGCTCATACAAAGGCGGTACAGATTCTTTGTAGCCCCCTACTTGAATCAGCGGGGGCCATATGTTCAAAATTAACGACATCATTAGTCAAAGTATCGATTTTTGATGATTTATTATGGTAAATGTGCTAATATTTTTGCTGAAAAATGTGAGCAGCTTTTGCAGCAAAAAAAAATGTGAGCAGCTTTTGCAACTCGCTGAGGAAAAGGGACAAAATGCTCGACGAAGCCTCGCATTTTATCCCTTTTCCTCAACTCGTTTAATAAATTCAATAATACATTACCACTCATGTAAGATCCTCTATGTAATAAATTCGATAATCCACTAGTGGATTAAATATGCAAATTAGTTAGATACGCCCCGTAACGTTACATGTACGACATCCTTAACGAAACGACGTTGCGTGTACTAATGGCGGAATATTGACATTTTTGTGTGACAATCGTAAATAAAATGCGTTTTAAAAGTCATATGATAAATAGAATCTTGCATTCGTGCTCATGTATATTGAATTTATTAAACTCGTTGAGGAAAAGGGATAAAATGCTCGACGGAAGCCTCGCATTTTATCCCTTTTCCTCAACTCGTTTAATAAATTCAATAATACATTACCACTCATGTAAGACCCTCTATTTCCACTAAAGTCACAGTATGCCACGAAACCGACCTACATGGAATAAACGCTTGATGCTTTGCACGTGTTGATAGCTATATTTGTAAATAACCAGACAATTTCATTATTTCAAAATATGTTACCGTCTGAAACGTTAAGGCTCCCAACAGAGTCTTTGTAACCGGTGTTTAACCCATTTTGTACCGGAGTGAGTGAGTGTTTGAGCTTTACGTCCCACCAACAGCTAAGGTCATACGGAGACGGGACCTCGGTTTAAAGGCTCATCCGAAAGTCTGGAGAAGCCCGGGATCGATCCTGCGATCCCTGGTTTACAAGGCGAGTAGCGTAACCACTACAGCACAGAGGCTTCTATTTTGTACCGGAAACTCCAAACGGGGTACCTTGGCAAACAGTGCAGGCCCAGATGAGACGCGGCGTCTCATCAGGGCCTTCACTATTTGCAGGAAAGTCAGCCATTTTTCAAATAAATTTTGAAGAAAACAAAACCTGTCACCCCTAAATATTGAAATGGACTCCTGATATACATAAGGAGGAAGATTCCATTTGGTACAAAAAGGGTTAAAGCACATGAGCCAGAGCAAGGCTGAAACTACAGAAATGTGCGACCAGCATATAGGCAGCCTTGTTAGAGGTCAGTGTCACGTGCAATTGCCTCTGCTGATAGAGGTTCCGGGTTCGATCCGCCGCAGCCAAGACACATGCCTCAGTAGCATTCTTTGCAAAAATAAATGCCATAAAGTGCACCGTCTTTCAGATCGGTACGTTCATTTGAGGGCCCCAGTAAAGTAAAATTCTGTGCAAGTTTCAGATCCCTACATCCCCATTGTTGTGTACTCTTTAGTCTTGCGAATCTAGAGTGTCTAATATGTTCACCGTCTGTGTCCCTTCGAGGGTAAAGGTGAAATGACGGATGGATGGATGGGTCGGCGGTAGGACGGACGGACGGACGTCCGGACAGATAGATAGGTAGGTAGGTAGGTTAGGTAGGTAGCCGCCCAATGAAACCAATAGGGTTTATATATGCATGGGCAGTCCGACACGCACCTCTTTGCCTGGGCAGGCTTAAACCATTTAAGCGGTTTACCTGCACCCATGTGCGGTCGATTCCAGCTAACATGCAGCCCAATCTATTTCTCTAAGCCCCGATGGGCGGGGCCCAGACTGGTAAGTCAATTGTCATTGTAGCATGGGAAAATGGTCTTGAAATGGGAACTTAGACTGTTCATTCACCACGAAAACACGAAAACACACCTATATAATTTTGACCCCCTTAACCCCCACTTTTTTACAAAAAAATGGGGTTTACAGGGGTATACATTATTTTTCTTATTTTTGCTCAAAAACGTAGATTGTGGGTACTCATTAGAACCACCTCGTTAGAACAACGAGTAACCAGAATCTATGTTTTGTGCAGACATATAAAGAATATGAAGAGACTCAATAAAACCGAGTCTCCGATTTTCGTTCTTTGTTTCCAAAGGCAACCATTTAGCTTTTTATTTTACTTTTTCGGAAATGTAGCGATTGTGGAGATGTTGAAAATGCACTATGTCGCACGGGTGTGTTATCGTACAATTGTTTGTTTGATTTGATGTTTAACATCCCCATCAACACTGTAAAGGTCATTTTGGAGACATTGCTTCCAATTTGTGGGCCCGACATTGAGATGAAATTACATCTCAAGCCCTGCCGCCCAATGAAACCAATAGGGTTTTTAAGCATGGACGGGCCAACTCGCATGGCTTTGCCTGGGCAGGCTTAGATCCTCTAAGCAGTTTACCACTACTCATGTGCGGGTCGGTTTCAGCTCTGCGTGAAAGCATCATGCAGCCCATATATTTCTTCAAGCCCCGATGGGCGGGGGCATGTGTTAGCGTACAAAGGAAAATCAAAGCATTCACATCTCTGGTGGGTCACTTGTCTATGAGTGTAGGCTGGAAAAATGTTCTGAACTGGAACTGTTTCGTTAACCTTTAATTTCATGTACCATTATGGCTTTATAACACACCCGTGTGACACAGTACATTTTTCCATATCTCCAAAACGGTCATTTTTCTGATGAAATTTTGTGATATGTTTCTTATTTGGTATCCAAACATAGGTTGTGTGTGCTCGTTAGAACCGCCTCATCGAGGCGGTTCTAAAAAGTACCCACAACCTATGTCTTGTAGAAGAAATCAGAAAAAATAAGGTTACCCCCGTAAACCCCAGTTTTCTCTATATAAAGTGGGGTTTAAGGGGTGTTCATTTCACGGACTTGTTCACGTGGTGCTTTCAGCAAAAGTGTAGACGCTGATTCTGTAAAGATTATAAGAATCTTATATGGGTGTGAGGGATGGATGGAAAAATCCGTCCCGAGGGTCACTGTCCGTCATCACGAGGCTTGCCGAGTGATGCCGGACAGTGATCCAGAGGGACGGATTTTTCTTAAATCTAAAATCACGGATTTCCTTGTCTGGTGTGCAAGAAAACCCCTTACGTAGCACTCTAACTTCACCGTGTTAAGAACAGCTCGGCATTTTAGGCTCAGGATGAGCTTTGTGATCGGTCACCGTCCATCGTTGCCCGTCCGTCCGTTCACAATTTCTTTAAACAACATCGCCTCCAAAACCACTCAACAGATTTTGACAAAATTTGGCAGAAATAATCCTAAGGAGGTCCTCTTTCAAAATTGTTCAGAGAATTTAATTACATGCAGAACCGTGGTTGCCATGGTAACAAAAAGGTGAAAATAAGAGAAAACATTTACAAATCTTCTTGTATGGAACCAGAAGGCCCAGGTCTTCTTCTAGTGGACCTCTACCAAGGTTGTTCAAATTATAGCCCTGGGGTCAAAAATGGCCTCGGGGCGGGGCCCATTGGGTTTACATAGAAGTATATAGGGAGAACCTTTAAAAATCTTCTTTTCTGAAACCAAAATGCCCAGGTCTTTGATATTTGGTATGAAGCTTCATCTAGTGGACCTCTCCCAAAATTGTTCAAATTATAGCCATGGGGCCAAAAAATGGACTAGGGGCAGGACCCACTGGGTTTACATAGAGGTATATACGAAAAACCTTTAAAAATCTTCTCGTCTGAAACCAGAAGGCCCAGGTCTTCGATATTTGGTATGAAGCTTCATCAAGTGGACCTCTACCAAGATTGTTCAAATTAAAGCACTGGGGCCAAAAATGGCCCCGTGGCAGGGCCCACTGGGCTTACATAGAAGTATATAGGGAAATCGTTTAAAAATCTTCTTGTCTGAAACCAAAATGCCCAGGTCTTTGATATTTGGTATGAAGCTTCATCTAATAGACCTCTACTAAGATTGTTCAAATTATAGCCCTCGCCACGCCGGGGCCCGGTGGTTTTACATAGGCTTATATAGGCAACACCTTTAAAAAACCTTCTTGTCTGAAAACAGAAGGCCCAGAGCTTTGATATTGGGTATGAAGCTTCATCTAGTGGACCTCTAGCAAGATTGTTCAAATTATAGCCCAAGGGCCAAAAATGACACCGCACCGGTCCCCAATCTTTTTACATAGACTTATATAGGAAAAACTTTTAAAAAATCGTCTTGTCTGAAACCAGAAGGCCCAGGCCTTTGATGTTTGATATTAAGCTTTATTTAGTAGACCTCTGCCAAGATCGTTGTAATTACAGACCTGGGAACAAAAAGTTGCTCTTCCCCAGGACCCACATGTAAATCTCTTAGTTCAGCTGAGGGTTATAGAACCATTATGGTCCTCTTGTTTATATAAATAACCATTATTTTGATTTCCTACAAACTGAAGTGGGACAGACACGTGGTAATCAACAACGAAAAGCTATTGTGCTTAGTAAATAAACTGACCCAAAATGTAATCGTATAGTTCAGTCCCTTGATCGAAATTTCTTGTCTATTTTGTCACTCGCACGTAGGCCCGAATTGAAAGAACCCCATCCTGCCAAAGAATCTTGAAAATATGTGTAGGGTGGCAACAATATATGCTGCTTTACTTTCTTGTAAATAAATGTCGTACCATCGTCTTTTCCTGCGCAAATAGGCTTACAAAACGTTGACATAATAATGGCATGTCAGCGGCTTTTACATCAATTCTGGATGATGGAAAACAATGATAGTGAAATACCGGCAACAAAACAGGACAAACATTACGATAACACATCCGTGCGAAATAGTGCATTCTTTCATATCTCCAAAATGGTGAAATTTCTCATGAAAAATTGTGATATTTTTCTTATTTTTACCCCAAACATAGGCTGTGGGTGCTCGTTAGAGCCGCCTCATTGAGGCGGTTCTAACGAGTACCCACAGCCTATGTCTTGGAGCAGAAATAAGAAAACTAATGTATACCCCCGTAAACCCCAGTTTTCTCTATAAAGTGAGGTTTAGGTGGGTCTTCATTTCACGGACTTGTTCCCGTGATGTTTATAGCTACGCATATTTTTCAAGCAAAATTGTCAGGGTATTAGATACAGTGCTGGCTGTTTTGTAAAACTACTAACATCATTGACTAGAGCAGGACAAGGATTGGTAAATGGCCTTGACCTTTGGAATTGGTAAACTTCCATTCAGCTGATTGAAAATATCATTCTGATGCCATGGGCTACAATAGAATGAGAAAAGTCCACTGTTTCGACTTTTTTTCCATGCATCGGCCGTCGGTTCCTGAGGAGAAGATTTTTAAAGATTTTTACCAGATATCGGGATGTCGGCCATCTTGGTCCTGTGACCAAGATCTCATGAACAAACTTTGAATCCTCCACCAAATGGAGGTTCCACATGTAATTTGGTTTCAATTAGCCTAGTGGTTTCAGAGGAGATGTTGTTTAAAAGTGTTGGCGACGACGCAGACGACGGACCACACCTATTCTATTAGCTCTCCCGGAGCTTTCAGCTCTGGTGAGTTAAAAGAGTTAAGCTCTTGGCGCATGTGCAACCTGAAAACCAAGGACAGCCATAAAATCTTGGACATGTTCGAATTTGTAGAGAAGATTCTTCTTGTGAGAGTTACTTGCCCTTTGGTCCCAATAAACTTATAATGGGGAAAATGTTGTCCGGGCGATAGAAACATTATTTTTAATCTGATCCTCAATACACTTTAAGATAATAAGGACTGTAATAAAATCTTGGACAAGTTTAAATTTTGGGCAGATCAGAGTGTTCATGTGAGAATTACTTGCCCTTTAGTCTCCCATAGACTTATAATGGGGAAAATGCTGCCCAGTCCTAAACAAACTTGTAGGTAATGAGGAAAGCTATAAAATCTTGAACAAGTAAAACTTTAGACAGATTGGATTATTGGTGTGAGAGTTTCTTGCCATTTAGTCCCCCGTAGACTAACAATCGGGAAAATGTTGTTCGGGCGATAATCATAATAATCGTGACAACTTTATTTTTGATCGGATCTTCAACATATCTGTAAGTAATGAGAACACCCATACAATCTTGAACAAGTTCGAATTCGGGGTAGATTAGATTGATGGTGTGCGAGTTACTCACCCTTTAGTTCCTCATAGACTTGTACGGGCGGTAGTAACTTTGTTTTCGTTAGGGTCTTTAACATACTTGAAGGTAATGAGGACAGCCCTAAAATCTTGGACAGGATCGAATTAGGGGCAGTTCAGATTGTTCATGTGAGTGTTGTTGGCCCTTTTGTCTTCCATAGACTTATAATATGGAAAATGTTGTCTGGTCGATAGTTACTTTGAGCGGATCCTCAACAAACTTGCAGGTAATGAGGAAAGCCAAAAACTCTTGGACAAGTTCAAAGTTGGGGCAGATCAGATTGCTCAGGTGAGAGTTACTTGCCCTTTAGTCTCCCATAGATTAATAATGGGGAAAATGTCCGGGCAACAGCAACTTTATTAGCTCACCTGAGCCGAAGGCTCATGTGAGGTATTAGTATACCACGAGCCGGCGTCCGTCGTCCGTCGTCCACACTTTCAACGAAGTATATCTCTGGAACCAGTGGGCCGGCCTTGATCAAATTTCATATGAACCATCATCAGGTAGGGGGAAAGGCTGTATTAGGTTTTCGTGCAGATCGGATGAGAACTCTGGTTGCCACAGCAACAAAGAGCTCCCATAGGCTTAACATAGGAAAAAGCTTGTCATCACTCTAGCTCCGTCAATTTTTTTCTGATCGACTTCATTCTTGCAGATAACGAGGACAGGCATAAAATCTCGATCAAGTTCGATTTTGGGCTGAATCGGATTATTCACTCAGGAGTTACGTGCCCTTGAGCGTTAGGAAAAAGCTTGTCATCACTCTAGCTCCGTCAATTTTTTTCTGATCGACTTCATTCTTGCAGATAACGAGGACAGGCATGAAATCTCGATCAAGTTCGATTTTGGGCTGAATCGGATTATTCACTCAGGAGTTACGTGCCCTTGAGCGTTGAAAAAATTGCCTATTGACTTAACATGGGGAGAATGTTGTCATCACCGTAGCTGCTTCAATTATTTTCAGATTGGCTTTATTCTTGCAGATAACCAGCACAGCCATGAAATCTCGGTCAAGTTCGATAACTGGCAGAATCGGATCATTCACTTAGGAGTTACCTGCCCTTGTGTGTTTTTGCATTAGGGTTAATGGGAATTTCAAAAATGTATATCTTAAAGACTACTTGGCCAACTTTGATCAAATTTCATGTGTCGCATTATTGGGCAAGTGGAAAGGCTTCATTAGGTTTTCAGGCAGATCTGAGTGGAACTCTGGTTGCCATGGCAACATCTAGCTCCCATAGACTTCACATAGGAAAAAGCTTGTCATCACTCTAGCTCCGTCAATTTTTTTCTGATCGACTTCATTCTTGCAGATAACCAGTACAGGCACAAAATCTCGGTCAAGTTCGATTTTGGGCCGAATCAGATAATTCACTCAAGAGTTACGTCCCCTTGAGCGCCCGAAAAATTGCCTATCGACTTAACATGGGGAAAATGTTGTCATCACTGTAGCTAGCAACGAGGACAGGCATAAAATCTCAATTAAGGTCGTTTTTGGGCAGAATCGGAATATTGACCTCGGAGTTACGTGACCTTGAGCGACAAAAAATTTGCCCATAGACTTAACATAGGGAAAATGTTGTGACTACGATATCGACTTGAATTTTTTTCAGATCAGCTTCAAACTTGCAGGTAACGAGGACAGACATAAAATCACGGTTAAGTTCGATTTTGGGCCGAATCGGATTATTTGCCTTGGAGTTACCTGCCCTTGAGCATGAAAAAAATACGTTGTGACCACGATAGCAACTTTATTTTTATTCAGATCAGCTTCAAACTTGCAGGTAACGAGGACAGGCATAAAATCCCGGTTTAGATCGATTTTGGGCCGAATCGGAATATTGACCTCGGAGTTACGTGACCTTGAGCGACAAAAAATTTGCCCATAGACTTAACGTATGGAAAATGTTGTGACTACGATAGCGACTTAAATTTTTCCAGATCAGCTTCAAACTTGCAGGTAACGAGGACAGACATAAAATCTCGGTTAAGTTAGATTTTGGGCAGAATCGGATAATTTGCCTTGGAGTTACCTGCCCTTGAGCAAAAAAAAATACGTTGTGACCACGATAGCAACTTTATTTTTATTCAGATCAGCTTCAAACTTGCAGGTAACGTGGACAGGCATAAAATCTCAGTTAAGTTCGAATCGGAATATTGACCTCGGAGTTACATGACCTTGAGCGACAAAAAAATTTGCCCATAGACTTTACATAGGGAAAATGTTGTGACTACGATAGCGACTTGAATTTTTTTCAGATCAGCTTCAAACTTGCAGGTAACGAGGACAGACATAAAATCACGGTTAAGTTCGATTTTGGGCCGAATCGGATTATTTGCCTTGGAGTTACCTGCCCTTGAGCATGAAAAATACGTTGTGACCACGATAGCAACTTTATTTTTATTCAGATCAGCTTCAAACTTGCAGGTAACGAGGACAGGCATAAAATCCCGGTTAAGTTCGATTTTGGGCCGAATCGGAATATTGACCTCGGAGTTACGTGACCTTGAGCGACAAAAAATTTGCCCATAGACTTAACATAGGGAAAATGTTGTGACTACGATAGCGACTTGAATTTTTTTCAGATCAGCTTCAAACTTGCAGGTAACGAGGACAGACATAAAATCACGGTTAAGTTCGATTTTGGGCCGAATCGGATTATTTGCCTTGGAGTTACCTGCCCTTGAGCATGAAAAAATACGTTGTGACCACGATAGCAACTTTATTTTTATTCAGATCAGCTTCAAACTTGCAGGTAACGAGGACAGGCATAAAATCCCGGTTAAGTTCAATTTTGGGCCGAATCGGAATATTGACCTCGGAGTTACGTGACCTTGAGCGACAAAAAAATTGCCCATAGACTTAACATAGGGAAAATGTTGTGACTACGATAGCGACTTGAATTTTTTTCAGATCAGCTTCAAACTTGCAGGTAACGAGGACAGACATAAAATCTCGGTTAAGTTAGATTTTGGGCAGAATCGGATAATTTGCCTTGGAGTTACCTGCTCTTGAGCAAAACAAATACGTTGTGACCACGATAGCAACTTTATTTTTATTCAGATCAGCTTCAAACTTGCAGGTAACGTGGACAGGCATAAAATCTCAGTTAAGTTCGAATCGGAATATTGACCTCGGAGTTACATGACCTTGAGCGACAAAAAAATTTGCCCATAGACTTTACATAGGGAAAATGTTGTGACTACGATAGCGACTTGAATTTTTTTCAGATCAGCTTCAAACTTGCAGGTAACGAGGACAGACATAAAATCACGGTTAAGTTCGATTTTGGGCCGAATCGGATTATTTGCCTTGGAGTTACCTGCCCTTGAGCATGAAAAAATACGTTGTGACCACGATAGCAACTTTATTTTTATTCAGATCAGCTTCAAACTTGCAGGGAACGAGGACAGGCATAAAATCCCGGTTAAGTTCGATTTTGGGCCGAATCGGAATATTGACCTCGGAGTTACGTGACCTTGAGCGACAAAAAATTTGCCCATAGACTTAACATAGGGAAAATGTTGTGACTACGATAGCGACTTGAATTTTTTTCAGATCAGCTTCAAACTTGCAGGTAACGAGGACAGACATAAAATCACGGTTAAGTTAGATTTTGGGCCGAATCGGATTATTTGCCTTGGAGTTACCTGCCCTTGAGCATGAAAAAATACGTTGTGACCACGATAGCAACTTTATTTTTATTCAGATCAGCTTCAAACTTGCAGGTAACGAGGACAGGCATAAAATCCCGGATAAGTTCGATTTTGGGCCGAATCGGAATATTGACCTCGGAGTTACGTGACCTTGAGCGACAAAAAATTTGCCCATAGACTTAACATAGGGAAAATGTTGTGACTACGATAGCGACTTGAATTTTTTTCAGATCAGCTTCAAACTTGCAGGGAACGAGGACAGACATAAAATCTCGGTTAAGTTAGATTTTGGGCAGAATCGGATAATTTGCCTTGGAGTTACCTGCCCTTGAGCATAAAAAAATACGTTGTGACCACGATAGCAACTTTATTTTTATTCAGATCAGCTTCAAACTTGCAGGTAACGTGAACAGGCATAAAATCTCAGTTAAGTTCGAATCGGAATATTGACCTCGGAGTTACATGACCTTGAGCGACAAAAAATTTGCCCATAGACTTTACATAGGGAAAATGTTGTGACTACGATAGCGACTTGAATTTTTTTCAGATCAGCTTCAAACTTGCAGGTAACGAGGACAGACATAAAATCTTGGTTAAGTTCGATTTTGGGCCGAATCGGATTATTTGCCTTGGAGTTACCTGTCCTTGAGCATAAAAAAATACGTTGTGACCACGATAGCAACTTTATTTTTATTCATATCAGCTTCAAACTTGCAGGTAACGAGGACAGACATAAAATCACGGTTAAGTTCGATTTTGGGCCGAATCGGAATATTTGCCTTGGAGTTACCTGCCCTTGAGCATAAAAAAATACGTTGTGACCACGATGGCAACTTTATTTTTATTCATATCAGCTTCAAACTTGCAGGTAACGAGGACAGGCATAAAATCTCGGTTAAGTTCGATTTTGGGCCGAATCCGAATATTGACCTCGGAGTTACGTGACCTTGAGAGACAAAAAAATTTGCCCATAGACTTAACGTAGGGAAAATGTTGTGACAGAAATAGCGACTTGAATTTTTAGCCCACCTGAGCCAAAGGCTCCAGTGAGCCGATAGTATACCAAGGCTCCGGAGTCCGTCGTCTGTCGTCCGTCCATCCGTCGTCCACACTTTCAATGAAGCATATCTCAGAAGGCAGTTGACCAATCTTGTTTAAATTTTATATGTAGCACCATTGGGCAAGGGGAAAGGCTGCATTAGGTTTTGGAGCTAGTCTTGTTCATTTGTTCCTTCATTCTTCTTTCTCTCCATATAGAGATAATAGACCAATGTTAAATTTTTAATCAAAGATTTCTCAGGAACTATAAAAGCTAGAAGCATCAAATTTGGTATTCAATAGAATAATGATGACTTATTTTGTGTAAGAGACATTGGGCTTTCTCAGCTTATTTGTTCATCTGTTCTTTCATTCTTCTTTCTCTCCATTTTGACCAATGTTAAATTTTCGTCAAAGATTTCTCAGGAACTATAGAAGCTAGAAGTCTCAAACTTGGAATGCAATGCAATAATCATGACTTATATCCTGTAAGGGTCAATGGGCTGGATTCTATTAGCAGATTTAGTAGTCAAGTCTGTGAATTGTTAAAACTTAAGTTCCTCAGGTGAGCGGTTTAGGCTCATTGAGCCTCTTGTTATTAATATGATCAGCATCAAACTTGTAAGAACTGAGGACAGGCATAAAATCTTGGACAAGTTCGAATTTGGGGCAGATTGGATTGTTGGTGGGAGAGTTACTTGCCCTTTGGTCTTCCATAAACATATAATGGGCACAATGGTATCCGGGCAATAGCCACTTTATCTTGTATTAGATCTTCTAATGAGGACAGCCATAAAACCTTGGACAAGTCCAAATTTGGGGCAGATAGATTGTTCATGTGACGTTCATGTGAGGGTTTCTTGCCCTGGAGTCTCCCATAGAGTTATAATGGGGAAAATGTTGCCTGGGTGATAGTAAGGTAACAGTCACACTGTCACATATTGGGGACTAGGTTTTACTACGTTTTTAAAAAAACGTATCAGAACGGCAATAAACGTAGTGAAAACGTATTATAGTTCGAAAAATTTGACCGGAGACTGGTGAACTCTATTAACATAATTTCACACAGCTGACTGAATGCATGTATTTATCTTCGTCGTTTTCCGAAGACTGCGTACATAGATATCGGTAAATGGGTCGCTATTTACGCGATGCCGAAAAGTCACGAGGCGTTTACGAACGCCGACGTATTAGGCGATAGCAGCGATTAATTTATTTCTTAGGTCAGTCTCATGTCAAATTGTTCGAACTTTACGTACAGTTATATATATGGCTTCATATGGTACAATCTCACTCCAGGTATTGAGGTTTTACTCCGTATCTGAAAAACGTAACAGAATGGCAATAATCGTAGTAAAAAGTAATGAAAACGTAGAACATGCGTCTATATATGGCTACATTCGTGATCCAGCGATGTTTGTGTTGAAATTTTCAAAACATGTGGCATTTCGATATACGTAGCATATACCTACCAAAATAAAGTGATAAAACGTACTAAAACGTAGACGAAACGCATTCATTTCGTACAAAAACGTAATCAACAATGCTCGTGGCAGTACTCAACATAATACACTACGCTTTACCTACGGCTTCCTAAGTTTTGATATGTTTTAATACGTTTTATTTCACGTTTAATTAAGTTTCTACGGAACCCAGAAAGAAACATGATTTTTGCTTTTTTCTTGTCCGCACAAAATATTATCTTGTGCGCATAAGATATTATCTTGTTTGGCCAACATAATATCTTGTTCGCATAACATATTACCTTGTGCGCACAAGACATTAAGTTGTGCAAACAAGATATTATCTTGTCCGCACATCACAACATCTTGAACTTAATATCTTGTGCGGACAAGATATTATCTGGTTCGCACAACTTTATATCTTGTGCGGACAACATAATATCTTGTTGGCTCAACTTCCCAATATCTATGTTGTGCAAACAAGATAATATGTTGTGCGAACAAGATAATATCTTGTGTGCACAACATATTTTCTTGTGCGCACAAGATAATATCTCGTTCGCACAACTTAATATCTTGACAACATATTAAAATAAAATTAAATGTCCCTTTCCAGGTTCCGTACGTTTCAGTAGGTTTTGGTATGTATTGCAGGGTGTCACTTCCCTACAAAACGGCGTAAAATTAGCGTAGCTCAATCCAGCAGTGAGACTGGGGCCTAATTGCTTTTAATCGAATCCTGAACATCTTTTTATCATATGACGTCGCGTCTGAGAGTGTAATAACGCAATGTAATATTTTCGATAATCCACTAGTGGATTAAATATGCAAATTGGCAAGATACGTCCCGTAACGTTACATGTACGACGTCCTTAACGACGTCGCGTTTACTACGACGTCGCTTTACTAACGGCGGAATATTGACATTTTTGTAAACAATCGTGAATAAAATGCGTTTTAAATTTCATGTGATAAATAGAATCTTGCATTCGTGCTCATGTGTTATTGAATTTATTAAACCCGTTGAGGAAAAGGGATAAAATGCTCGGCAAAGCCTCGCATTTTACCCCTTTTCCTTAACTCGTTTAATAAATTCAATAATACATGAACACCCATGTAAGATCCTCTATATCAACAATTTATTAAACTCGTTGAAGAAAAGGGACAAAATGCTCGGCAAAGCCTCGCATTTATCCATTTTCCTTAACTCGTTAGATAAATTCAATAATACATGAACACTCATGTAAGATCCTCTATGTAGCTAATGAGGACAACCATAAAACCTTGGACAAGTTCGAATGTGGAGCAAATTGGAACGTTTATGTGAGAGTTACTTGACCTTTAGTCTCCAGGGAAAATGTTGTCCGGGTGATAGACACTTTTATTTTGTTTGGATCCTCAGCAAACTTGTAGGTAATGAGCACAGCCATTAAGTCCTAGACAAGTTCAATTTTGACCAAGTTTCGGCTCTTTGCGCGAGTGATCTGGTCGGGAGGGCCTCATACACTCAGGAGAGTGTGTCCGGACGAAAGCGATTCCATTTTTTATGGAAACTACAACCAACTTGCAGGTAATCAGTACGGATCCAAACTCTTATTCGAGTTCGATTTGGGGGCAGACTGGATTTGCATGAGAGTTACTTGACCTTTAGTCCCCGACAGACATGAAATTGGGAAGATGTTGTCCAGGCAATATCCAATTTATATTTGATTGGATCCTCAACAAACTTGTAGGTAATGAGGGCAGCCATTAAATCTGGCACAAGTTCGAATTTGGGACAGATTGGATTGTGCATATTCGAATCACTTGACCTTTAGTCTCCCATAGACAGCAACTTCATTTTTGATAGAATCGTCATCATACTAGCCATAAGGACAGGCATAAAATCTCGGACAAGTTCATTTAGACCTAGTTTCAACTTTCTTGGGGCCTCATAGACTTAGGAAAATGTTGTCCGGGTGATAGCAATTTCATTTTTGATGGAACTTCATCTGGCTTGCAGGTAATGAGGAAATCCCTTCAGGGGAATGGGAACACCTTCAGGGGAGGCAACTCTTGCAAAAGTATTTTTGTCTCCCATGTCAATAGGGGTCTACTCTTAAAGGAAAGAATTTGCTCCTAAGGAGCAAATTCTTTCATTTAAGAGTGGACCCTTTTTCCAGCGGGACAGTGCTTATAGAGAAGCGGACAGGAAGTCCCGAAAGTTGTCTCCCTTTGAAAACTGGCGGAAAAGTCTGCCAGGTTTTCCTATTCCCCTTAAATCTTGGAAAAGTTCGACTTTTTGGGAGATCGGACTACTCCCATGAGAGTTACTTTAGTATCCCATAGACATAAAATAGGGAAAACCTTATCCGGGCAATAACCACTTTATGTTTTACTGAATCGTCACAGATGATCAAATTTTAAGGTAAAAAGGACAGCCATAAAATCTTTGACAAGTCTAATTTTAGGCAGATTGGATTATTCACATGAGAGTTACTTGCCCTTTAGTCTCACATGGACGTATATTTGGGAAAACGTTGTCCATGGACAGTGGAGTCATTTATGATAGTATCTTCATCAAGCCAACGGCCCCGATAGCTCAGTTGGTAGAGTGTCCGCTCCGGGGAACAGGAGGTCACGGGTTCAATCCCGGGCCGCGACATACCAAAGTCGTTTAAATGGTACTAGCTGCTCCTCGCTTGGCACTCAGATTTACGGGGTAGAGCTAGGACTGGTCGACCCAGTGTCAGGATAATGTGACTGGGTGTGGTATTATATAATGTGTCTGGGACATGATAATTCAGTGAGGCAGCACTATAAAAGTGAGCATTGAGCTCCCTGTCGCAACCAGACACCGTCGTGATATGACATCACGAAAACCTACCTATACAAATACATTGTAAACTTTACGTTACCTCCGAAAAAACGAATACTTTAAGATAAAAAATGTGTTATTTGTTTATTTCAGCTCTAAATATAGATTGTGGGTACTCGGCGGTTCTAAAGACAACCACACTCTATATTTTAGAGCAGAAATAAGGAACATAAGGTTTACCCCTCTGAAACCCCAGTTTTACTAAATAAAAGTGAGGTCCAAAGGGATCAAAAATATATCGGTGTGTTTCGTGATGAAGTTCAATTCAGATCAGACCATTAACATGAGAGTTACTTGACCTATAGTCCCCCATACACGTATAATTGGGAAGATTTGTCCAATAGATTGTGGCTTATTTTTGATAGAAACGTTATCAAAAGTGCAATTGATGAAGACAAGATCCCTCTCATACTGTAAGTCGGAAGTTGAATGGATCTTGACGAGAGGCATCTGAGTGACATGGAGATTCAGAATTGCTAAAATTATATTGCTCCAATATCCGAGATGGCTGCCATGGTGGCCATCTTGAAAAACTTCAAACAACATTGTTCCGCTATTGATGTTTCCATTAGGGTCTAGTTGTTTCATGTTTGTACTTCTTTCCCTTTAGGGTCTCTGATGGTAGCTGTGTGTTAATTGTATCGAAGCCTGATCATTGCCTTCACTTCTATTTTTCATTCATTCTGCTCATTAATGATAAGACTTAGTCAAATTCAGCTGAAATATGATGAGAGACAATTGGACAACATGGAGATTAAGAATTGCTAAAATCCAGGTGTCTGCCATTGTGCCCATCTTGAAATACTTCAAAAGGGCATGTCCTAAAGCCTAAATCTGTTTGAGCTAAAACTTGATAATAAGCATCAGGATGACATGGAGATTCTGAGTCGCTAATATTGTTCTCTTCCGAAGACAGGTCAAAAGTCCCTCTTAAATTATCTTGTACACAAGTACATGTTAAATGGATCATATGGGCCCCGTCAAGCGATTTTGGTACTTATCGCCTATGCGAGCAGTGAAGGTTCTGGCGAGCCTGCGCATCCGCGCAGTCTCGCCATAACCTTCGCTGCTCGCTCATACAAGCAGTGAATCAAGAGGACCCTTCAGACAGAAAGCCATATCCCTGGCCCCTCTGAATGGCTGGGCATGCGCAGTTAAAATTTGTCATGACGGAATGCTCGAAGACACAAATTCGCTTGGCGGGGCTCAACTTTCGATTAAAACAAGATAGAAAATACGGGTGTTGTTGAGCTTTAAAATAGATATTCATTTAGGAGGAACAAACTTTGCCTTTCAAAATATGATAGCATTAATTTCGGTCCAAAGCAGAAGCTCGTAATAATTAAACGACCATATTATATCCAAACGAGATTTATCATATGACGTCATTGATAAGCAGTGGATAACGTCGTGTAATAAATATCGTATGACCACACGTGTATTTAAACTTTGGCGGGATTAAGTAACGTCATGGCGACGTCCATGTCAACAATGCATTTTTGCCGAAAAAATGTCAAATTAGAAGGCGATAAAATCCAATTTAAAGTAGTCATATGATAAAGAGAATCTTACACTCGTGGTCATTTCATATGAAATTTATGAAACTCGCCGAAGGCTCGTTTCATAAATTTCATATGAAATGACCACTCGTGTAAGATCCTCTATGTCTAGATTAGTTAAAAATGGTCATTCTTCTATACATTCTATATATTTTGACATCAATCTTTAAACAGTTATATTACGTTTTTGCTGCTATTTTAAGTAATTTTTGGGGGAAATAAAAATGATGTTTTCCTGCAGGGAAAATATTCCTTTCAGGCAGGGTCATTTTGGAGCATTGCTTCCAGTTTTGTGGGACTTTTAGCCAACACTGAGGTGAGACCCAAACAAATACAAGGGTAGTCAGACTCGCACCACTTTGCCTGGGCAGATTTTGACCTTCTAACCAGTTTACCAGTACTCATGTGTGGTCAGTTTCAGCTCTGCATGGAAGCCCAAAGCAGCCCAATCTATTTTTCCAAGCTCAAGGGACAGGGGACTGAACGTCTCGATGATATAAGCTACATGTAACCTTCCCCTCAACCAACCCAATGGAAAGAATTTAAAAATTAACAAACTGATTTTGAAAACTTGAACACATTTAATAAATAGGAAAAGTGTTGTGTTTTAAACACTAAAGATGCAGAGAAAAAATGCATCAGAAAATGTTGTCTGTTTATGTTGGCAGCTGCATTGTCTTACGAACTTTTCAAACATATTTTGCATACGGGCAAACAGTGTGGACCCTAATCAGACTGCTCATAGGAGGAGCAGTTTGGTCTGGGTTCACACTGTTTGGAACCATGAATGTTATAAAGTAATTGGCAGACGACAAAGCAGAGGACAATTGTCCTGATTGGCATCTTACGGGTTAACAGAAGCATATGTGAAAAAAGTGGCATAACATTGCCATCATATCTAAAAACAACATAAATATGAATACATCACAACCTCTTTATAACATTGTTCATAACACATCTTAATTACAGTTTAACCCTTATCCTGCTGAACAAGTTACTGAAATTGCTTGAAATCATGTATTCATACTTTGCACACTGAATGACAAATAGTGTAGGTTCAGAAGCCATCTGATCTTCTCTGTTTGCAAAGTAAGGACTTGTTGTGTCCAGTGGGATAAGGATTAACCCTTAAGATGAGGAGAAAAACTAATCTGAACATGTCTTCTGCTTATGTCGTCTGCTGAATTTTTTTTGTAAACTTATTTTAAAATTATTCGCATACACATAAACAGTGTGGGCCCAGATCAGACTGCTCCTACAGGAGCAGTCTGATCTGGGTCCACACTGTTTGCAAAAAAATGACTTTTAAGGTAACCAGCAGACGGCAAAGCTTACGACAATTGTCGGGATTGGCATTTGATGGGTTAAAGATGGATCCCAAAAGGTAAAATTACTACAGACAGTTTTTCTTTACAATCTCTCTATATATTTTTGTTTGGATATAATAGGGCTGTTTAGTAAAACAGTGTCTGCTTTGAACTCCAACAACAGTCTATTGAAGAGGTTGTGGCATATTTATAATATCATTCTTTTTTTTTTTTTTTTCTTGAGTTTTTTTTTTTTTAATATGATAAATACCACGGAAACAAGGCAGAGTTACTGTGTACATACAGTGACTTCATCAAGAAAACACGCCTATATAATTTTGACCCCCACTTTTATATATACTCACCGGAAATAGAAACTATACACTCAATTTTGAGTTGTCACTGGCGAAACATTTTAATGAACTTTGAATTTCAATTATATAACGTATCATCACTGGCATGTCTGATTTATCGAATAAAATTTTTAATGATAAGTACGATTTTTCGGGTAGAGCCACAGGTACAAAGCAAGGGTCCAAATCTTGCTGTTAAAGTTTCCATTGAGTCAAACATTTTGTGTCGTGAATGTGATTCCCATTTTTACCAGTTATTACGCATCATCTAACGTTGGAAATATTGTTAACAAAATGAAAATTTTCACAATGGCTGAAATGTTATCGACGTTTAAATATTGGACCAAACCACCGGAAGTGAGCGAAAAGTATGGCATTTCTGAGTGCGGTTTTTGTTTTTATCAATATTTAAGACACAGCTGAAGATGATTCAAGGCACTTTTTGGTCGATTTTTGGCTTGAAACATTACTTTGAAAATTTCGCGGAAAAAAGCAATTTCTGAGATTTCAATAGAATGTTTGCTTCTCGATAATTTTCAGATGTTATGTTATTTTTTTTATTTCTTGCTTTTCACTTGTTACCTACACGCAAAAATGTTGAAGTCAAAATTCGATTACAAACAGATTTTGTGAAAAATGCACTTTTCTACATTTTCCCCCAAAACAGTTATTTTGAACACCAGAGTTCTTTAAATTGTTACAGGATTCATGTCGATAGTTAGTCAAATCCTTAATCAGTAACTTTTAACTGAATTATCCACTTGTTTTGTCAGGCGAGACAATTTAAAAACAATTTAAAAGTGTATAGTTTCTATTTCCGGTCAGTATAGTAAAACTGGGGTTTACAGGGGTAGACCTTATTTTTCTTATCTCTGCTCTAAAATATAGATTGTGGGTACTCATTAGAACCGCCTCATCGAGGCGGTTTTAAGGAGTACCCACAATCTATGTTTTGTGCAGAAATGAAAAAAATACTAAAATGTTCGTTTTTGGTGGTAAAATTTACAATGTATTTGAATAGGTGTGTTTTTATAGTGCATTGTAGCTACATCCAAGCCAGCAGTTACAAATATCACAATTTTTCACCCTAAAATTTCTTTTTTTAGCGGTGAAGTTTACAATGCATTTGTATACCGGTAAGCAAGTTTTCGTAATGTCACACTGTATTGTATACCATAACACCTAAAAAGTACTACTGACAACTAGGACTGGCCCCGATAGCTCAGTTGGTAGAGTGTCCGCTCCAGGGAGAGGTGACGAGTTCGATCCCTGGCCGTGACATACCAAAGTCTTTAAGAATGGTACTAGCTGCTCCTCGCTTGGCACTCAGATTTACGGGGTAGAGCTAGGACTGGTCGACCCAGTGTCAGGATAATGTGACTGGGTGTGGTATCATGTAGTGTGTCTGGGACATGATACTTCAGTGAGGCAGCACTATAAAAGTGAGCATTAAGCTCCCTGTCGCAACCAGACACCGTCGTGATATGACTGAAAAATTGTTGAAAGCGGCGTTAAACCCAAATTCACACACACACACACTATACTGACAACTATCAGTTTTTGACACAATCCTATATCATGCTACTCACATTTTCTGATTCAATATCACCATCCTTTAAAATCAAGCTACCCATTAGGTCAAGCATTAGCTGCCTTGTTAGAAAGCAAGTCATATGCAACATGGTACCAACCATGCAAGATCAGGCCTCATACTGACCAAGCTTTTCTATGCCTGAAAGGCTGGATTTTGCAGCCTTAACCCTTATCCTGCTGAGCATGATAACCATAACCTTTGCAAACAATGTAGATCCAGATCAGATGGCTTCTGAAGAAGCCATCTGATCAGGATCTACACTGTTTGTAATGCAGTTTGTGAACTGAAAAAATATATTATATCAAGCAATTTGATTGGTGAATAGTCAGGAATGGGTGTGGCCAAATAATTTTATTCAGCTGTGGTGAAGGGTTAAATAGTCATTTTAAACAGGATATAAGGAGAAACATCAAAATCTAAAAGACTGAAATTAAGAAAAAGCCTGAAATCCTGAAAATGCTTGAAAAATATGAGGCCTGATGATTAATTCCACCCAGGGCCAAACATAATGTTTTTTAGGATATATTTTTTTTCTTTTTTCTCAATGATTCCCCTTAAAGAAAAAAAAAAAAAAAAAAAAAAAAAAAAAAAAACACACACAACAATTGTACTATCACAAACATTAATACAACAGTGATATGAACAAGTTTGATTTATTCTTTTTTGGCAACAATTTTCAAAGCCTTAAAAGCTTAAATGTCTTTTTAACCCTTGTACTGCTGAGCCCGGATATGCCTTATTTCCCAAACAATGAAGATCCAGAAGCCATCTGATCAGGATCTACATTGTTTGCCATTCAGATTGTGAATTTGTTACAATAATTTGCATCAAGTAATCTGATTGGTAGATAATCGGTAGTGGGTGTGGCATATATGAATATTCAGCAGGACAAGGGTTAAGGTTGATTGTTTATCAAATGACCCAAAGTTGTTGAACTCCAGAAGCTTCTGGCCTGCTATTGTGTAATTGTCCATGTGTCTATCAATAGCAATGTACATAAAGGTTAGTATAAAAGTTATTTATATCTAAGTATTGGGACAGATAGGCCTGAACAAACAGTGCAGACCCAAATCACACTGTTGGCAAAATGACTTTTAACATCCATCCAGGAAAAATAAAGTTATTGGCCCAACAAAAAAAAGACCTGTTTTTTCTTGACCGCTAAGTTTGACCTTGACCTTGGAGGTAGCAACCATTGTCTTATGCATGACAAATTGTCTCATGATGGTTAACATTTCTGCCAAGTAATTTGAAAATCCATTTAGGAATAAGAATGTTATTGATAAGACAAAAAAAAGACTTTTTTGACCTTTGACCTCTGTGTATGACCTTGAGCATGGAGGCACCGGTCTTGGTCTTGCGTGCAACACATCTTCTCATGATGATTAGCATTTCTGCCAAGTAATTCCAAAATCCATCAAGATATAAGAAATTTATTGGCTGGAAACAAAAAAAGGGCTGCAAAAAAAGACCCCTTTTTTGACAACTGACCTCTAAGTATGACATTTACCTTGGAGGTACCGGCCAGGGACTTGTGTATGACACATCATCTCATGATGGTTAACATTAAGAAAATTCAAAATCCATCTAGAAGTAAGAAAGTTAGAGACTGGACACAAAAAAGACCCTTTTTACCTTTGACCTCCAAGAATGACCTTGACCTTTGAGGTACCCACCTGGGTCTTGCAGGGGACACATCTTGTCATGGCTGTATTTTCATTTCTTTTTGTTGAAATCCACAGAAATATGTTTGCATACCCACACATGCAGCAAACAAATCTGCATGAACACACACAAGTCTTGCTCACACACACACACACACATGCACACACACACACACACACACACACACACACACACACACACACACACACACACACACAAATAAAGACATATATGTACACAGAGATTCTATTGTAAACTACAAAGAACTACAAAAGCTGAACAACATAGCATTTCACTGGCAAGAATCATTACCATACAACTACAAGACAGAATGAACAAGAATCACTGATTTCAAAAAGTCAGCAAATTGTTACCAAGTCTAAGTAATGAATACCCTTGTAAACCCAACTTTGTATACTGAAAAGAAAGGAGTATATAGAGGATCTTACATGAGTGTTCATGTATTTTTTAATTAATTAAACAAGTTGAGGAAAAGGGATAAAATGCGAGGCAATGCCAAGCATTGTATCCCTTTTTCTCAATGAGTTTAATAAATTCAATAATACATGAGCATGAATGCAAGATTCTAATTATCATCTGACATTTAAAACGCGTTTTATTCACGACTGTTTTGCCAAAAATGTCAATATTCCGCCATTAGTAAACGCGACGTCCCTAAGGACATTGTACATGTAACGTTACAGGACGTATCTAACTAATTTGCATATTTAATCCCCTAGTGGATTATCGAAAATATTACATGGCATACCGTATTACACTCTCAAATGTGACGTCATATGATAAAAGGGTATACAACACATCAGTGAACTATGAAATGAACACCTCATAAACCCCACTTTATATAGAGAATACTGGGGTTCAGGGGGTATACATAATTTGTCTGATTTCTGCTCCAAGACATATGTTGTGGGTACACTGTACTAGTTAGAACCATCTCAATGAGATAGTTCTAACGAGCACCCACAACCTATGTTTTCACTATAAATATGAACAAGAGCTCAACAAGCGGGGCATTATACGCCCGTGGCAAGTTAATATTTGTTGGACGGCAACCTTGAAACAATATGAACTGCTCTAAACAACATGCACTGCTCCACATTTTTTTTTTGGTTTTGGTTTTACGGCCCTTTCAAGATTATTTCACTCATATCGAGCCGATCGTTAATCAGAGGTGGGCGAAAACCGGAGTACCCGGAGAAAAACCACCTGACCTTCCGTTGCAGAACTTGGCTTCTCACATATGACCCTAGCGAGGCTCGAACCACAGTGGTGAGAGACCTAATGATCAAGAGTCAGCGCTCTTAACCACTAGGCCACGGAGGCCCGTTCACTGCTCCACATCATAGTCACACTTAATATCAAGCTTTTGCTAGATCAAATGTAACCTGCAGATAATCTATCAGCAGAATAGCATCTGCATCCCAGTAAACCGAGGCCAAAACCTTCCCAGCTGATGGAACAGTCTTTGCTTTCTTTGCGGTGAGCCAGGGTGCTTCCATTGTTAGGGCAGAATTACAATAACACATCTTTCTATGGTCATTCTCTCCCTTTGGCCGATTCAAGAAGGGCAGTTGTCAGTTTCTGGTGGAAGAATGTGCACTGTACTGGTTAACCGCTTACGTATAAGCCTGCCCAGGAAAAGCGTGGATAGGTAAATTGACCTGCTCAAAAATGACCTAAAAAGTGTTGAATGGGCCATTAAACTTCAATACAAACAAACAAAACAATAACACATCCTTGTGACTTAGTGCATTCTTTCATATCTAAATACAGTTGAGTCGGTGCAAGTCAAACCTACAATAAGACCCGTGCTATGGTCGAAGACTCTGTTCAGACCATCAGGTCAGCCTGGTTGGAGCATTCTCTTGTTGTCCTATGAATAGTCCAGAGGCTATAGAAGGCTCATGCGAACAGCGAAGACTAATCAGACTCTGCGACTGTGCAGGCTGATCTGAGTCTTAGCTGGTTGCCCAGGTCTTATTGTAGATTTTGTCGTGCACTGGCTCAGTTAATAATATTTTTCTGTTGATAATTTGTAATATTTTTCTTATTAATGCCCGAAACATAGGTTGTGGGAGTTTGTAAAACTGCCTCAATGAGGCTGTTCTGATGAGTACCCACAATTAGAACTGCCTAAAAAAGGATGTTCTAACCAGTACCCTCAACTTATGTCTTGGAACAGAAATACAAAAACAATGTATACCCGTAAGTCCCAGTTTTCTCTATATAAAGTGGAATCTACAGGGGTGTATGTTACTCAGACTTGTTAACCCACTGCATGCAGAAAACCCCTAAAGGGTTATCTTGGGCAAACAGTGCAGACTCAGATCAGACTCCGCATTCTGCAGATGCAGAATGCGGGATCTGATCAGGGCCTGCACTATTTGCTAACATTTTTTTCCATCAAAAAATAGAATAAAATCGAAAAAATAGGCCTGACACCCATTATATGACAAATGAACTTGTCCAACATATAGCAATGGAAGAGTCCACTAGCATACAATGGGTTAATGTGATGAAATGAACAAGCATAAATTTGAAAACTAGAAATGGTGTTTGTAAAACACAATGCCCCCAACCTTTGCTTGACCTTAGCTGGCAAAATATTCAACAAATATTGTTAAAGACTCAAAAACATACAACAAGAATTCCCCCGAAGGCTATGTCGCGCCTGTGGGGGCGCAAAGTCACCAAACCATGAAATCTAGGTCAAGGTCAAACATGGATGCCTGCATAAAAATTTCACTCCTAGTTGCAAGCATGTACCAAGTAACTCTTAAAAACAGACTCTTACATCAGGGTCAAAGTTAGGGTTGTCACACTATTTTACAAAGTCAGTGAACCATAAAATGTAGGTCAAGGTCAGAAATGGATACTTGCATTGAAGTTTCAATTCCTAAATGCAAGCTTGTACCAAATACAATTAATGAAGCTCTAATAGATCTTGAGAAATGGACTCTTACATTAGATAGAAAGTCAGGGTGGTCGCAATAATTCACAAAGTCAGTGAACCATGAAATATGGGTAAAAGTCAAATATGGATGCTTGCGTTGCAGTTGGAATTCCTAGATGCAAGTTTGTACCAATTATAATTTAAAAAGCATTAATAGTTTTCGAGAAATGGTGAAAGTCAGGGTGGTCGCAATAATTCACGAAGTCAGTGAACCATGAAATATAGGTCAATGTCAGATATGGATGCTTGCGTTGAAGTTGCAATGCCTGGATGCAAGTTTGTACCAAGAATGATTAATGAAGCTCTAATAGTTCTCAAGATATGGACTTGCTGACAAGATTTTATTAAAAAAAACAAGGCATCGCATGCGATACAAATCCCCTCGCACAAGACAACTTCGTGTGTGGAAAACACTGAAATGGCAAAAGTCCAACTTGCTTGAGATATTATCATATGCAACATTTGTGTAAAGTTTGTTTAAAAATCCATCCATAAATGTAGGTTCTAGAGTGATGACAATATTTCTCTAAAAATAGTCACAGGGACCTTGACTTGAGGCCATGGCCGCGAAGTAGATCTTGCTCAAGATATTATCATAAGCATCTTTTGTGAGAAGTTAGATTAAAATCATAAATGTAGGCGGTAGAGCAATGACAAAGTTTTTCTAAAAATAGCCATAGTGACCTTGACCTTGAGGTCATGACCAAGCAACTCGAGATATTACCATAAGAAACATTTGTGTGAAGTTCTATTAACATCCATCAATAAATGTAGGCACTAGAGCGATGACAAAAATTTTCTAAAAATAGCCCCAGTGACCTTGACCTTGAAAGTCGAAATAGTTCGAGATATTGTCATAAGGAACATTTGTGTGAAGTTATACTGAAATCGGTGAAGAAATGTAAGCGCTAGAGCCATGTCAAAGTTTTTCTAAAAATAGCTACAGTGACCTTGACCTTGAAAGTCAAACTCACTCGAGGTATTATCATAAGGAACATTTGTGTGAAGTTATATTGAAATCAGTGAAGAAATGTAGTCGCTAGGGCGATGACAGTTTTTTTAAAAAAATAGCCACATTGACCTTGACCTTGAAAGTCGAAATCGCTCGAGATATTGTCTTAAGGAACATTTGTGTGAAATTATATTGAAATTGGTGAAGAAATGTAAGCGCTAGAGTATTGACAAAGTTTTTCTAAAAATAGTCACAGTGACCTTGACCTTGAAAATGGAACTCGCTACAGATATTGTCAGAAGGAACATTTGTGTGAATCGATTTTGAAATTGGTGAAAAAATGTAAGCGCTAGAGCAATGAAAAAGGTTTTCTAAAAATAGCCACAGTGACCTTGACCTTGAAAGTCAAACTCTTTCAGGGTTCGCACTAGCGGTCGCCAAAGTCGCCAAATGCGAAAAGAAAATAAATCTGGCCCAAATCTGTGTCATTTGGCGAAAACTACTGGCGAAAAAAAATATGAAAAAAAAAGAAAGTCCCATCCCGGTTATTGCCGACTTAAGTCGTTTACTAACACGTGTATTTCACACCTTTTCTTTCACCTATTACATAGACGACAGGACTGACAAATCCATTTCCCGGCTGACCGTAACAAGACCGGGCAACTGCAATTTGACCTTATGACGCCCAGTCGGGCAAGTGCAAAAAAAATCGTCTATAACTGTCAGTCTTTTTGAGTCGTTAAATCCGGTAAAAGTATACCAGAAAGTAAATTGCAATAATTGCTGCACTGTCAATTCAAAGACAAACTATCTGTGTATTTATTACCGTTCAAGTATGACACTATAGTTAATCCCTGTCATGTAATTGCCACCCTGCGGTGCGTGTCGATAAGGTGTGAAAATATGGTCAAGTTATGTCAATCATAAAATTTAGTCCACAATCAATGTGAAAATGATTTAATCGCTCCTCAGACAATTAGCTACATCTAACGGTAGATGTTTCATATTAAAAATGGACTGTTCTACGATCTCATGTATGGTTATGTTTTGGCGCCAAATAGCAGACGCTGAGCCGGAAAAGTCGAACGCTGTTGTTGGTTATTGACACGGAGCTTCTGGGGATAATTCGGGAGCTGTGCAAAGCGCTGGTTTTCTATCCACTTCTATTCACAACCGTTTAGCTATCGAGAAAATATTTTTTACCTGTTCCTAATGTTTTTTAATGAAATAGATACACACAATGACATTAAACACGTGTTGGGGTGCTGGTGCCGGATGACGTCATTTACCGATCCTGTGCAGATAAATGGTAGCGGTGGTTTGTGGGCGGCGATTTATATCAATTCAAAAATCTCCGATCGGCTGTTTCCATACGGACATTGCCGGAAAAAAGCATGCAGTCCATGACCTCGGCTATAAGATGGGGTCATTTTTTGGGCTCATTTTGGAGGGAAAAGTCCTCGTCTTATAGCCGAATTTTTACGGTAATGTGATCATGTGATCAACCAAAATGGCAGCCTCCATGGCCTAACAACGCCTACTTGTTGGAGCAAAAACAAAAGCATTTAAGCAAAGTTTTGTTGCATTTTAGGGAGAGAAGCTGGAAGTCGGAAAACTCAAGCTATCTAAATGATTTTGGTCTATGGATTTTGCTAAGCTATCTGTCGGCAAGACAGCATAGATGACTGGTTTGAAGTGTGACTGCTGGTTTGATTGAAAAACCTGGGGTCTTTAGGCGCATCTACTCTTGGATAATGTACCATTACAGCCCATTACACACATCCATAAAGGCCACAAAAGGACAGTCTGTGCATTTAAGCTTTAACCCTTTAAGTGCCAAAGAAAATTGTAGAGCAGATGACAATCTTTTTTATCCATGTCCTGCATTTTGCGAAGAAGTTTCTTCAACTGGCTCAGGTTTTAAGATTTTGGCACAAAAAAAATTAGACTGGCGAAAGTGATGGCGAAAGAAAAAAAAATCCTAGCGCGAACCCTGTCTTTCGAGGTATTGTCATCAGGATCATTTGTGTGAAGTTATATTAAAATCGGTGAAGAAATGTAGGCGCTGGAGCGATAGCAAAGTTTTTCTAAAAATAGCCATTGTGACCTTGACCTTGAAAGTTGAAATGGCTTGAGATATTGTCATAAGGAACATTTGTGTGAAGTTATATTGAAATCGGTGAAGAAATGTAAGCGCTAGAGCATTGACAAAGTTTTTCTAAAAATAGCCACAGTGACCTTGACCTTGAAAGTGGAACTCGCTAGAGATATTGTCATAAGGAACATTTGTGTGAAGTTATATTGTAATCGGTGAAGAAATGTAGGCGCTAGAGCGATGACAATTTTTTTCTAAAAATAGCTACAGTGACCTTGACCTTGAGGTCATGACCCTGAAAGTCGAACACACTTGAGATATTGTCATAAGGAACATTTGTGTGAAGTTATATTGAAATCAGTGAAGAAATGTAGGCGCTAGAGCAATGACAAAGTTTTTCTAAAAATAGCCACAGTGACCTTGACCTTGAGGTCATGACCTTGAAAGTTGAACTCGCTGAGATATTGTCATAAGAAACATTTGTGTGAAGTTATATTGAAATCAGTGAAGAAATGTAGGCTCTAGAGCGATGACAAAGTTTTTCTAAAAAAAGCCACAGTGACCTTGACCTTGAGGTCATGACCTTGAAAGTCGAACTCGCTGAGATATTGTCATAAGAAACATTTGTGTGAAGTTACATTGAAATTGGTGAAGAAATGAAGGCGCTAGAGCGATGACAAAGTTTTTCTAAAAATAGCCACAGTGACCTTGACCTTGAGGTCATGACTTTGAAGTCAAACTCGCTCGAGATTTTTTTATAAGGAACATTTGTGTGAAGTTATATTGAAATTTGTGAAGAAATGTAGGCGCAAGATCGATGACAAAGTTTTTCTAAAAATAGCCACAGTGACCTTGACCTTGAGGTCATGACCTTGAAAGTCGAAATCGCTCGAGTTTTTTTTATAAGGAACATTTGTGTGAAGTTATATTGAAATTGGTGAAGAAATGTAGGCGCTAGAACGATGACAAAGTTTTTCACAAATTACCAAAATGACAAAGGGCCATAACTCACAAAGTATTTTTCGGAATTTTGTCATAAGTTAATCAGTTCATCTACTCATCACCAACAATCTATTCACCAACCTCCAATAATTTTTGAGATATCTTGCTGACAAGATTTTATTAAAAAAATTTCAAAGGGCAATAACTCTTAAAAGGGGCATAATCCGGACGAGAAAAAAAATACGCGTCAGCTAATTTTCCATGAGGAATCCATATATGGAATTTCAAAACCCTAGCATACACGGTTCTAAAGACATGCTATGCATCACTTTTAGCATACATTACAATGGGCACAAATTACCAAAATGACAAAGGGCCATAACTCACAAAGTATTTTTCGGAATTTCGTCAAAAGTTAATCAGTTCATATACTCATCACCACCAATATATTCACCAACTTTCAAGGCTCTAGCTCCAATAGTTTTTGAGAAATCTTGCTGACAAAATTTTATTAAAAAAATTTCAAAGGGCAATAACTCTTGAAAGGGGCATAATCCGGACAAGAAAAAAAATACGCGTCAGCTAATTTTCCATGAGGAATCCATATATGAAATTTCAAAACCCTAGAATACACGGTTCTAAAGTTATTCTATGCATCACTTTTAGCATACATTACAATGGGCACAAATTACCAAAATGACAAAGGGCCATAACTCACAAAGTATTTTTCGGAATTTTGTCAAAAGTTAATCAGTTCATCTACTCATCACAACCAATCTATTCACCAGTTTTCAAGGCTCTAGCTCCAATAGTTTTTGAGATATCTTGCTGACAAGATTTTATTAAAAAATTTTCAAAGGGCAATAACTCTTAAAAGGGGCATAATCCGGACGAGAAAAAAAATACGCCTCAGCTAATTTTCCATCAGGAATCCATATATGAAATTTCAAAACCCTAGCATACACGGTTCTAAAGATATGCTTTGCATCACTTTTAGCATACATTACAATGGGCACAAATTACCAAAATGACAAAGGGCCATAACTCACAAAGTAGTTTTCGGAATTTCGTCAAAAGTTAATCAGTTCATCTACTCATCACCACCAATATATTCACCAACTTTCAAGGCTATAGCTCCAACAATTTTTTAGATATCTTGCTGACAAAATTTTATTAAAAAAATTTCAAAGGGCAATAACTCTTAAAAGGGGCATAATCCGGACAAGAAAAAAAATACGCGTCAGCTAATTTTCCATGAGGAATCCATATATGAAATTTCAAAACCCCAGCATACACGGTTCTAAAGTTATGCTATGCATCACTTTTAGCATACATTACAATGGGCACAAATTACCAAAATGACAAAGGGCCATAACTCACAAAGTATTTTTCAGAATTTTGTCAAAAGTTAATCAGTTCATCTACTCATCACCACCAATATAATCACCAACTTTCAAGGCTCTAGCTCCAATAGTTTTTGAGATATCTTGCTGACAAGATTTTATTAAAAAAATTTCAAAGGGCAATAACTCTTGAAGGGGGCATAATCCGGACTAGAAAAAAAATACGCGTCAGCTAATTTTCCATGAGGAATCCATATATGAAATTTCAAAACCCTAGCATACACGGTTCTTTAGTTATGCTATGCATCAAAAGCGTAACGGACGGATGAACGGACGAATGGACGAACAGACGAACGGACGAACGAGGCAGAAGCAATATGCCCCTCCAACTTTTTCAAAGTTGGGGGCATAATAAAAAAAAAAACATTTCCCTGACACTCCAACAATAGTTCAGAGCATTTCAGTCTGACAGGACGATCCAGAATATCCAGAAATATACAGTGTGTGTGTGTGTGTGAATTCAGGTTTAACGTTGCTTTCAACAATTTTTCAGTCATATCACGACGGTGTCTGGTTGTGACAGGGAGCTCAATGCTCACTTTTATAGTGCTGCCTCACTGAAGTATCATGTCCCAGACATATTACATGATACCACACCCAGTCACATTATCCTGACACTGGGTCAACCAGTCCTAGCTCTACCCCGTAAATCTGAGTGCCAAGCGAGGAGCAGCTAGTATCATTCTTAACGACTTCGGAATGTCGCGGCCCGGGATCGACCCCGTGACCTCCCGTTCCCCAGAGCGGACATCCTACCAACTGAGCTATCGGGACCGGTGAGAAATATACAGTAGAATTCCGCTAAACACAAAAGTACCATATCATTTAATGTGCTTGTTATGTATATCGAGACAAAGATTACAGTAAAATTCATATATTAACCCTTGACCTGCTGAATATTTAAATATGCCACACCCACCACTGATTATCAACCAATCAGATTTCTTGATGCAAATCATTGCAACAAACTCATAAACTGAATGACAAACAATGAAGATCCAGATCAGATGGCTTCTTCAGAAGCCATCTGATCTGGATCTACATTGTTTGAAAGCTAAGACATATCTGGGTTCAGCAGGACAAGGGTTAAGACCTCATTAGGGACTGTTCAGAAGTGGTCTTGTTAGTGGGGTGGTCTTATCAATGGATATAAAAATTTGACGCCCAATTTGGGCCTGGCAAAAGGGGTTCTTCACAGTGGAGTAGTCTTAATATCAGGTGGTCTTAATGTGGGATGGTCTTAATCAATATCTGGTGGTCTTAATATAAGGTGGTCTTAATAGTGGAATTTTACTGTAATTGATTATGGAAAACCAAGATCGCTATAAAGATCATCTGCCTTAACCCATTTTGTACGGGAACCCCAAAACAGGATACTGGCAAAATGTGCAGGCCCAGAACAGACGCCGCACAACGCGGCATCTGATCAGGGCCTTCACCGTTTACAAAAACTTCAGCAATTTTTCATTTATATTGCTAAGATAACACAACCTGTCATCCCTTAATTTTGGATTGGATTCCTGCTATATATAAGGTGAAAGATTCCATTCAGTACAAAATGGGTTAAACATGCATTGAGGAAATTAACCCTTTTTGTACCAAATGGAATTTTCCTCCTTAAATATAGCAGGAGTCCATTTCAAAATTTAGGGGTATCAGGTTATGATTTCTTCAAAAACTATTTGGAACTTGGGAGAAAATTTTGCAAACAGTGTAGGCCCTGATCAGACGCCGCGTTCTGCGGCGTCGGATCTAGGCCTGCACTGTTTGCCCCGTTTTGGGGTTCCCGGTACAAAATGGGTTAAGTAAGGGCACTGGAAAAACCTTAAGGGAGGCAACTCCTTCAAAACTATTTTTATCTCCCATATCAATCAAAAAGGGTCAACTCTTTACTCTTCACATTTCGATAACACACCAGTGTAAGAAAGTGCATTCTTTCGTACCTTCAAATTGGTAACTTTCTGATGAAAATGTGTGATGTTTTTATTTGTACTCTAAACATAGGTTGTGGGAGCTCGTTAGAACCACCTAATGAGTACCCAGAATATACTGCAAATATAGTTTGTTGGAGCTTGTTAGAACCACCAATGAGGCGGTTCTAAAGAATACCCATAACCTTCTGGAAGCTTGTTAGAACCACCTGATGGAGGCAGTTCTAACAAGTACCACAACCTACGTCTTGGAGCAGAAATAAGAAAATAATGTATATCCCCATAAATCCAAGTTTTCACTTTATTAAGTGGGGTTTACAGGGGTGTTCATTACACAAACTTGTTATCATGATGACCTGAGTTTGTAAAGCAGACTCTCTCAACTTTGATTTTGGACACATCCATACTTGAATACAGGGAGTTCAGTCCAAATCAATAACAAGATGGCAAACAGTGTTGATCTTGATGAGACGGCTCATAATGACTAAGACTGGCTGTCTTATTGTAGGTTATTGTCTTTCTCATGAGTTGTCTTTCTTGTGTGAAAGGAAAATGGATACAACTGGCATATTTCCCCAACATTTTTATAGGGGAGATAACCTATTCAAACTCTGTATTTTACAGGCGAGATAATCTCAATGAGGTGGTTCTAACTTCCTGTTTTTACAGAGAGATAACCTATTCTAACTTTCTGTTTTTACAGAGAGATAACCTATTCTAAGTTCCTGTTTTTACAGAAAGATAACCTATTCTAACTTCCTGTTTTACAGGAGATACCTATTCTAACTTCCAGTTTTTACAGGGGAGATAACCTATTTACAGGGGAGATAATCTGTTTTACAAGGGAGATAACCTGTTTTACAAGGGAGATAACCTATTCTAACTCTTTACTTTACAGGGGAGATAACCTATTCTAACTTCCTGTTTTTATAGGGAGATAACCTATTCTAACTGTACTTTACAGGGGAGATAACCTATTTTAACTTCCTGTTTTTATTGGGAGATAACCTATTCTAACTTCCTGTTTTTACAGGCGAGATAACCTATTCTAACATCCTGTTGTTTACAGGGAGATAACCTATTCTAACTTCCTGGTTTACAGGGGAGATAACCTATTCTAACTTTATTTTACAGGGGAGATTACCTATTCCAACTTCCTATTTTTACGCGGAGATAATCTATTCTAACTTCCTGCTTTTACAGGGGAGTGAGTGAGTTTTTTTAATTTTACGTCCCACCAACAGCTAAGGTCATATGGAGATGGGACCTTGGTTTAATGACTCATCAGAAAGTCTGGAGAAGCCCAGGATCGATCCTGCGACCCCTGGTTTACAAGGCGAGTAGCATAACCACTACACTATGGAGGCTTCTTTTTACAAGGGAGATAACCTATTCTAACTTCCTGTTTTACAGGAGATACCTATTCCGACTGTTTTTGATTTTCTGTAAGCTAAGACCTTAACTTGAGGGCCTCATGGAAGATTAGTATGAGTACTAAATGTGTTACCCTCTATAAATAAGGTCACTTATTATTGTTATTATTAACTAGAAATGAGGCGGTTCTAAAGGCAGTTCTAAAGGCAGTTCTAACCAACACCCACAACATATGTTTGCAGTATTGTTATTGTTGTGGAGA